>OX940726.1:6010000-6610000 GCA_954870855.1 Scutellaria minor | reverse complement strand
CCTATCAAATCTTTCAAGCTGTATTTTTAAGAAGTCAATTATACCAGAAAGATAGGTAGAACCCTGTTAGCAGGATTCTGGACTTTGAGTCTTCAGGAAGACTGATTCACATTGAAAGAAGTCAGTAAGAGTTAGTCGAAGTCAAAATCAGGAAGAAGACAACAGGATTCTAGAACAGGAAACTGGTCAGAAACAGGAAGCATATCAGAAAGGATACTCGAGTCAGGAAACTGATTGAAGTATTCAAGAACAGAAAGCTGATCAAGAACAAAATCCTAAAGCACAACAGATAGTGACTACTGCAATCAGAACAACATACAGTAAGTCCTAGTCTATTCAATACAGTACGAGGAAAATGCTGGAAACTATACGAGATTTGGATCTTGATTAGTTACCAATAGATAGAAGTTTGTGAAGAGCCACTGAGATATTGCCACATGGAAAACGGTTCTGCAAAGTACTGTATCTAAAGTATGGCACCATTAATGCGGATTCAGAGTAGGATATGCTATGAAGCTCTGATCTTTCACACCGCATTAATTATGAAGATTTGAAGATCTTTTTGAATTACGACTTGGATCATGTCTCTCTTCAACGGGCATTTTCCAAACATCTATGTTGGGTCCCAAGTGGTCAGAGGTTTTAGGGGGTGAATGAACCTCTATCGATTTTTCAAACTTTTCTAAAACATATAACTGAATAACAGGTTTCTATCTTCCTTGAAGAACAGTATCCTGTCTCGAGTTAGCAACCTGGCCCTTGGCTGAATCAGGATACTGTCCCGGTTTCAGAATGTAACGCAGCGGAATAAACTTGATAGGGTTTCTGATGAAAACCAATTTTCTTTTCAAAGTATGATTTTGCAACACGCGTTTTAACAATATGCTTATAAAATATGCAACATAAAAGATAAGCAAGTAAAGCAATACAGTAAATAAGATAAGCAGCAAACACGTATAGCTTATAGTGGTTCGAAGATGATGTAATCCTTCTACGTCCACTCTACTCCTTCACTGAGGAGGAACTTCGTTATGGTCAGTTTGATTTACAAGACTCGTCTTTACAAACCTCTTCCAAAAAAAGTTATACTTACAAGAATCCCAGATTCCTAGGTCTACACCCACACAGGGTTTACAAACTCCCACACAGGGACACACTCCCACACAGGGAAATATTAGTCTACACAGGACTAATAAACTTAGCAAGGATATAATCATATCAACTAAGTACACCAAATAAAACAACCTAGCACACACAACACAATGGTTAAGAGTATATGATTCTTCAACTGGTGGGAAGCAGTCTTGATCTCTGAATGCTCTATTGTTGTTGTAGACTGCTCCAAGAAGGTTGAGTAGCTGAACATGTGAAAGCTTTGAGAAGCTTTGGAAAGTATATGAGTTTCCTCTCGACTCTGTCCAACACTTTTCTTCAATCAGCCACACCTTCTATTTATAGATCTTACGAGTTTTAACCGTTGAGAAGTATCCGTTGAAGAGAAATCCTTTTTCATTTTGAGTTTAAGCTTTTATCTCCAAGATCTTCTTTGTGGTCGCATTAAATGCATTTGAGCTGTTCCTGACATGAGCATTTAATGCACCCACTATTTGCTTTTGGACCTTTCTGACATTCATGCTGACCTGTTAAGTCGGTATGGGTCTAAGGTTGAAGTTCATGCAACGGCTACTTGAGTCAGTTAGCTTTGCTTCTCTTTGCGCTGCATGCTCTTCCTGATATTGTCTGAGAGGGAGTAGTTCTTATCTTTTTAACAAGTCTGTTGGTTACTTCCTGCTCTTTCTGTAGATAGTGGGTCCTTCCTGCTTGCTGCTCAGGATGTGGTTTCATGCTACTTCCTGTTCTGTATCAGGATTCTATTTCAGATCAGCTTCCTGTTCCTGAAACCTGTAGTCAGCTTTCTGTCACTGTATACTATTTTGCTGTTTTGCTCTTTCAGCTTTCTCCTGTTGCTTGCTGTTTGCTGCTTCCTGATTGCAGTATCCAGTATTCTGTATCAACTTGCTGCTTCCTGTTCTTAGAAGATACTCATATCTTCCAAGGTTGATTCTTCTTTTGTGCAGGTTTCTACCCGAAGCTTTTCTGTTTTCAGTTTCTCTTCCAGCATGCTATCTACTTCTTGTAGTATCTTATCTATTTTCTTATACAGATACTTCCTTTCAGTTTGTTGTTCCCTACAGCTTGCTGACCCATAGAAGACTTATTCCTGTTTCTTCTAAGGTTGGTTTTCCTTATTCCTTGGAAAACCCTTTCATGATCCTGTTCATTGATAGATAAGCTTATGATCATGTAATACGTGAAAACTTCTTTTAGCAACTTTCATTATCTTATTATGCATCATGTTTTGTTATACAACCTGTTTGTCTCATCGAGATGCATCCTGTTTGTCTCATCAAGATAACTACAGAAATATCCCAACAATCTATAAATAGAAGGTTGAGAGGATTGTGAAGACTACTGAACAAATTCAGCTCTTCAAGTTATTCTACCATTCTTCATTATCTCAAGCTTTCGAGTTCAGTCACTCAACCTTCAGAAGCAGTCAAGCCAAGCATCTGAACTTTCAAGTTCAAGACTGTCTTCGAACTACACCAGTTGAAGAAACATATACTTTTAACCATTGTGTTGTGTGTGCTAGGTTGTTTTATTTGGTGTACTTAGTTGATAGAATTTTATCCTTGCTAAGTTTGTTAGTCTTGTGTAGGCTATCTTTCCCTATGTGGGAGAAATTTCCCTGTGTGGGAGTTTGTAAACCCTGTGTGGGATTAGACCTAGGAATCTGGGATTCTAGTAGGTTTAACTTATTTTGGAAGAGGTTTGTAAAGACGAGACTTGTAAAGCAAACTGACCATAACGAAGTTCCTTCTCAGAGAAGGAGTGGAGTGGACGTAGAAGGATTACACCACCTTCGAACCACTATAAGCCATAAGTGTTTACTGCTTATCCTATTTGTTGCATTGCATTGTTTGCATATCTATTCTGTTGCATCTATTATAAGCATCCTGATAAACGTGTGTTGCAAAATCATATTTGGAAAAGAAACCTGGTTTTCACCAGAAACTCTATCAAGTTTATTCCGCTGCGTTGCATTCTGATATCGGGATAGTAACCTGATCTAGCCTAGGACTAGGTTATTGATTTGTGACAGGATATTGTCCTCCTAAGTGAGACAGAAACTTGTTAATCAGTTATATGTTTTAGAAAAGTTTGAAAAATCGATATAGGTTCATTCAACCCCCTGAACCTCTGACCATTTAGGACCAACAAAGAATTATAGGAATGTTAGTATAGTAATTTAAATATTAGGATAAAAAATAAGAGTATTGTTCCTGTGAATCAGGTGCACAAATCTAAATCCGTACAACTAGGTGAGTGTGGGTCGGGTCGGGTCCGGATCCCCACTCAATATTTTTATTTTTATTTTTATGTGGTAACCTTTATGTTATACGAGTATAACATTTATGTTATATTAGTATAACTTTTATGTATATATATCATAACTTTTAAGCGATATTACTTTTTTCAGTAGAATTGATATTACTTAAATTTATATAGTATAGTTGAACCTTTATATTATAACAATTTAACTTTTATGTTATATTAGTATAACATTTATGTACTAATATCATAACTTTTATGTACTTAAAGAATAATATAAATGTAATATTATTATAACATAAAAGTTAAATTATTATAATATAAAAGTTTAAAAGGTATTATAGGTTTGTAATACATTGTAAAAAGGTTAAACTAGCATAATATAAAAGTTATGCGAATATAACTAAAATGTTAGGCGCACGGGACTAGGATTTGAGTGCGGACCTAAGACGCGTGGTAGCACATGTGGACATATGAAGCACGCGCGGGACGTGTGAAAAGTACCATTAAATCTGATCGATCCAATTATACAGTTCCCAACCCATGTTACTGATGTATATAAATAATTATGAACAAATAAAGATCGATACGACTTTAGAGTCTCAATTTCTAATCTCTCTGGAATGAGATTTTATATTTAGATATTGAAATCAGAAGTCCGTTAGAAAAATGGTAAAGTCTGCAGAACATGATACCTATAATCCTTTAGACTATGTTTATTAACAACCTTCCATAACCCAACCTCTTAATAAAAAATTCATTTCTCTCTCCTCCATATACACAACCTATAACACAACTCAACCTCTACAATTTTCAAACTTTATCAATGACTCAACCCAACCTAAAAAAGCTTTTTATTTAATTATTTAATAATTACATATATTTTATAATCAATTTTTTTTATTATTTGAAATGTGTACGAAATATATTAAATTATATGATATTCCAAATTCGTAATTATAAAAAAAATATGATACACTTAAAATAAGTTACAATCTCAATAACAAAAATAAAATTACAATAATTGAAATACAAAATTATAAATAAATAAGTCAAGCTACAAATAGATTAATAAAAAACAACAATGCAGAAGATGAAAATTGCATATTTAATTATCGGTGCCAAATTTTTGCCATATATGCTCAATCAAGTCGTTTTTAAAAGCGGTGTGAGCTTCTCTATTGCGAAGTTGCTCCCTATTGGTCATATAAGCAGATAGACTTGCAATGCGTTCAGTAGAGTATTGAAAACTTTGATCATCGTCTATGGGATTATCGACAAGAATTTCTGTGGGATCATAATAAGTTTGGTACGTCTCTCGTTCATCCTCCACTATCATGTTGTGCATGATAATACAAGCCATCATAATTTTTCCCATCAAACTTTTATCCCAAACAAGACAGAGACGTTGAAGAAATGCGAAACGAGCTTGTAGAACTCCAAATGCTCGCTTGATATCTTTTTGCACTGTCTCTTGGTGTTGAGCGAACAACTTGTGTTTTCTGATTACCGGAGAAGTAATTGACTTAATAAATGCAACCCATGAATGATATATTCCATCAGTTAGATAATATGTCATATCGTTTTCTCGACCATTCACGACATAACTAACCTTTGGTGCTCGACCTTCCAAAACATCACTAAAAACTGGAGATCGGTGGAGTACATTAATATCATTGAGCAAACTAGGTGTTCCAAAGAAAGCATGTCATATCCATAAGTCATATGATGCAACAGCTTCCAAAATGATTGTTGGTTTTCCACTTCTCCCTCCATATTGTCTAGCCCATGCAGTAGGACAATTTTTCCATTCCCAATGCATGCAGTCAATACTGTCTATCATGCCCGGGAATCCACGTTGTTCTCCGACATGGAATAGTCTTGCCAAATCTTGTTCATTAGGCTTTCTGAGGTACTCGTCACCGAAGCAAGAAATGACACCTTCTACGAAATTCATGAGAGATTATCTTGTCATAGCTGCACTCATTCGCAAGTATTCATCAATAACATCTACTGATGTCCCATACGCCAACACCCTCATAGCTCCAGTACATTTCTATAATGGGAAAAAACCTTGTCTACCAGTGACATTAGGTCTCTGTTGAAAATATTCATCATTGGTAGTAACAGCCTCCATAATACGGAGGAATACTGATTTTCGCATGCGAAATCTATGTCGGGAGATCTCAGGAGTATACGTCGGGTTGTCAACAAAATAGTCATTCATCAAACGTTCCTGACCAAGCTCTTGTTGCCTTTCACAATACCTTCTTCTAGCTCTAAGAGTGGGATCTTCCTCGTTCAAATTAAGATTTTTTTAAGAGCAGATTCTCGTCAATGCGATCTACGTGGCGATTTTGATGAGCAACCCGTTCTTGCCATTCATCAAATGCAGTAAAGAAAGAATCGGAACTTGAATAGTTATCTAGTGATTGATTTTCATTGTGAGACATTTGGAAAGTGGAATGGGTAAAACTATTGGATATGAATTTTTTCTTCTGAGAGGATTGAGATGATATTAGTGTACGTTTGATGAGAGAATATGAGGGGATATATAGATGGAGATCAATAATAGAAGACAAAAGCATGTGATCAATAATGGAAGACAGGTGCATGTGATCAATAATGGAAGACAGGTGCATGTGATAATTCTGCAAAGTGGATAAGACAAGTGCATGTGATCAATAATGGAAGATAGGTGCATGTGATCAATAATGGAAGACAAGTGCATGTGATAATTCTACAAAGTAGATAAGACAAGTGCATGTGATCAATTCTGCAAAGTGGATAAGAAAAGTAAAAAGTAGAATAAATACTAATTAGAATAAAAATTACAGTTACTCGATTTAATAAAAGTCACACAAATAAAAAAGCTTACAAGACAATATTAAAACACATGCTATCAAATAAAAAAACTTACAAGACAATACTAAAAACACTACTTAAACAATGACTACAGATGACGTTTCATCTCTTCTTCATCTGGGGATAAGTGATCATTCGCCAACAAAGCCATCAAAAGAGAATGTTTCATCTTCATTTTCTCTATTTCCACTTTCTCTCTTCCCAGTGTGTTGAGTACTTGAACTTCACTATCTCTAGTGAGTCTTAATGCACGAAATTCTGCAACAAGCTCAATATTAGATGAAGACTCTGATGCCTTACATTTTCCCTTCTTTTTTTTTGCCTAATCTCTACCTATAGGATGTAAAATAGTTGAACCACCACTGTCTGAAGTTTCTGCATTAGTGGGGTTGAAATATTCACCATCTTCACTGGTCCTTGTTCTCATTGAACTGTCACCTCTTTCTTCGTTACCTTCGTCATCGTTAGCATGACTTCTTGAAGCATGATCAAATTTTATTTCCCACTTGGGAATTTTACTCATAACTTCATTAAATACATGCAAGTCGGCGAACTTACCATCGTATAATTGATGAGCTTCTTTCTCCACATCGTGTTGGCTCATTCCACTTCGTACTCGACAATGTGCTTCAATGTTAACAGCAATCCACTTCTGGACATTTTTATTAAGTCATGTGAAACGACCTTTTAGTGATTCTATATTTCTTTCATTTATTTCTTTTAGATCTTCTCTTCGAGCTTCTTCATACATCTTATGGATTTCCCTCAAAACGAGCTAGTCCTTTGAAATCTGCCCTGTGTTTTATCTTCGCTAACGAAGATCCAAGATGACATGAGAGTCACATCTTCTTTCACATTCCAAGTACTTTTGGCCACCCTTTCATTTGTATCCTGAAACAAATTGCGAGAGATATTTTGCGATGGTTGAGCTTGTTCAGAGGTAGGAACTTGATTCAGATTTGGAGAAAATTGAGGATTTTGAGAAAATTGAGAGTTTTGATAGTTTCGATGTTCAAAAAAGACTGGAAATTTGGATAGTTTTGGGAGTTTGGATAGTTTGAATAGTTTGAAAAAAAAATTGGGTTACTTGGATCCATAATAGAAATTAGGAGAAATAATAGAATATGATATAAATTATGAGAGATTATAGAAGATAGTAGACAAAAGAGATGATTTGAGATTGTGATTCAAAATGTATCAATATTAGTCTCTATTTATAAAGAAAAAAATCACGAATTTTGGTATTTTTTTTTATAAATAATTGAGTGTATAAAAATTATCTCAAAAAAATCACATAAACCAATCACAATTTGACAAGTGGCATCAATTTGATAAGATTGTTCTTGGAAAGTGTGCATACCCTAAAAAATGGAGAGGGCGTGCAGTCGATCGTTCGTTGAAAAAGCCATCTATTTTGATTTTTTTTAAATTTTTCTTTGTCCTTTAGTTACAATCGGTTGCATGACTTCACTGATAAACATGGTCTTACAATCTTTACAAATTTAAAAATATTTTTGAGGATACAATTTGCAATTACCCTTTCTACCAACTAAAATACATTGATTATATAATCAAATTTAGAGTGGTGCAAGGCTAGCAAATGCATCATGCACCATCCAAATTTTCTCACATTTATCACAATTGTTTCATCTCCAATTCCAATGCTATCAACGAGAGCTACGTTTATATATTTAACGATGTCATCTTAAACACAAGGCGTATGTAATAAACATTATAGTAAGAGATGTGAACTATTAACTATATGTGGTATGAAGTGTGGGTCCTGCAGCTTCATGTGCATTTGCAATTGATCCAAGACCAAATGTGTCATTTCCAAATGTGGATGCTTGTCATTCCCAGCAACAAACTCCATAACCTGGCTATTGATCTCAATGGCACTACACCCCCACTTCTTTCTTAGCCCCTTTCATCATCATCAACCTCTTGATTTCTTCAACATCTCTCCATCATCTCTATGTGGCGTACATATTCCTCAACATGATGTAGTTGCCATCGTTATATGGATCCATATCAATTGCCTTTTTCAGCACCTTCTCAGCCTTCACCACATCCTTGGTAAAACCACAAGCAAACAACAATGAGCTCAAAATGATACCATTAGCCTCGTATGGCATGCTCTCAATCAACCTTTCAGCTTTCTCTACACGGCCAGCTCTACCCAAGAGCAGGGACGGAGCCAGGATTTATGCTTTGGGGGGGCGAACTTTCTTAAAACCCGAATTATGAAAATCGAATATAGATATTTAACACCAATGCATATTTTTATCATATTACATACCTATTATACTCGAAATACACAATAAACGATTCAAAATACTTAAAGATATGTTACCTTACATCGAGAACAATCCATATCAAAATCTACAACTCTAAGTGGCATGTCATTACAATAGAATCAACTCTGCAAAATCAAAGGAAAAATATTACTATCTCATATTTGTAAATTTACCTTGAGATAACTATAAAATGTTAAAAAAAAATTAAAAAATTAGAGTAATATAAAAGATAATGTTCACTAACCTTATTTAGATTATGTTTTTTAAGTTGTACTCGTCGCTTCTTCATACCATCAAACTCATCAACAATCGAATCAACATCAAATTTTTCAGCAATTTCTTTTTCGATGTACATTAGTAATGAGCTAGACAAAAAGTCGTCTTCCATTTTGTTTCGCAATCTTGTCTTGACAATCTTCATAGATGAGAATGCACGTTCCGTTGTTGCAGTAGAAACCGGAAGAGTCAAAGTAAGTCTAACTAGTCTATCAACAAGGTAGTAATTCATTGTTTTACCAGTCTTAGACAACAATTGACACAACTCTGAAAGTGTTGATACCTTTTGAAAAAGCTCATTGCGTCTGATATCAATTTCAAAATGTTCCAATTGATACTTCATATGCAATTTCTCTTGGCTACTAAAATCATCAGGATAGAACTTCTCCATTAGTTCACAAATATTATCAATGTTGAAAGATTTGTATCCATCTCTCGGATCCAAAGCTGAGTTGAGCCTAAGTAGTTCAATTGTGTCATCATTAAATCGATTATTCATCTCCAAAAGTATAGAATCTAGTGTTTCCATGAATATATCAAATTGATAATGATGCCTCAAAGTAACTGGACTACCTTTAAGAACCCGACCTCTACCTGAACAACGTTGAGCATTCATATCTGGGATAATTATCTCATACTTCTCACAGAAACTCTTCACTTCATCAAGCAACTGATCATATTTATTGTCTCTGTATCTCTGAAGAAGTTCTTTTGTGATAAGAACCGCATCCATTGCATTGACAATATCTTGATTTTTGCATTGTAAAATCCCACAAAGATCATCTGTCATTTCAAGTAGCTCAATCATGAAATGCAAGATAAACACAAATTCAAATGATGTCATTGTGTCATATGCTCCAACGGCTGTGGCTCTAAAAGACAAATTATTTTTCTCATTGACGATCACTTGTAAAACAAGAAGAATAGACTTGAACATATTGCGTACACTGTGAAGAGACCTTAGATGAGAGCCCCATCGTGTATCCCCTGGACGTTGCACGCTTCCAATTTGATTTTTTCCTTTCCCAGTGTCAAGTTCATTTGTGGAAGTTAATTCTGCAATTTGGATGGACTGAGCACTTTGTAGTTGATCATGGCATTTGGAAGAAGAATCCACCAAATTCACAATAACAGTCACATGTGAAAAGAAATGCTCAACCGGTATAACACTTTTAGCAACTGCTACTAAGACCAACTGTAGTCGATGGGCAAAACAATGGACATAGTATGCATATGGACACTCTTTCAAAAAGAGAGCTTGTAAACCATTCCACTCTCCTCGCATAGTACTAGCACCATCGTAACCTTGTCCCCTCATATTCTGTACCTTAAGATTATTGTGAGAAAGAACTGCAGAAATGTCTCTTTTTAAAGTAGTAGCTTTGGTATCTTCCACATGAACTATGTCAAGAAATCTCTCACGAATAAAACCATCTTTATCCACAAATCTTAACACAATGGCCATTTGCTCCCTTTTTGACTCATCTCGAGATTCATCCACAATGATGCAATACTTAGCATCACCAATTTCTTCTCTGATGTATCTTTGAATTTTACTCGCATAAAGTGACAAAATCTCTTTTTGAATCTGAGGAGAAGTATAAGAAGCATTTCCAGGAGCTTTTTCCAAGACAATTGATCTCACCTCATCATTATAAGAAGTTGTATGACTTCTAATTTCTAAGAAATTTCCACGATTATCTGAATCTGGACATGCATCACGAGCTCTAAAAGCTATACCTTGAAATGCACATAATTTTGCAACATCAATAGAAACTTTAAGTCTCAAACGATTTTTCTCTACCATCTCAGAGGATTGTTTGTCTATGATCCTCTCAATATGTTGCAGTGAATTCATTAGATCATGAGACTGTTTCACAGCTATCTTGTGTGATGAATTTGGACATTTGCCTTCATGAATCAAAAAGGAGCAATTTTCGCCGTTACTTACTTTCTTCCAAGCTTGAAATCCATCCACATTAAATGCATTAGCCCATGGATGCGCGGATGGCTTGATAAAAAGAAAACACGGAAGACAATATGCAGCATTTTTTGTAGGTGAATATTCCAACCAATCAGGAAATTTTTTATACCAAGCTAGTAAAAACTTTCTACGGTGCTTATCCACAAATTGAGAGGAATTTATGGGAACTCCCTGATATGGACCGGCAATTAAATAAGCACGTCTAATCTCATCTCTTTTATTTATTGGGCAACTCCATATAGACATACGCAATCCAGGATCTCGTTCAATACGAAAACCAGTAGAATCATGATCAAGGTTTTGTATGACTCTTGAAGAAGACTCATCAACACCATTTGTTGAAAGATCGGCTATTTCAACATTATCTACATTAACCCTTGAAGTTTCTAAAATATAAGGACTTGAACTCTCTTGAAAATTCCGTTTCTTGGAGAAAAACGAATCAAGTGTCTTATACTTCATAGTCAATCTACCTACATATGTATATAAAAATACAAGATTATATAACTTATAAGTACAACTAACAAGTAATTTCCCATTTCAAAAAATATCATTGTATTTTCAAATGATTAAGAAATTAAAAATAATTTAAATAGGTACTAATATACTAAGACATTTAAGGTTAAGATTCAAAAATACCACTAAAAATTTGAAATAAAGTTAAGGAAATACATGATTACATAAGAAATCTTATTAGGGTTTAAAACAAATAACTCAAAAATTAAAAATGCAAAGCATAATAAGATTAAAGTAAACTATAAAAATAAGAGCATTAATATTAGTATATTACCTTATATTCATCAAGAAAGGTGAATTTTGAATGATAAAAAAATGAAGAAAATGAAGCTCTGCTCTGCTACTGCTCTTCGACACTTTACTGATTTCTTAGAAAAGAAGATAAAAACAAATAATATATAACTAAATAATTTATTGGTTGCAGACTTGCAGTAAGTTGTTAGTGGATGGCCCATCATTTCTTTTTTATTCACTTGGGGTGGGGAGGCGGGCCCATCATAAGCTTCCAAATCCAAGTTGTCAAGTTGGGTTGACTTTTTTAATATTCACATATGGCCCATATGAGCACAACCACACATTACTCTATTTATATATTATATTACATATATATATATATGCAATTTTTTCAGAATTTTGGGGGGGGCGGCCGCCACCCTCAGTCCCCCCTGGCTCCGTCTCTGCCCAAGAGGTCGATTAAACAACCATAATGCTCGATTTTGGGAGTGAGCTTAAATTCACTCATTTTACTGAACCATCTTTTCCCTTCCTCGACTAAACCACCGTGGTTACAGGCTGACAGGACGCCAAGCATGGTGATCTCACTTGGGTTTACTCCTTTTCTCTTCATCTCCGTAAACACTTCTAATGCCTCCTTAGCACGCCCATTGAGTGCCAGTCCATTAATCAAAGCATTCCACGTACACGTATCTTTCTCTTCAACTTCATCGAAAACTCTTCTTGCTTTCTCAAACTCCCCACATTTAGCATACATATCAACCAGTGCTGTAGAAACATTTACTGATCTATCCAACTTCTTCCTCTTCACGAATTTGTATACCCAATTCCCCAAATCCAGAGCACCCAAATCTGCAATAGCTGGAAGAACACTAACTACTGTAACATCATCAGGCTCAAATACTTTACAAGCAAGCAATTGCTGAAACAATGCTATGGCTTCATGAGATTGCTTATTCTGACAATGTCCACCAATCATTGCATTCCAAGAATACAAATTTCTATCAGGCATCATATCAAACAAACTCCTAGCGTTGTCTACATCACCATTACTACAATACCCATCAATCATAGTCGTCCAAGTTACAACATTTTTCTCCCGCATGGCATCAAACAATATCTTAGCTGATTTCATCTCCCCTGACTTGACACACCCATCGATCATCACATTAAATGCAGCTACATCTTTCTCATTCTCAGGTACTGCATCAAAGAGTTCTTTTGCGGTATCCATATTTCCACTCCTTATATACCCATTAATAAGAGCTGTCCATGACACATAACTCCTCTCATTCATTTCATCAAACACTTTTCTTGCAAAATCCATTTCCCCCAGCTTTCCATACATGTCAACCAACGCAGTCATCACATATAAATTAGAGGTGAATCCATATCTAACCACATGAGCATGCACTTCCATTCCTTCCCAGGTCGAAAAATTCAAGCCACAACACTTGGCCAGGGTGGAGAAAGTGTGATTATCAGGTGCAAAGCCTTGTTTCCTCCTTAGATAAACATAAAGGCCAATTGCTTCTGAGAATTGGCGGGAAGAGAGGTGAGACTTGATCATAGTGTTGCATGGGAAGACGTCGGATTTTTGCGGCATTTGATCGAACAGTTGGCGTGCGTGACGAGTGCCGCAGTACTGATCAGCGGAGGAGAGGGTGTTGATGAGTTTGGTGACGAGATTGAGATTGGTATCGAGAGTATTCCGGAGCATGAAGGCGCGGATTTGGAGAAGAGTAGCTCTGCAGGGGCTTTTCATTTGGAGGAGAGAGACACTTTCTCTCTTTTGGGCTCCATGGCCAGGAGTTATGCGATGCTATTTCAGCCATTGCTAAACTCTAGATGATTTTGGATGTTCTGTTCCCTGCATCTCTGCTTTCCAGTTACAAAAGTAAAGGGCATATGTTTTAGATGTAAGCATGGAAATATGAAAAAGCAAAATGAGAAAAGCACTATTGTTAGAGTATTTATCAATTTTGGGGGGGGAAAGAGTGAAAAAAGAATAAGGAGATTAATTAGTAAAGATCAAGTTGTACAATTCTAAGACAACTCTAAAAGGAAATCAACTGTTCAAAGAGTATTCCATATAATAAAAACATAATAAGAAAATAAAAATATACTAGTGTCAAGACACACAATGCTTCTAATTTATCAATATCGCTCAACATACACATTGTAGCCCTCCAAAAATCACCAATATATGCGCTTCTAGAGATATTCCATTGACACATTAAGCAAAAATTATATAAATAATGAGCTATTTCAATTCCTAAAAATTAACAAGATGCTTTGAAAATTCCCGAGTAGAAAGAGATTGTTTTTCATGAGAAGAAGGTTTTTAATAGAATGGGGCATAAGAGTTGGTAGATTAAACAACTCTAGTTAGCAATGCCTCACTACCCAGCACCTTCAGCAGATAGGATGATGTTAAGGCAAATCGTAAAGAGTTAAAGGCTTCTATATTTCAGATATAGCAAGAAACAGGATTTGTATCTTTTATAAATGCTTTTAGCTTCACTGGAATGACTCTTTCCTTCTTAGTTCCTCATTTCTTTAATAAAAATCTTCAGTTTCTTATTTTAAAAAAGTAGGTTAAGTTAGAACTGCTTTGAAATCTCATACAACCACCTGTTGATCAAGATTAAAAGTGGAACTAAATAAAGCTGCTACAAGACACACTTTCTCATATCCAATGAGCACATCAATTTGGTGTGGTTAAATGTCATAGCAGAATTGTCTGAAGACAATGTCGAATAAATTTTTTTATATAAAGATGCCATAGAAACTTATGAAAGCTTAAAATATAAGTATTCAACTGATAAATCCTGCATTACCATGGGAGATATTTTCAGTCCAAAGATGCATAACACCATTCTCAATGAATGCAAGTACCAAATACAAACAATAAATCCAGGATCATTAACATAACTGAAAGAATTCATAACCACAACAGGAAAGACTAGCTTAAATTCCACTGAGGTCCTTGATCGCTCAGAAGTGATTATATCATAACAAGATCTTAGGCATTGTAGATACTTATTTCGCTTCTCGCTTTGGGATCTAGTGGCATGCTGCCAGGAACCCAACAAATCAAATTTGTCAGCCAACTGATTCACTAGTTTATGAATTGGTCCCTTGCAGATAAATCTTGAGTTGATGTCTGCATAGCCAATAAGACATACAAACACTAATATTTCACATATTCGGAATACCATTTCAACCAAACAATAACACAAAAAGGGCCATCAACATGGATACAGACATACTGGATTGCATTTGCTTCCTTCGAACTGGCTGATTGTAAAATATATCATGGAGAATGACTGCAAACAGGAAAAAACAAAAGAATACTAAATACAATAGATGAAGACAACTCCACATGGCTAATAAATAAAACATGGTCACAACAACCAGGCAAGACATATAGAATGAAAATTTGAAAAATCTAGTGACTGGTATGCAAAATAGTATTTCAACACTGATAAGTAAGTTGAGAAAATTAACCCAATTTAAGCACCAAAAAATGTATCTTAAGGAAAATGTAAACAGATGTAATACTTGCTCTCCTAGTGAGCAGCAGCAGCATTAACAATCTATTGAGCTATTAGACCTTTCTTGAGACTCATTCGCATCATATTTCTCTTATAGATGCAATCCTTGATCTCTCAATGAGCAGCAGGAGCGGTTAACATTTATTGAACTATTTGAACTCTGTTTTCTTGAGATGCTCATATATTTCTCTCACAGATGTGGCAATCTCTTGTGTAAATAACTAAACAGATCTCTTGTATAAACAGCATATTTGTACTTGGCTCACAAAGGATTCCAGTATGAGTGAATCATTTTCTTGATACCTTGCCCAGATCCCTTTGATCATTCTCATTAGGCCTCCTCCTTTTCTTTGGCCTACCCCTTTTCATTATGACATCAGGGGTGTTATTGGACCGAGATTGGACTCCTAAAACTCATACATCCCAAGAACAAGATTGACCATGAAGCCATAAACTTTCATATATGTAACATTCTCGACCAAAACATACACGTCATTTGACATTCATTTCATGTATCATATGCATTTCGTATTATTTACGCATTATTTGTGATCGTGCATGATTTTATTTTCTTTTAAATATTGAATTATTTATATGTTCTTACATAGTTGGTGTTGATAAAACCCTATCATAATTGGTTAAGATTATAATAATGCTAGAATTTAAATTTATACATATGTGTGAACACGTGTGTGTTATATATGAATGGGAAATGAGATTTAATTAATATTATAATATATATATATAATAAAAGAAAAGAAAAAAAAGTAATAATATTAAATGAATGAAAACTTATGGAGGAAGCATGGTGACGCGGTGGAGTAGATAACAAAAAAAAGTAAAAGTAAATTAGAAAAAAATAGAAAAATGAATGTGCAGCAGAGAAATAAAGACAAAAACAGAGAGAAAATGAAAGAAGAACAGAGGAAAAAGAAGAAGGAAAAGAAAAGAAAGAAGAGAGAAGGGTTTGTGAATTCGGGTTCGTTTCTTCATCGTTTTGCTTCAGATTTTGAGGGGTAGCTCATGGTGACATGCTCTTCGATTCGATCGAAGTGAATTCTCAAAGATTATCCCAAAAAGGTATAAAGAGATTAGTGAATTAGATATATCTCAAATTATCGTAAATTAATGGATGTTTTGGTAACTTTAGAGGTTGAATTAGGGAAAACTTAAAACATGAAACTTATAGCCCTATCTCTTAGCTAAATTCAAAAGAAAACCATAGATGACTCGGTTAAATATTGAGTGAGATAATGTTAGATTACAGGGCTTGGTCTAAAATGACCCAGTTCGAAAATTGTTATGTATGCTGTAATTGTGGCTAATTTTAAGCAGGTTAGAGACTGAATTGTGAAAAATGTTAAACATGAAAGTTGTAGAGCTATATGTTAGGTTTCTACAGAATTTTACCTTTCTTGATTTGGAATTGTATAGCTCAAGTTATAGGGAAAATACTGAACATGGTTGATTATGTCTTATCAAGTAGACTAATTACATTGCCGATTTTGCACAAATTATTAGACCTGTTTAGGAACAGAATTTGTAAAAATGTTTCAAACTAAAGTTATAGTACTTTATGTCTAATTTACTCAGAAGTTTACCTTGCATCAAAATGATTTATATACTGTAAGTTATACATGTTTGAAGTTAACTAGTCAATATGAATATATGTATAAAAACAGAATTGGTACATAGACTTGTCTCGATCTTTTGAACATGTTGGAGAAGCAATCAAACAGACATTAAAATAGACAAAATGTTCATTAATATGTCTAATATAATATGGTAAAGTTTCAAAGAAATTAGAGTTAGAGAAAGGAAGAAAATGTCAAAAGAATGAAGGTTGCTAGAATTTAGTATTATATATGAAATAAATGAAATTAAGCACACATGTATTGCATTTCATTGCATAATAGAAATAAATACTAAGGAGATCATTAGGCTAAATTGCATTGAATCATATAGGGGCACGGGCTGTAGAACGGGAGGAGGAACCAGAGCAACGAACGAACTACTTATCATAGTCTGGTGAGTATAAACCGTATATGTGATTTATATACAATGTCTGTTATATGTGTTATATAAGAAATATGTATTGGTATGAAATTGTCATTGGGTCAAATGATATATTGGTAAATGTATATGTGATCATATGTTCAGATGATTGATATGTTGCAGTACAATTTGCATGAAATTAAAAAGGTCTGTGACTGTCTTGCTATGGATCTATATACAAAGTGGAGACATTCGGGTCATAATCATATTAAAGACCTATCGGTCTATATACACAGTGACATATTGGAAATCTCGGGACAGATCCAAGCTTGAGCAGTTCACAGAATAATAAACCGGACATAGTGGCATTTGCATATGTTTGATTATATTTTTGATTAATGTTAATGATTGTTATCTGCTTATTATTTAATTAAGTTAATGGTCTATATTCACTGAGTTGCGACTCATAAAAATCGTATATATTTTTTTTTTTTAGGTCAATAGCTCTTTTGACGTGGGTTGTATATATAGACGTCACGTTATACCAGGTCGGCCGACTGATGCCTCGTGCAACCTTCTCCTCCTCCTCATTTTGCATTTTGGACCACGTGTATCATGAATTGTATTAAATATGACTTATGCTGAGATAATGGTTGCAAGTTTTAATCTTATACGATATTAGTCATTAAATAATATTTTATACTTCTATGGATCAATGAAATGTCAGTATGATCTATCTACAAGACATATATTTTATTGTTAAATATACGTTATATGGAGGGTAGGGTGTTACAATATACATATTCTTTTAAAGAAATCGTGCATCTAGTCCTCAATTTCTAGTCTATGATGGCAAGGGTAGCCACACAATTGAAAAAAAACCACAAGTGCAATGACCTTCCTTCAAACAGACTATGTGGTTTTCTAGGTATAATAATTCCTAGCATATGTCATCATCTTATACTTGTCATTCCTTGCCCAACTTGTAAAACAATTCCTACCATATGTCATTTGTTGTTTTATTTTCTTAATTATGTTCGGATATATGTTTTCTTTGTAACCCATCATCTCTTATCTCTTCACTTGTATTCTTGTCATGCACCTCTTCCTAATCCACTCAAACATGTCAATTATAGGAAGATCATTGTCCAGTAATATGAAGCTATTGAATGACTATAAAATATTGTTCACTATCACATCATATTTCGGTACACTGGAGAAGAAACACCTAACCCAATGTTGTGTGTTCAACCCTTTCAACCACTCATATGCAACGATTTCATCACCTACTTTAAGAGATTTTAAGATTTACTTTATAATGAAAAATTATCGCTCCAAAATTTGTCTGCCTCCATTAGTCAAAGTGCCTTATATATAAACAGCCTTCATAAAGTCATGGTGTTTGGATAAATTCAGATACAAGGCTTATAAACCATTCAAATTACTTAGAAAACTATCACCAAAATCATGTTCAACATAATAGACTAACAAAAAACATTGTTCAAAATACTACCAGCCTAACCATGAAAATCAATACAAAAACTTAAGTTTGATCAAATTTACAATTCTTTTTCAGTCTTGATGCAAACATCCCTCTTGTGGTCCTCTCCATCAATCAATTTTCTTTTCACACCAAAACTTTCTAATACAACTTTTCCTCTTTCAATTGTGTTATGTTTCTTGGTTGGGGTTGTCACCTCTGTCTCAACAATATCAACCTTTAAAAAAAAAGAGAAAACAAAAAATAAGTATAAAATAGTCTTTAAGCAACTACATAACTAATCAAATGACTTCACAATCTGTTATATATCATTTCCCTATCAGGGTCAACTTCTTCAATAACTGACTTGGCCTCCCTAGCAAATGCCTACATATATAGAAACTGAAATATTTAGAATAACTTGCAGAAAGTTACAATGCAGAAGCTTGTTTGTAGTTAATGATTAATTACTGTATTGCGCGTATTCGACTGGGGCTTGGATAAAGGAGTACCTTCGACAGAAACTTTCTTTACGGTATAAGAACCATCATATTCTGAAGTTTGATCAGGTTTGACCTCAACTTTGAAGTAAAAATCCTTACCCAACAACCACTTAATGGCCTTAGGTGTAGAACCATATTCTTCCTACTGCAAGATTAATATCAAATTAATATCACTTAATAAGTGTGGTATTTTTCAAAGAAAATTAAAACTAAATGTCTAACATAGGAGGAAAACATTCTCACATTATTCATACTGGACCTCACATCAGCAGTTGTCTTTCCGATTAAATCAGTAACTTGAGGATCCCATAGTAATAGAACAACATTGTCAGTTGAATCTTGAACCAAGACTTCAATCCTGAACCTCGTAGATAAAAGTAATTAGTTAATTTGGTATAAATCAATGAAAATTGAGATATATCTATTCATGTAAGTATTACCTAGGAATCCCATTAGCTTAAAAAACATCACAGCTAGAACAGTAGAATTTGTCTTCAACTTTATCAAACCTCCTATAGCATTTCGAGCACGATACATACCACCACTTACCCACAGTTTCTATATTAACAATCCTTCCATTGATCCAAAATGTACCAACCTTTCACCAAAAAACATGACAAAGATTCAGCTTGAAATATAAACATTGATAACTGGAATTTATAACTACACAATTATTCACAAAATAATCATTTACCTCCCCTCAAGTTTTTATTTGTTGTATTGTCCTAATGGAATCAGTCAATGCACTTGGCTCTCCAACAAAATTAGTAGTAGAAATTTAGGGAAAGATCCTTCTCAGCAGGAGCAACAACAGCCATCTCTTTAAACCTAATTAAAAAAAAGACAATGTTTTTGTCTTAAGTCTACCGAAGTCTTTCAAATAAAAAAGAAATAGTTATCTGGATATATATATATATATATGAAGAACAGAAGCAGCCTAAAATAGCCTAAAATAGCAGCTATAGGTGCTAAAAAAATACTTCAATCTTAGAAAACAAAAGCACAATGAAATATAATCACAATATTTTGAAATACCTTCTATATTCTACAATCTCCCCAATATAGTCATTAACCAGCATCTTTGTGACATTATAGGCAGTTGAAAGCGTCACCCGATCTTAAAAAATAATGAAGAATTGAAGAAATACATGAGTAACAAAATTAAAATATTCAATCCAGTCAAAAATAAAGTGAAAAAATACAATAAAATACCTCGAAACTATTTTCCACGACAAAACTGCAAAACAATGACGGGGTTTCCTCACCCCTAGATCGAACGATGTCCATCATCATATCAACAAACTCCTCCCATAAAGTACAACTCATTTGAGCTCCCCTAAATATAACATAAGAGTATACATTAAAATCTGGACTATACTAAAATTAAAATGCATTACATGCTAAATAATAAATAATCAATTGAATTAAATCGAGGACCAATAAAATCTTAATATATGTTGTAAAATATAAGTATTGAAGTCCTTACTTAGTATCCTCTAGTATAATCTCCATCCTATTGAAAATAGCACCGTCGACTTGAAATCATCTAGAATTATCAAGTCAATTCAAGTGATCAATTTGCTTGAATTTTCTAGAAGGATCCGGTGATTAAACCAAGTGACCAACTTAGTTAATATACAAGATGGCAGATTCTTTTGAATCTCTAGTTAGGTAGATACTTCTAGAAGAAGTGATGTAACTAGATTATTCTAGTTTATATTATGTCGGTTAGTGCACCGACAACTAACTACTATAAATAGACATTAGGATCTTTGTATTAAGTGTGTGAAATTAGAGTGCTTCCACTTAGAAATAAAAAGTGACGAGAGGTGTGTCCTTAAAAGAGAGTTTGTGTGTTCCATAAAAATTAGAGTCTTGTAAATTGGATGTTTGAGTCTTTGCCTATTGTAGTGTTTGTTTCTAATAAAAGTAATTACATTATATTCCACGTGTTGCTTTGGGTCTCAACAAGTTTGTGTTGCTTTGAGTATCAACACATTCATCTGCTTTTACGTGCATCACGATTTCGCTCTTGCGGTGGATTAAAATAAATCACTCGACCAATGACATCTACATGAAAAAAAAAACAAAAACAGAGATTAGAAAAATCCTAGAGAAAAAAATATCTATATCAAGGAATAAAATATTCGGTTGCAGTAATTACCAAATAATTCAGTCTTTTTGAGATCTTCAATCACAGCCAACTTCTCAAATGTACGAAAATCATACATAAAGGATGGAAACTTGTCATCATATACCTCAAATGCCTTAGTTTTATTAATGAAAAGTAGCATGTATTTGTTTGATGTGGTTTTGTATTTCATTCTGTTTTGAAGCACCACAGAATGTCTCACCGCATAAAGTCGACCCTCAGTAAATAGGTCAGAAAATCTATTCATGTACTCATGGTTCACTGTTGCATGAATTCTTGTCCCCTATCATCCATGAAAACAAATTGTTACACATGCATAATGCATTCTCATAAAAAATAAAGTATAGATAGAAAATTATGTACATTTTACCTCAGTGTCATGAAATATACATTCAAAACTTTGATTGAATTTTCTATTGCCAACTGCAGGGATATGGTAGGCACGAATCAGCCTCAACTTCAATGCCCATTATGTTTTTTGATGGGCCAATGTCCTTGATCAAAGAAAAGATCGGTGCCATCTACGAAGAAAGAAGAATGATTGTCAATATTTTTTCATAAATTTTTAGTTTAAATATGGATGATTTTTTTTCAAACTTATTGTAAATATGGATGATTGTATAAGTGCTTTGTTTGGTGGTGGTGGAGGAAAATAGAGAGTTGGATGGGAGCAGTAAAGAGTAAGTTGGTTTGCAGCTTCATCTATTTATAAATGGGTATGAGAATTCTAGAGAGTTTCTGAAATTATGGTATATTAATATTAGGTTTTTTTTTTCCAGCAGGTGAAACGATTTTTTGCCAGGAGGAGAATATTTTTTTATCTTTAAAATTGCATTGAGCAGTGAAATCTGCAATGATGATGGATATAAATTCTTTTTTATAGGATCTGCCTTCGAGTGTGCCAACAAAAATTATTCAAATTTCATATAAAAAAAAATAACATTGAACAGTGAAAGCAATGTTGATGCATGTTTTAAAAAATAATTTTTTTAGGATCTGTCTTTTACAGGGTGCCAACAAAAACTCTTCATATTTCTTACAAAAAAATAAAAGAAATCACTAATGACCCTGCAAAAAGTACCTGGATTCTGAAAAGTAGCCTTTTGGCGAAACAAAACTTTTAGATGTTTGAGAATAATAAAATAAAGCTTAAAAAAAAGTCCAAAAATTCAATTCCAAAAATGCCCTTATCATTTGAGTGGGAAAATGACATTTTTGTGAATTTTTCCAAAAGTTCTATTGTTGTATATATTAGTATAAGTCTCGTGCGATGTACGGATATATAAATTTCACTATTTATATATTTTAATATGAAAATGTTGAACACGAAAAATAATAATTTTTTTTTGGAGAATTTCAGTCTGATTTGTTACTTCTACTCACGACCATAAAATCTAAATATTTCGAGTTTGATGTGAAAATTTTAATTTACAAAAAAAAAAAAAATTAAGTTCTCATAATATTTCAATCTCATTTGGTATACCCGTGTCTGTGTGATGTATGGACAAATAAATTTGAAGTATTGGTAATTTTTTGATATAAAAATGTTGTTCATGAAAAATAATATAATTCTTCAAAGTGTTTTCAATTTAATCTACTACCATATAATTTATAAATTTAAATATTTTTTATTTTCATCATTCGTTGTCGTCACTATTGGTCTGAAACAAACTTATGCAAATTTATGTTCAATAATTTATTCATAATGAGTAAACACGCCCAAACGGTTCGGAAAACCGGAACCGGGCCGGTTCGAACCGGCGATCAACGGTTCCGGGAACCGTTGACCCGGTTTCGGTTCCAAACCGGAACCGGGAACCGCCGGGAACCGCCGGGAACCGGTTCGGTTTCGGTTTTCAATTAAACAAACCGGCAAACCGGCGGTTCGAACCGCCGGTTTTATGTAATTTTTTTTTTTTTTTTAAATTCGACCATGCCACGTGTACGGCTGTGCTTGAATCAAATATAGCCGTTGAAGATGAATGGCTCGGATGAAATGACCGTTGCAAACCGGCCAAAACCGAACCGAACCGAACCGGAAACCGCCGGTTCGAACCGGCGGTTTGGAGGAATTTTGCATCCAACGGCCGAGATCAAATGGCCGTTGGAAATTGACGGCTGTGATGTGTCGAACCGCCGGTTCGAACCGAACCGGAACCGGCGGTTCGAACCGGAGCGTAGCAATTTCCTTTTTTTTTTTTTTTTTTTTTTGAATTTTTAAGATCTATAAATAGGGGTTCAAATTGTGTATTTGCTCACACCAATTCTCTTGCTCTCTCTCTCTCTCAAGTCTCAATTCTTGCATTCTAGCTCACTTTAAATTATTTCAAGTTCAAAATCTCTCAAATTCTTGTTATATTTCGATTTCTTGTTCTTCGTCATCAACTTCTAGTTCTATTTCTACTTCTATTTTTTCTATTGTAAATTCATCATGTCTAGAAGAGGTTCTTCAACTTCATCATCTCGTGGGAAGGGAAAGAGTCCCATGCCACCTCCACCATCGTATGAAGATGAACTCATTGATCAATGGTGTGACGACCTTGATCCGAATGTCGATTTGGGGGAACAAATCGCTCAAGCCTTAGCCGACGAAGATGAAGAAGAGGTGCATCCGACACAAGAGAGTTTGAATCAAACTCAAACCACTTCAAATAGAGCACCTTCTTCACTTCGAAGTGACATTTTCTCCATTCACTTCAAGAAGGAAGCCGTGCCGAATTCGGATGTCGACTACGTAGTCACGTGCAACCATTGTGGAAAGCAATACAAGTTCAAGCATGGATGGGGCTATGGAACGTTTAACAACCACATCACGAAGAAGCATCCCGACAAGGTTGGATTGGAGCGCTCTCAAACACAACTACGAGGATTCACCGGGTCTTCACAAGGTATGAATTCTTTAACCTTTAAATTTAGTCAATTAGAACTTAGGAAAGGCACCGTCGATTTTATTGCTTCAAAACATCTACCTTTTTCATTTGCTTCCGATGACCTTTATGAAGATTATGTGAGCACGTATTTACAACCACCCGCTAGAATGATAAGTAGGAACACGGCCACTAGGGATATTGATAAAAGAGTACGTGAAAGAAAATATAAATTAGTATCCGATTTAGCTAACCTTAAACAAAAAGTTGCAATATGTTGTGATTGTTGGAAAGATCCTTATAATAAAAATGATTATATGGGAATTACTTGTCATTGGATTGATGATGCATGGGATGTTCAAAAACGTTTAATTGCTTTTATTGATTTTAATAAAAAACATACCGGTTTGCATATTTCACAAAAAGTAATACATGTGTTAAATGATTATGGTATATTAACAAAAGTATTTGCTATAGCTTTAGATAATGCAACTAATAATAAAGCTAGCTTGCCTACAATAATTGATTTTTGTAAACCTTCATTAAATGGTGATCTTTTTCATACTAGATGCATGTGTCATGTTTTTAATTTATGTGTTCAAGATGGATTAAAAACTTTAGAAGTAGAAATAGATAAAATTAGAGATGCAATTAATTTAATTTGTCACACCGTACAAATGCGGAAAAGATGGGCCACGTTTTGTAAATTGAATGGATTAGAAGTAAAAAAATTTGTGAAAGATGTGCCACATAGGTGGAATTCTACTTTTTACATGCTTCAAGATTCGTATAATTATAGAGAACTTTTATGTGCTTTTTTTATGGAATTTGGTGATAATAATGTTATGTTAGTTGCACATTCTTGGGATTCTTGTATAAACATGATGGGTTTGTTAAAAATTTTTGAAGAAGCCACTAGGGAAGTTAGTGGATGTTATTATCCTACATCTCCTTTAGCTTTAGATCAATGTGTTAAAATTGCTTTGGTAATTAACTCTTACAAAGATGATCCTATTTTAAGTGATGCAATTATTATGATGAAAGCAAAATGGTTAAAATATTATCATGAGCTACCCCCTCTATATTTATGTGCTAAATTATTAGATCCTAGGATTAGAGAAGATGGATTAGAAGAACTCTTAAATATGTACTATAATGCATTGTTTCCATGTGGTTTGATTAGTGAATATGATCTAGTAGAATATGTGTCTAATCCTAGGGAAGTAGTAAAACGGGCAAAAGATTATTTGTATGATTTATTTAGACAATATAAAACAATTCATGGTGATGCAAGTAGTAGTGATGAAGTAGGAGATCAAAATGTAGGATCCAGTAGTTATTCTTCTTCTTCATCTAGTTTTGGACCAACTCTTAGTCAATTTTACAACTTCTATGACATAAGAACGCAAAAAAGAGCTAGAGGTACCAACCCATCACAAGAATTAGATTCTTATTTAAGTGCTACTTTTGAATCTATTGCTTTCGAGAACAATTCGGATCTATTAAAGTGGTGGTCACGGAGGACCACCATATATCCTATACTAACAATTATTGCCAAGGAGATCTTTGCATGTCCCGCCTCCACGGTCTCGGTTGAACATGCCTTTAGCATATCGGGCCACACTTTGAGTGCGAGACGAGCAAACTTGGCCGCCGAGAATGTCCAAAACCTTATGCTCCTTGAGGATTGGGTCAAGGCATCCAAACGTCAACAAAACTTCGATTGCACACGCTTTGAGGAAGGTGAACCGGACTTGTATGGTTACGACTCAAACACAACATCCTCCGGTGGTAGTGGCATCAACAACCCCGACGATTGGGCGTAGGTAAGTTGAGGTAAGAGAACTACGTGAGCTTTGATTCCTTAATTTGATTTGAATTAAGGATACGTAGGCAATTTTATTTTAAGTTTGGAATTTGAATTTCAATTCCAAACTTAGAATAAAACTCAAGCTCTTTCAATTTTTTTCCCCTCCTTTTGGCTAATGTTGTTTCATATGTTACTTAGTTAGAATGTTCTACTTAGATCTTAGAATTGTATTATATAATTCAAGATAGATAGATAATTGTAATTCAAGATAGACTTTTATTTCTTTTAGATAGATATGGACTTTTGTAATTGTAATATATATCAACTTTTGTAATATATTAGATCATAGATTATATAGAGTTCTAACTTGTAATAATTTTCCAAGTTATAATGATAATGAAAAATGTTTGTTCACTTAAATATTTCAATTTCTCATGGTATAAATTATGATATGATATATTTCAAAACAAACATTAAAAATCAAATTTGGAGTTGTGATTTTATAATTATAAAAAAATCAATCAAAAAAAAAAAAAAAAAAAAAGAAAAAACCGACCAAAACCGCCGGTTCGAACCGGCCGAACCGCCCGGTTCCGGTTCAACCGGCGGTTTGGAACCGAAACCGGAACCGGCCATCACACGGTTCGGTTTCGGTTCCACCAATTCGAAACCGCCGAACCGGCGGTTCGAACCGGAACCGTAACCGGCGAACCGTTTGGGCGTCTCTAATAATGAGTATAAAATGGTGATATTATTGAGCATTATAATCAAGTCTTGATAATATTTCAACCTCATTTGGTATTCGTGTGATGTAGTGAATAAATTTCATGTGTTGGTAATTTTTTGATATAAAAATGATGATCATGAAAAATCATATAGTTTTTCAAAGTTATTTCAATTTAATCTACTACTCATGTAATTCATCTAAATATTTATTATTTTCATCATATGTTGTTTAACTATTTTAGTACTTGTTTTTGTCACAATTGACCTAGAAAATACTTGTGCAAATATATGTTCAACAACTTATTCATAATGAGCTTAAAGTATTGATATTATTGTATATTACCCTAAAATAAAAATTTTAAATTTAACATACCATCAAAAAATCTGTATAATTATTTTTTTCAGATGTCTTAAAATCAAAATTTATCTATTAGAAAAATCATATAGGATGGTAAACATTTCAAAATTTGATAAATCTAAAACCATGAAACTATATTACAACATAAACTAAATATATTTTATCATTGTTCTATGAACTTCATGCTACCATCATAGTGAAATTTCAGATTTTTATTTACTTTTTAATCAAGGAGGAAACATTATTTATTCTTACAAAAAAAAATGATAAATTTGCTAATTTTTTCGTGGATATATAAAATGATTTAGATTAAGGTACAAATTTTTATTTACAACTTTTCATGACATGATATTATTACCATATATACACAAATCATACTAACTTTATAACATATCAAATACGATCATATTTTTTTCCTCAATTTTCATATATATACAAAATGATTTTCATACCATGAATATACATAAATTATGAAAAACTAAATATTTACATTTTATAAATTTATAAAATAATAAATATTTGCATTTCTACTTTAAAAAGTAGAAATGAGGTTAGTTGGTTTTTATATAGATGACAATGAAATTTCATAATAAAAAATTCAAAGTATTTAAAATATATATGTAAAAATTCTTCATTTACGTATTATCACTCTTATAAATAACATCGACTATCTATTTTTCATGATTAATAATGAAGATATATTTATATAATTTAGCATTACGAAATAGAACATATTTTTATTATTTTTTATAAGTATAAGTATAAATGATATGGTTTTTTTTATCATTTTTATACTTAATTTGTAGTTTTTAATAGATAGTATATGAATTCATAAATTTTATACTTCCTAAATGTTATTGTGTGCAACAATATATCATATGTATATATTTTTTTTATTATATTCAAGATATATTACAAATCTTTATGATTTTTAATAAGAATTAATATAGTATAATAAAATAAAATTATATAAACACTATGATATATTATTAACATTGTTACATAGAAGATATATAAAAATTGAAGTATTATACGACATATTTGTCAAATAAAATTGTGTGATGTTTATAATAATTTTACAATACATATTTCGAATATAGTAAATAAAAATAGTTAATTTACGTTGTTTTATATATGTTGGTTGACTTGATTAATAACTCACTTCTTGGTCTTCGACCCCTCAGTCATTATGAACGCCCCCGATCAATGTAATGATATATTTATTGAGGTGATATATGTGTATGTGGGGTACAACATTAGAAATAAAAAAATACTTTGATAATCTATAGTTCTTGAAATCCGATCATTATGTTATTTTAATTTATTCAACAAACATATATAATTAAAAAAGTTATTAGATGAGATCATATTAACATTCATATACCATATATAGATAATAATTTTCAAGATTTTGTCAATATTATAAATGATATTATTACCATATATATAAATCATGTTTAATACAATAAAATTAATAAGTTATAATTTATATATTATGAAATAATATGTATTTCTATTTTTGGGAGGTGGAGTGGAAATTTTTTAGCATTTCTATTTTGAGGGGGTAATTGTTGTTATATATATATAGATATAATCTTAATTTATTTAAATTTATCTATTATTTTATCTTTTATTTTCATCCATGCTTATCGAGTGAGTTGGGATCAAACTCGGTTTTCTCCGTGAGCAATCCTACAAAAACCCTTAAAATCTTGAAAGAAATATATGTCATAAAATCTTTAAAATCATCAAGCATAACGTAATTCGTAAATCATAACTTTAAGGAATATAAGAGCTCACACTTAAATCATTTATAATTGAACGCTAATTTTTTTTTTTTATAAAATATGCAATGCAGGTTTTCTTGAAAATGGGGTGTTACAAAAATACTTCTTGATGCACCTATTTATACGGTTGTTAAAGGATGATGATTATTATCATTCATACACAAAAGTAAAAATCAAATTCAATTGCTCAAGAGTTGATAACACTACAAGAATTTCTTTGAAAGACAACAGTTCTACGACAACAGTTTTTCAAAACAACCATTGCCATAACCTAAACAACCGTTGTCGTAAATGCGCTCAAAGATAACGGTTCTAACATTGTCGTAGGGGTTGTCCTAGCTCTGTAATGCTATCTAAGACAACACTGCATTATTTGTCGTTGTTGTAGGAGAGTTGTCATAGACTAAAAAATTAAAATCCCCTACGAACTTAGAAAAAACTAGTATAGATCCTGTGCGATGCACAGATATATAAATTTTACTATTTTGATGTTTTGATATAAATATGTTGAACACAATAATAATAATAAATATCTTGAAAGTAATTTCAATATAATTTGATACTCATGTGATACATGATCATAACATTAAAATATTTCAAGTTTGACGTAAAATGTTAATTTAAGAAAAAATTTCAATGTCGTTTGGTACCAATATGATGCATGTGAGTATATAAATTTCAACTGTTGTAATTTCCTAAAATAAAAATATTAATAATGATAAACAATATAGTTCTTTAGAGTTATTTCAATTTAATCTAGTACTCAAGTAATTTTTTTTTTTTTAATATTTCTTATATTCATCATAAGCATTATTTGACTACTTTACTAATTAATTGTATTTATGCACATCAACACTATTTTTACTATAATTAATATCAACAAAAAGTAATATTTTGTCAAAATAATATCATGTATTTATTGGAGAAAAAATAAAATAGATTTTTATAGTTTATATAGTAT
Source organism: Scutellaria minor (assembly GCA_954870855.1). Classification (NCBI taxonomy): domain Eukaryota; kingdom Viridiplantae; phylum Streptophyta; class Magnoliopsida; order Lamiales; family Lamiaceae; genus Scutellaria; species Scutellaria minor. The sequence continues at coordinate 6,580,239 of OX940726.1, read as the reverse complement.
AGGTCCTGTATGATGCCCGGAAAGATTATTGACAAATTGACTTTTTTGATTTTTATTATGTATTGTTGATATATATAGTATATTATATATTGCATATGATATAATATATAACTTCTTTAAAAAAACATATTAAATATAAAAGTGTGACCAACTTACATTAAATTCATATTCTCAAAATATTAGAATTTGAACTGTAAATGATAAGATATTTTTTTAAACTCATATCAGGCTGACACACATAGATTTAATCGCGATGACCAAATTTTAATAAATAAATATAATATATGTGTGTCTATTTATATAGTATTTAATAAGATTAATAGTTTGAACAAATCATGTAATATCAAAATGGTTTATAGATAAAAAAAAATCAATATTTAAACATATTTTCAAATTATTAGAGATCTACTGTGGGTAAAAATCAAATTTTCAAATTAGTTTTTTTTTTATGCAAAATACATAATCATCATAATGAGATTCGATTTTTGTGGGTATATTCTTTAAGATTTTTATCAAATTGGAGATAATATTTGATTGAAATAAAATATTTGTATAATGATCATATTATTTAATGGATCGATTTTTTATACAAATTAAGAGGTTAATTAATATTTTTTAATAAATTAATTGCTTAATATGCAGAGAGACTATATACAATTTTATACTATATACTATAAAGTTCATAATTAGCACAAAAAAAAACAGTTGTACTTGTTTCAAATTGAATTTTTTAATTTTACTTCATATGATGTGATTTACATACTATATATATATATATATACATTACTTCATCTCTTATAATAGGATCTATTATTCATACCATATATATTCATATATAAAATCAATATTTTTAAAAAAATTTAAAAACCAATTAATATGATCAAAAAATAAAAAAATTATTAATCATATTTTTAATATTGGAAAGTGGAAATGGGCGGGATTTTGAAGTGTAATTGTTATTATATATATAGATTAGAACTCCCAGAAACCCTCGAGCCCTCGTTTTCCTTTTCTCTTCTCCAAGGTATTCCGATCGCTGCTGACCTCCAACCTCCATCTAACATCACCGCCCACCTTAACCTATCCTCCATAGCCACCGACCTCCATCGACAGGCAAAAAAACGTTGCCCAAGGACAAAGCAGCTTGTCCATCGCGGGCTCTCCCCACCGGTCGTCTTTGGCACCGATCGTCATGCTCGCCTCATCCCTGAATCTCTTTGCCGCCACCTATCTCTGGTAAGCCCTAATTTTCATTTCAATTTTATTGTTTTAATCTGTAAATCTTAATTTCCATATATTGGGGGTTTTACCTTAGTTTTTCTTAATTTCATAATATGCTGAGGTAAGCCTTGTCTTGGCACTCTTCTATTCTAGTTATGTGCTCAAGGGTGATTTGATTTTGGTATACAAAGTAACATGTCGGGGCAGATTGGGAGACACATGAAATTTTGGATTGATTCTTTTTGCCCCTATTTCATCTTCTTTGTTACTGGGTTCAATTTGTTCATTAATAAACTTTTTGATTGCTTGAATGTTATCCTTTATATTGGGGGTGTTATTTGGATTGTAGTGATGAACTAAAGTAGATTTTAGCCCTAATGTTATCCTTTCCATGCTTACATCTAAAACATATGCCCTTTACTTTTGTAACTGGAAAGAAGAGGTGCAGGGAACAGAACATCCAAAATCATCTAGATTTTAGCAATGGCTGAAATAGCATCGCATCTCTCCTGGCCATGGAGCCCAAAAGAGAGAAAGTGTCTCTCTCTCCTCCAAATGAAAAGCCCCTGCAGAGCTACTCTTCTCCAAATCCACGCCTTCATGCTCCGGAATGCTCTCGATACCAATCTCAATCTCGTCACCAAACTCATCAACACCCTCTCCTCCGCTGATCAGTACTGCGGCACTCGTCACGCACGCCAACTGTTCGATCAAATGCCGCAAAAATCCGACGCCTTCCTATGCAACACTATGATCAAGTCTCACCTCTCTTCCCGCCAATTCTCAGAAGCAATTGGCCTTTATGTTTATCTAAGGAGGAAACAAGGCTTTGCACCTGATAATCACACTTTCTCCACCCTGGCCAAGTGTTGTGGCTTGAATTTTTCGACCTGGGAAGGAATGGAAGTGCATGCTCATGTGGTTAGATATGGATTCACCTCTAATTTATATGTGATGACTGCGTTGGTTGACATGTATGGAAAGCTGGGGGAAATGGGTTTTGCAAGAAAAGTGTTTGATGAAATGAATGAGAGGAGTTATGTGTCATGGACAGCTCTTATTAATGGGTATATAAGGAGTGGAAATATGGATACCGCAAAAGAACTCTTTGATGCAGTACCTGAGAATGAGAAAGATGTAGCTGCATTTAATGTGATGATCGATGGGTGTGTCAAGTCAGGGGAGATGAAATCAGCTAAGATATTGTTTGATGCCATGCCGGAGAAAAATGTTGTAACTTGGACGACTATGATTGATGGGTATTGTAGTAATGGTGATGTAGACAACGCTAGGAGTTTGTTTGATATGATGCCTGATAGAAATTTGTATTCTTGGAATGCAATGATTGGTGGACATTGTCAGAATAAGCAATCTCATGAAGCCATAGCATTGTTTCAGCAATTGCTTGCTTGTAAAGTATTTGAGCCTGATGATGTTACAGTAGTTAGTGTTCTTCCAGCTATTGCAGATTTGGGTGCTCTGGATTTGGGGAATTGGGTATACAAATTCGTGAAGAGGAAGAAGTTGGATAGATCAGTAAATGTTTCTACAGCACTGGTTGATATGTATGCTAAATGTGGGGAGTTTGAGAAAGCAAGAAGAGTTTTCGATGAAGTTGAAGAGAAAGATACGTGTACGTGGAATGCTTTGATTAATGGACTGGCACTCAATGGGCGTGCTAAGGAGGCATTAGAAGTGTTTACGGAGATGAAGAGAAAAGGAGTAAACCCAAGTGAGATCACCATGCTTGGCGTCCTGTCAGCCTGTAACCACGGTGGTTTAGTCGAGGAAGGGAAAAGATGGTTCGGTAAAATGAGTGAATTTAAGCTCACTCCCAAAATCGAGCATTATGGTTGTTTAATCGACCTCTTGGGTAGAGCTGGCCGTGTAGAGGAAGCTGAAAGGTTGATTGAGAGCATGCCATATGAGGCTAATGGTATCATTTTGAGCTCGTTGTTGTTTGCTTGTGGTTATGCCAAGGATGTGGTGAAGGCTGAGAAGGTGCTGAAAAAGGCAATTGATATGGATCCATATAACGATGGCAACTACATCATGTTGAGGAATATGTACGCCACAGAGAGACGATGGAGAGATGTTGAAGAAATCAAGAGGTTGATGATGATGAAAGGGGCTAAGAAAGAAGTGGGGTGTAGTGCCATTGAGATCAATAGCCAGGTTATGGAGTTTGTTGCTGGGAATGACAAGCATCCACATTTGGAAATGACACATTTGGTCTTGGATCAATTGCAAATGCACATGAAGCTGCAGGACCCACACTTCATACCACAGATAGTTAATAGTTCACATCTCTTACTATTATGTTTATTACATACGCCTTGTGTTGTTGCAATGTTTTATCTATGTTTTTTGTTTGACTGTCTAGCTTTTAATTCTAATGTGGTATCATTTTTGTTTTTGGAGTGAGTTAGGTTTGATGAAAACCATTTTCTTCCAAATCTCTTCTACTTATGGAGGTTAAAAACTTGTTCTAAATGCTATTATTCAGAATCCTCAGTTATAAAATGCTTGGATTACAAATGATAATCATGGAACTTTGGATATTATAGAGAACTCTGTTAAGGTTGGTGAACAAACAATTCTATGTATGCCCTCTTTCTAGGACAGTCCAAAGTTGAAGCAGGTTTCATCTTCTATTTACTTCAATGTTATTTAAATGACCAGCTTACTATCACTAAGTGAATGTATGCCTTTGAGAGAAGGTTCATATTTGATATGTGGGGTTTCACTTTCTGCAATAAAGTTCTAATGTTCTCATTAGGTATTTAAGATTAGATCTATCAGTTCACCAACCATGAATCTTTTGAATCTTTCTTATAAGGTCTCTATAAATAGTAGCTTAATATGTATGATTTCTTAAGTCTCACGTGTATACTTAAGTTTCATTGTGCTATTCTTTTTTCCAAAAAACACACTGATGAAATAAAAGTTCTAAAAGATTCCACTAGCTTAAGTATAAGTTCTGACATGTTAATTTATGTTTCTTCTAATTTACCTTAATAGTTCTACAGTGTGAATTTGTTTTGTATGCTAGAAAGTTGAAAAGGCTCTCTCTTTGAAGAATCACCTCTGCTTTGATCCAGATGGATTGCAGGTTTCTGACTGAAATGGCTTGTCAAGGATCCCAGAACACTTTCTGGGAAGAAAAACATGTTGCTCAATCTCAACAGTCGTTGCTCGTCGAACCTAGCAAGAGAATATCAGGTAAGAGATTCTGTTACATTAATTTGTTTGCTAGTAATTATTAAAAAAGTTGGACATGAGCATGCTATAGTGTTCCCCTTTACATTAAGGGAATACTTATAATACAACATGCTTGATCTTTCCAGCTTTTACTTTCCATGTTCATTATGTGTTAACTTTTGGTGAATATGAAAATTGTGTGGTCCTGGATTGAAATTATCTTTTTTATTTAGTCTATCTCTTTATTCTTTATGTTTTGATAATTATTTACCATCCTTGAAATTTGTGACTTAGTAAAATCATCTTAAAAATAAAAATATGACTATTCACCATATTGGCAAGTATGCATCATTTGTACTTGCATGCTAACTCATATTTATGAAAATTCTTATTCATAAATTGATGGCATTATCCTCCTCTTTATGATACTGAAAAACCAGCAAATGGAGTGATCAAGGTACTTGCCAAACGTGGATGGAGATTCCTGCCTCAATGAGCTTCAACTCACAGATAACAACCTCGTAATGTTTGAAACTCATATTCCAGGCTTTAAATAGTTGATTAAGAGTTCTCAAATATTTTTTTAGTTGCTTTTTTGCCAGTTCATCATCAAGTATAGAAATGAAGTAAAGGCTAAAATGACTTTCACCTTCATTAATAAAATTCTAGATGGTCATATATACCCAACTCTTCTAGATGGTTATAAAATATTATGTCAATTGTTGACTTTTTGTGGTTGGAATTGCTTTTTTATTTTATTTTTATATTGAATCCTATACGCAGTATGAATAATAGAACTTCTTAAATTGGTAGTCTGATGTTACAGTGTAGTTCAATGAGCATTCAAGCTTCAAATATATAAGCAACTATAATATATGATGCTTTGAATTTTACTTGCATTGGTAGTCTGACTTTGACTTGAATCTGGTAACTAGTTTTTTTCTCCTTCTTTTTATGTGTGTTTGTGTGTTGGAGGCACGGTGACTAAGTTGCAGTGATTGTGCATTGGATTTCCATTGTTTCTTTGCTCACCTCTTTTTCAGGTGAAAATTGTGCGTGTGATTAAGAGGGTAAGTGAAACATATTTCAGTCACTGTTGGTCTTTTACAAGTAAGTTGAATAATTAACATAACAAGTCTCCTGATTTTTATTGTTCATACTTCCATTAACTCACAGGCCGTTGATACAAGAGATGCATTGGCACAATCAATTTATTCTTGTTTGTTTGACTGACTAGGCAAAAGGCGCACTGGAAGGTCCATTAGTATCCTTGATATTTATGGTTTTGGATCATTTGAGATGTGTGTCTTATATTTGCTTTTTTAACTTTTCAGTTTGTCTTTTGTTTATATTATTCTAATAATATATATATATATATATATATATATATATATATATTGCCTTCAGAGAAATAATTTTGAGTAGTTTTGCATAAATTGTGCCAATGAAAGATTACAGCAACACTTCAATTGCCACTTGATCAAATTGGAGCAGGAGGTAACCTTCTCATATTTTGTATATATGTAATTTCATAAGTTTTGCAAAGATCATTATGATTTATTTAGCATGTTTCCTCTTATCATCTAACTTGGATTAGCTTATAATAGTCCCAAAACTTCCTCTCATTTCAACATGCTGAATATTGTAATTTTGAAATGATATGGAATAATTCTTAGTTCTACAAACTAAAGGTTTGAGGACAAGAGTGCATAACATGTATTGCATATGCCTTATAATTTTCTAGTATATTCCTGTGAAAGCTAATTGATCCAAAGAGTTTGAAGTAAATAATGAATTGATCCCTCAATTCATATTTATGATGAATATAATCTAGCTTTTAATATAACAACACTAGCATATTATAATTAAAATATCAAAATTAAATAAGTTTAATGAAGTAGATCTTTCTATGCAATTAGATATTTTTCTTAATGGAGTTCTTGAAATTAATTTTTCAGTAATCATGCTACAGTAATTCCATATCACTAAAATATCACAACAGTACTATATATATTAATATAATAGTACTACTTAATGAACACAACTGTATCACTAAAATAATACAACAATACTATATAACTTAACATAACAGTACTACATATATTAATAACAGTATTATATAATTTATACATAACAGTACCACTTAATGAATACAACCTTATCACTAAAATAACATAACACTACTATATATATATATATATATATATTAATATAACAGAACTATATAATTTATACATAACAGTACCACTTAATGAACACAATCGTATCACTAAAATAACACAACAGTAATACCACAATCATTTGTTCCTTTAAACTCCAATTCTCTCCATGAAAAATCAACATCTTTCATTTCATAATCATCAATTTCATTAGCCCTGGAATATTACTGTTAATAATGTTTACGCTATTACTGTTTAATATATAGTTTAATAACTACTACTGTCCTAATATTAAAACAGTATATTAACAATAATTAACATACCAGATTAACTACATTGAGAATTAGTTCCTGTACATTCATCCTAAATATTGAACATATTCTGCTCCAAGACTTTGATCTTTCTCATCTAACAGTTCAATCATGAACACCTAAAAAAAACACAATAATTTTAAGAATACAAATAAATAAAAAAATAAACTACAATAAAAATTTGAAATTAAGAGCACTCAACAACATAAATATATTAATACTGCATGATTTCAACTCAACAAACAACCAATTAACACAGAATTCACATTATTTTCTCACTCTAAAACCTTATCCCTCTCTCCACCTCCCCAATTTGGATGAGAGACAACAAATTCTTTGTAATATGTCTAAGAGTGTTACTAAATCCACACAAATCCACATCAAGCCTAACATTACCCACATACTAAGTATGGTTACAGACAAAATATCAAACATGCAAAAGAATATTAAATGTTTGATTCTACCAGAAATTAATTTAGTCAATTTAAGAAATGAAAAAATCATGTCAAAAAATACAAAAAAAACGAGAGAATCGCTCAGGCATTGGTACTCATGTCGAAGTCGAAGTTCACGGCGGTTTTGATGACTGAGGAACTGTTCACGGTGGGGACGAGATTCTTCTTCGAACTGAGTGTGTTGCGCGATTCTTTCTCCTACAGTATTTCTCTGTGTGTGTGAGAGGGAGAGATAGTTTCTCTTCGATTCTTCTTTCGCCTATAGTATTTCTCTGTGTGTGTGAGAGAGGGAGAGATAGTTTCTCTTCGATTCTTCTTTTCAAACTCCTCTGTGTGTGAGAGAGAGACAGCAACGGTTCTTCTTCATGTTGCTTGCAATTTCGAATATCTGTGTGAGAATTAATACATATGGGCCGAAAAGTTGATACTATTGGGCCAAAAAATTAATACACCGAATAGTTAATACTATTGGGCCAAAAAATTAATACAATTGGGTTGTACATCAATTGGGTTTGGATGTGGGCTGAACACCAAATTGTGGAGGATCCGTGCACCTCGTGCACAAAAGTTTTTGCCATGATAAAATCTTAAAACTTACAACATTGTTAGCATGCAAGCGTACCTCAAAGAAATTGGGCAAAAACTTTTGTGCATGAGGGGCACGGATCCTAGATCCATGCACGACAATTTGGTGTCCAGCCCACATCCAAACTCAATTGATGTACAACCCAATTGTATTAATTTTTTGGCCTAATAGTATTAACTTTTCGGCCCATTGAAGGATGAAATTTTTCGACCCATATAAATTAATTCTCACACATATTTGAAATTGCAAAAATCGCGTGATGTGAAGAAGAACCGTCCCTATCTCCCTCTAGCACAAAGAGAAGTTTGAAAAGAAGAATCGAAGAGAAACTGTCTCTCCCTCTCTCACACATAGAGAAATACTGTAGGAGGAAGAATCGCGCGACGCACTCAGTTCGAAGAAGAATCTCGTCTCCGCCGTGAACAGTTACTCAGTCGTCAAAACCGCCGTGTACTCAGTTCAAAGAAGAATCTCGTCTTCGCTGTGAACAGTTCCTCAGTCGTCAAAATTGCCGTGAACTTCGACATGAGTACCAATGCGTGAGCGATTCTCTCGTTTTTTTGTATTTTTTGACGTGATTTTTTCATTTCTTAAATTGACTAAATTAGTTTCTGGTAGAATCAAACATTTAATATTCTTCTGCATGTTTGATATTTTGCCTGTAAACATACTTAGTATGTGGGTAATGTTAGGCTTGATGTGGATTTAGTAACACTCTTAGACATATTACAAAGAATTTGTTGTCTCTCATCCGAATTGGGGAGGTGGAGAGAGGGATAGGGTTTTAGAGTGGGAAAATAGTGTGAATTCTGTGTTAATTGGTTGTCTGTTGAGTTGAAATCATGCAGTATTAATATATTTATGTTGTTTAATGCTCTTAATTTCAAAGGTGGAGAGAGGGATAGGGTTTTAGAGTGTGAATTCTGTGTTAATTGGTTGTCTGTTGAGTTGAAATCATGCAGTATTAGTATATTTATGTTGTTTAATGCTCTTAATTTCAAATTTTTATTGTAGTTTGTTTATTTATTTATATTCTTAAAATTGTTGTGTTTTTTTATAGGTGTTCATGATTGAACTCTTAGATGAGAAAAATCAAAGTTCTGGAGCAGAATATGTTTAATATTTGGGATGAATGTGCAGGAACTAATTCTTAATGTAGTTAATTGTTATTAATATATTGTTTTAATATAGGACAGTAGTAGTAATTAAATAGTAACATCGTAAACATTATTATGTATATTTTATATCAGTATTAGTATCAAGCAGAAACAGTACTAATTATAACACTTAATAATATTAGTATAAAATATAAACATTATTAGTTTTAACAGTATTAGTATCAAACATAAAAGGTATAAGCTATAACACTTTACAATATTAGTTTAACAATTATTATTATTTTTTATTGTAGATTTTTGCTCTTGTTTGGTTTTCGCAACACTACTATTGTATTGCAATAAACTTTGCAGACAAGAAAGTGCATTATCTTGACAACCAACTCTATGAGAACAAGGACAACAACTATAAGAAGATTGCTCTATTGATGGTATGTTCATTTTATAAAGTTACGATATAAATCTGTTGTACAATCTAAAATTATATATTCGTTTTTGTAGAAGTCTTGCATGGCCAAATATCTTTTTCAAAAATATTCCAGGGCTGATGAGATTGATGATTATGAAATGGAAGATGTTGATTTTTCATGGAGAGAATTGGAGTTTAAAGGAACAAATGATTGTGGTATTTTCATGATGCACCACATGACATATTTCAATGATGTTGTGTATGACAAATCAGATTTAAGAAAGATACGTTAAAGCTATATTTTCAGAATACTGATCATGACAATACATAAACAGAATTAGTAATGTAACTAAATTGTACATAATATTGAGTGGTACTGTTATATATAAGTTAGTAGTACTGTTATGTATAAATTATATAGTACTGTTATGTTAGGTTATGTATTACTGTTGTGTTATTTTAGTGATACGATTGTGTTCATTAAGTGGTACTGTTATGTATAAATTATATAATATTGATATATGTAGTACTGTTATGTTAAGTTATATAGTATTGTTGTGTTATTTTAATGATACAGTTGTGTTCATTAAGTAGTACTGTTATATTAATATATGTAGTACTGTTGTGTTATTTTAGTCATACGGTTGTGTTCATTGAGTGATACTATTATGTATAAGTTAGTGGTACTAATCATGGCAATACATAAACAGAATTAGTTATGTAACTAAATCGTACAGTGAATACTGTTATGCAGTATTATTAGTTTTTAATTTATTTTCTTTTCATTGCAACCAATTTTGAGGAAAAATGCTGAGGGCAGAATTTGCTGCTGCCATTCTTATGTCAGAGTTGAATGAGGAAATGACAAGTTTGATTGATGCTATTACAAGGTTCTATTTGGCGAAACCAAAATACATTGTATCTAAGAGGAGGTTGTTGCGAATATGAAGAAGATAAAAGTTGTGATGAAACAAAATGTTAGACCGAAGAGAAAGTGTGTTGAGAAGAAGTAATATTTGTCTTTTGAAATCAATTGTGGTGTTGAATTAGTTGTCTTTTGAAAAATATATTTATATTGGTTGTAACTTTATATTATATTTTTTCTGATGTAGGTGTACAATGGGAAAAGTATAAAATGAAAAATAAGGTAATCAATGAAACCTGTAATACATGTTTTTTAACAGTATTTGTTTAACTATCTCAGTATCAAACTTAAACAGTATCAATTATAAAATTATTATATATATTTTATAACAGTCTTAGACTCTTAGTATCAAGCATAAATAATATTAGTTATTACACTTAACAGTATTAGTATCAAGCATAAACAGTATTAGATATTACACTCAACAGTATTATTATCAAATAGAAACAATATTAACTATAACACTTAATAGTATTAGCTACAACACTAAATAGTACTACCTACAGTATTAGCTACAACAGTTAATAGTATTTGTAATAAACATAGACAATATTAGCTATAATATTTAACAGTATTAGCTACAACATTAAACAGTATTAGCTATAATAATTAATAGTATTAGTATTAAACGCAAACAGTATTAGTTATAACACTTAACAGTATTAGCTACAACACTAAACACTATTAGATACAAAAAATTTCATCTAAACTGCAAGTTTTATTTTAATAGTTATTATCATTCAATACAATTTTTTTATTCTTCATTATTGATAATTATTATATTGATAAAAATATATTATATTGATAATATTATAGTTAAGATTATAAAAATATTTTTTTTAAATGTATTTTATTTTAATTTTAAAATATTTTTCACATAAATTATAAAATCATTATTTTATATTAAAAACCAAATATTTAGTACATAAATCATGTCATACTACTGCAATATATATATATATATATATATATATATATATATATATATATATTTTGTAATGGAACCTCCATTATGGTGTGTGAAAATATGTACCAAGAAAATGTAATAACTAGTAGGAATATAGAATAAAAAAATCATATATTAGTTAATTTTTAGGTAGTGGAGTGCAACTTATGTATACTATACAGATTGGTTTTACATAAATTTAGTTTATTGCTATAATATTATTCTATATGTTTTATAACAGTATTAGTATAAAACACAAACAGTATTAGCTAGAACACTTAACAGTATTAGCTACAACACTTAACAGTATCAGTATCAAACATAAATATAATTAGCTTTAAAATAAAATATAAACAGAATTTGCTATTACACTGAACAGTAACAGTACTACTGAAAAAAAATACTGAATAGTATTAATTAAAGCTATGATCTAAAACAAAGTTTCTTTTGGTACGTATGGTGTTAAACTTCCAAATTCTGATCTTGAATTATTCTTTGATAACCTTCCTTCCTTCTTCTTTTTCTGAAAATGTCCCTTTAGTCTCTTATTTCTATCTTTAGTGACTGCACGTTTTGGATCAAGAATAGAAGTAGAAGAATTTGTGTCGTTTTCAGTTTGTCCGACACCTGCATCACTAACAGAAACTGTTAAAGAATCAACAATAATATTATCTTTTTTTGTAGCTTTCTTCCAACATATTTCTCGCATTCCTATTGTTTTGTGATTTCAAGACTAAATTATAGTATTTTCTTATCTTTCGTGTGACGCCAAAGAACCCTTTCATTTCCCCTTGCTATGCTGTTATCATTGTTATTGAGCTTGTCCCACACCATCGACTTCGCCAATTTTGTCCATCTTTTTTGAATGTACATTTCAAGTATAGATTGTGCAGAATTTATGTGGAGTACTCTCAAGGAATGACAACACAAAATACTCATTTCTTCAAACAACTTGCAAGAGCATGTCACCATCAACAACTGTAATCAAATATTACTTGCTTATTTGCAGTTTTACCAGGATTGGACACTTCATAAAGTTTTGTGCTACCTTCCATTCCAATGACTTTTGAAAGACAAACAATGCACTTTCTAAACTCCTCTTCAAAATATCTAAAAATACTGATCGTGTATATTTCAGAAGCATGTTTCAATATTCCATCCATAAGCATTTGACTTTCCGCAAGTGACCTTGTACAATTGAATTCATCTTGCTGTTCAGTCATCCTCCAACATTTTATTGTGTTACTGAAAAGTGTATAGAAATCTGTCAAACTTGTTGTCTTCTTAGCATGAAATCCAACTGCATTATTTGTCGATTCACTTCTTTGTGATGAAAGAATACCAGCAGAGAAGTAATTCTAGTTTAAAGCTATACATCACTTTTCCTTTAATCCGTAAAGTCGTGTGAACCAAGAGTGATTTTCGAAATTATATTTTTGCATCATATTTTTCCAACAGATTTCAAATTCATCTTCATCATCACATGCAGTTAAACATTTGTTGAATTGACTCTTAAACAAATTGTCCGATTTCAACTTTGCAAATCTGGTTATTGCATTTTGTTGAAGATGCCATATACACAATTTATACCTTGTTGCTGGAAAAACCTGTTTGTCAAGACAAAATTAGTAATGCAGCAATATTACTGAACAAATATATTTGTAATACTAAAGAGTATTACTAAATAAGCTATACAATATTACTTACTAGTCTATACAGTATTGAATGATGAAAAAAAAACATTAAAAAAAATATTACTGAACAGTTATATTTGTAATACTAAAGAGTATTACTAAATACGCTATACAGTATTACTTACTAATTTATACAGTATTGAATGATGACAAAAAAAACAGTAAAAAAATAAATAGTACAATTTTAGTTATACATTCTCAATTGCATTTGCTATTGCTTGATCTTGGTCTGTGAAAATTGTGATGGAACTTTGTCTACACATTGATTTCTTGAAAACATTGAACAACCATTCAAATGTTTCTATTTTCTCATGCGAAATGAATGCACAAGTGAACATGACATTTTTTATGTGGTTGTTGACACCAACAAAGGGGGCACAAATCAAATTGTATTTGTTTGTCCTATATGTTGTGTCGAATATCATCACATCACCATATAATGCATAATCTTACTTCATCATAGAGTCCCTCCAAAACATATTTGATAATCTGCCCTCGTCATCCAATTTTACTTTATAAAAGAAACATCTTCCTCTGCATCTTGCTCTTGTATCATATCTAAAATTATTTGTGCGTCACCTGTTTCGATTTTCTTCATTTTCATTTGGTGAACCAAGTTCAAGTGATCTTTCATTGTATGCCCAACTATTTCCTCTCCACCAAAATCACATGCCATGTAACGATAAGAGTCTGACAGTTTCATTCCAGAATCTAGCATTGTCTGAATTGCTGCACGTTTTTCATTTGTTATACGTCTCTCTGAACGATGCAAATGACTCCACTCTTTTCTTGTCAGTTCATGATTATGGATAGTCTTATGTTTTACTACCTCGTACTCATTTTCATAATTCAATTTGACTGTAAGTGATGCCTTGCAGTTTGTCCTTGTTGTTTTTGACTTCTTTGTTGAAAACTGCAATTGTAATTATAGTGTCATTCAAACAATATAATAGTACCAATAACTTATACATAACAGTACCACTTAATAAACATAACAGCATCACTAAAATAACACAACAATATTACATAAATTAATATAAGAGTTCTATATAATTTATACATAACAGTACTACATGACCTGTTTTTGTTTGTTTTTGCATCCAGCAGATGAGCAAACATATATTTTCCCAAGTAGTATAGATGTATCAATTGTAGAGTATCTACTGTTGGATTTCCGTACTCCAAATTCAATCAAACGAGAATGTTTTTTTGTAGAGCTCATACATTTCATCAATAGTCTTTCGTTTGTATCCAATAAGTGAACCAAATAGGGCTTCAATGTCATCAACCAATTGACTACTCCATGAATCAATTTCAATTGTTGCAGTACTTGCAAAAACTTCAATATTTGTTGTTTCATCTTCTACAATAATCTCAGTCATATATTTTGCAATTGTAAGTATAGTGTCATTCAAACAGTATAATAGTACCACTAACTTATAAATAACAGTACCACTTAATAAGCACAACTGTATCACTAAAATAACACAACAATACTACATAACTTCACATAACAGTACTTCATAACTTATACATAACAATACTACTAATTTATAAATACCAGTACCACTTAGTAACACAACCATACCACTAAAATAACACAACAATACTATATAAATTAATATAACAGTATTACATAATTTATACATAAGAGTACTACTAATTTATACATAACAATACTACTAACTTAACTTAACAGTAATACGTAACTTAATATAACAATACTACATAAATTAATATAACAGTACATAACTTAATATAACTTTATGAAATTACATGGATTTAAATTTAAATTATCTGTAATTTCTCCCATATTTTTTTAGTTTCGTCCTTGAATCTTCAATTCGATTAGTTTGAAACCCTGAATTAATGGTTAATCAAATACTATATCAGATTTGAAAACCCTCGCGATTCACAAAGAAATTACCAGTAATTTCTCCCATATTTTTTTCAGTTTCGTCCTTGAATCTTCAATTGAAAGACTCTGTATCAGCTTATTTTTGAAAACCCTAGCGATTCACAAATCGCTAATAAGACTTCGAATTAAGACTTCGAATCGTTAATCGCTTGAATTAATGGTTAACCAAAACACTCTTGGGATCCCTTTCTTCTCCTATGCCTGCTTCAAAACTTCAATCACTGTATCAATGACGAATTTTTTTTTCAGAAACAGTATATATGTGTTTATGGTCGAAATTTGATCAATGTTTGTTGTTATGTCAATGGATCAAAATTAAATTAGAGTATTAGTCTGTTTTAATGGTAAAAGAAGAGCTTACCATGAACAATGGTTGTAGTTTTTCCCCCAAATCCGCGCGAGAAGACGATGTACAGTAAAATGAATTTTTTTTAATTAATGGCACGTGTTAACACGCGTCAGCTGTTTGGAGCGCGTCCTGTGGTGCGTGTGGGGGCAGAACTGATCCGGATTATTGTGCACGGATCCACTGATCTATGCACAAGTTGCACAACAACACCTCTCTTTTATCATTAACCTGTGAAGTCTTCCATCATATTGCATCTATTTTCATCAATTAGTGATGAAATAAACTAATAAGCATTTTTAGTTACTATGGTTATTAGCAGAACAAAGAAGTTGGTTTGCCACAATTAATTTTTATTATTGCATGCATCGTAAAATATAATCCAAGTACTTTGCATAAACAGACTAGTTGAGTTTGTATAGATTTAATGCAATCAACTCAAATATTTAGCAAATAATTGTTAAATAATTACATAATGGATAACATTTTAATATATATTTTAATAAAGGAGAAGGGTGGTTCCAATATCTCAACCAAAAGTATATCTTAATTATGAACATTTGTTAATAAACTAATTCTTGACACTAATTATATTAATTATATTTCATTAAAAAAATGTTGATTAAAGTGGTCCTTTACCAAATGCCATGTTCATGTACTCTAATTTGGCTTTTGGTGAATTGTGTTGCAATGAATTGAGGTATAAGTTGTTTTGAGTATTTGAGTAGATGTCAATGATTCTGGTTTGGTAAAAAATTATATTATAAATTATTTGAAATATAAAGTAGATTTATTTGGTTTGTGTTGCAGGAGATTTCAGGATCCTTGGTTGATGAGAATGATTGATCGATCTAGTTTCCGATCACATGACCTCTACGTACTTTGAACTAATGTAATAAATAGTTGTAACAAATACTTAAATTGTGTAATAGATATTTTTTGATTTGGACATTTGTAATATTTTGTGATTATTTATGTTTTTAATTCAATTTTAATTATATAATTATTATTAAAAATTGGGGTAAAACCATAAAAGGACAATGAAAAAAAAACCTACGATAACGGTAATAAACTAATCTACAACCGTTGTCTTAAGAATCTACCACAATGGTTAAAAACCGTTGTTCCACCGTTGTCATATGGTCTATGACAATGGTTATTAATCGTTGTTATAACGTTGTCTTTGTTGTCTACAACAACGATAGTCTACAACAACAGTTTTAAATCGTTGTCCCATCGTTGTGGTATGTGGGAAAGACAACAGTTATAAATCGTTGTTAGCGCCGTTGTGGTAATGGTCTAAGACAATGGTTAATAAATGTTGTCTATGAGCACATTTTTCCTAACCCTACGACAATGCTGTTTTTCTAGCTACGACAACGGTTAATAATCGTTGTCTATGTGCATTTTTCTTGTAGTGAAAGTTTAATGTGGGTGTGGATATGCGTAGAGTCTTCGTATGTTTGAAGAATTTCTCACGTCAAGAACTTACTAAGGTAGACGTTTCTATAACTATAAATCATATTTAAATATAAACAATCAAGTGGAAATATATCTTTTTAACCAATAAACATAACAAAAAATGAATTTTACTGACCACATAAGAAAACAAGTTTTCTATCCAATTTTTTTAAAAATACCTTAAAAGCCCTCGTCTCTTTTAATGATTCCATCCACCACCTCTACTACCTCTATCATCTCTTTCATGTAATTTATTTTATCTCTTTCATCTTTTCTTCTCACTTCTCTTTTTCAAACTATTTTTTCATCTTTTAGTTGTTCAAAATAGGTAATATAGAATCGCGTTGAAGAATAGAAATTTACTTATTTATGGATAATTTTGTTTTAATTATTCTAAAAAATATATATTTTTGGTTGTGTTTTTAACTTTCAAGATTTGCATTTCTAGATGTAAATTTGAGATTTAAAAAAAAAAACTCGAAGATTTGTCATTCTAGAACAAATCACGCTTGCATAGATCACGGTGTTCTGGAATAGATCACGATGTTCTGGAACATATCACGATGCTCAAACTAGATCACATGATGAGCATTGTGATATATAGATCTTGGTGCTTGAAGACTACTGTGATCTAAGTTGAGCATCGTGATCTAAGTTGTTGAGGAACGTGATCTATTTTTTAACAAATTAGATCACAGTTAGCTTACAACCATGATCTAAATTATTGAACAATATGATTTGTTTTTCAGCAAATTAGATTTACCATCATGATCTATTTTTCTTAGCTTCGTGATCTATTTTTTTTTAGCATCGTGATTTAAGCATTCATCAACAAATTTCTACTATAGAGTTATACTAAATATTGCTTCAAATATTTTTTTTATTCAATGCTCAAAATAACAAATAAATATTTACATTATGGAATCCATAATTTAATCCATAATGAAATCACTAAATCCCTAATTTCAAACAAATAATTAAACTAAATTCTTGGAATGAAATCCATAACGCAAACCTGTTCACCTAAAAAAGAATCGGGCTAGATTATCCATACCCCAAGACCTTCTAAACACACCCACAATTAAATTTACTTCATTTAATATTTTCTAAACACACCCCATCACATTACAATAATACCCTTAATATTTTAAAAATTGAAAAATCCACCTAAACTATACACATATACTAACCACACCCTAACATATCCAATACACCCCAACATTCATTCACCCCCAAACCAAAACCCTAACCCACCAAAAGAGAGAAATCGTTCGAAGAGATCGTTCGGCCTAAAATTGAACAATGGATCCTTACCAAGAAGAGGAAGTTTCGAGTAAGTTTGCAATTCTCTACAATGCTTTGGTCGATCGAACGCTATGCATTGTGTTCGACTACAAGTTGAACACATTGTGATAAGTTCGATATTGAATCGAACGGTTTACTGTTTGTTCGACTGGTAGTCGAACGGTTTCTCTGTTGTTCGACCAATTGTTGAACACTTGCCTATATGTTCGACCACACGTTGAACATAGCTGAAATGTTTGAACTATAGTCGAACATATCATACACTATTCGACCGGTATTGGTCGAACAATATCTTTCCAAAGCTTTTTCCCAAGCCTTTCCATACTCAATTCTTTTATGTTGTTGTGTACTATCTTTCACTGATAAAATTTTGATAAATATTGCAGGAGAGGATGTTGTTTATCAAAGGAGGAGGACAAGACCTACTGTCTCTAATAGAAGAAATAGGAACGAGGAGTCGTTTGCTACAGAGGAACCGATTGCTTCTTCTTCTGGTCTTGAAATAATGGAGTATGTTAAACCGGTTGCCACATAAGTCGAGGAAGAAAAGGAGACACAAGATGAGCCACAAGAGGAGACACAAGAGGATGCAGAGGCTGAAGAGGAGCTTCTGACGGGTCCTTGTCCCGGTGGGCCCGTTGACCATACATTGATTCCAAGTTTCAAAACACACATTGCCTATTCGATCTGGCATGAGATGGAGAGACCGATCCTGAGTGTTGGTACCATACCACAAAGATAGAGACATGGACGTTCGATGAGCTTTCCCCGGAGTTCTTAAGGATTCTTGCTAGATCGAGCATTCTAGATTTGAGGTGATCTTCGTATAAGAAACCCAACAAGAATCTCATTTGTGCATTCATGGAGCGTTGACAACCAGAGACCAACACCTTTCACATGTCATAGGGTGAGATGACAATCACTTTGGACGACATTCATTGTATCACTGGCCTTCCGGTTAGTGGACACTCGATCATGTTACCACAAAGTAGAAACATATAGGAACGTGGCCATATGACAATTAGTAGGTTGTTTGGAGTCTCCAATGCAGTCGCAAATGAGGCCCTTTCTGGACTTAGAAGCAGCAGTGTCAAATTGGAATGACTTCGGTCTCGGTTTGAAGGAGACATCCTCAGATGATGCAAATAAATTGGCTTGTTCTGCTCGGGCAAATCTATAGTTTGTGTTGGGATGCACACTCTTTGCTGATAGACTGGAACTCGAGTGGATACCAAGATCCTCGCACTTCTAGAGCGTTTAGACCGTGTCCATACATATGCGTGGAGAGCGACTGCTTTGGCGTTCTTATATCGACAGCTTGGACTCGCCTCTCAAAGTGGGATTCGACAAATGAGTGATTACTTGACACTACTCGAGGTACAATATCCACAAACTTTTTGCATTTTGTCCTTCTTACATGTATATACCAACTTCAATTGATATATTTAACCATTTTCCCCTCAATTGTGTCAGACTTAGATATACGAGTACTTTCCAGTTTTCAGGCCACCACACAACGTGAATTATAGGCGGGATGAGCCCCTGACAAGAAAATAGATTCACCGATCCCACGGCGGTGGAACCATTGATCGGTTGTTGGCTATTCGAGAAATCTTGGACACGATGTCGCCAACCAACTTGAGTAGTTAATTGTTTGAAATTAAGATTTTTTTGTTGACTTATGAATAACCATTTATAATATTTGTTGGTATATGTAGGTTAATTGGATGTCCTATAGTGACGTTCGAGATCATCATCCGTTGGATAAAGTCACTTTCTATCAAGGGTGCATACGAGCCTTCGAGATAGTGGAGCCGTATCATTCAGATTGTGTGTTTCACCAATTTGGGTTTGTTCAACGCATCCCTGATGAGCCACTAGTTCCAATGCTCGCCCGACGGGAAAACACGGGCGCCTAGTACAAGGTTACATGGGATGCCCTCGGAGCCTATTTCCGAGTTTGAAGGAACAATGTACTCTCTCAAGATGGCCGAGGGAGACGTGTGTGTCCGAATTGGGAGTGCTCGGAGGACTACATGGATTGGTTCAACATGGTCTCACATGTGATAATCTAGAACCCAGAAAATGTGTCCAAACATCATGTTCCACCTGCTCGACCTCAGGGGCCGCAACCGTGGGAGATGATTGGAAATGTGTTGGGACAATTGGAACCGGCGTATCAAAAGTGGCTACTAGACCAGGATGGGCTCGATGCATCGATTGTGGTCCCAGCTTTAGTAGGGGCTTATCATGCATTGAATATCAAGAACGATGATCAACCTGAGTCATCACGACGGACATCATCTAGTAGGTCTCGCCGGGATCGTAGAGGATAGTATATCATGTTCCCTGACTTGTGGATCATGTTTGGCTTGTGAAACTATTTGAAAAACAAATGTAAACTTTGAAATATTGTGTTTTTTTTGAAAATTTGCCTATCTTTGATTCTTGTAAACTATGTTGTTTTATGTTTTGAAGTAAAATTGACGTTAGTTGATGCAAACAAGACGTGAGTTGTTACTCGAACATATTCGATAAATAATGATCGCCGACACATTGCTTTATTGGTTCGACCAATTTCAGTTAAATTAATACATGTTGTATATCGTTCGGCCAGTATTGGTTGAACAGTGGCCAATTCGCTATATAAAGATTGTTGTCTATTCGAATAGTGGTCGAACATGAACAAAATCGTTCGACCATAAGTGGCCGAACAGTGGCAAAAAAAGCCTCATTTGATCTTCTGCAAGCATGCTAATCCAAGAGAACATGATATATTGAAAATCTTGCTATTTCATCATGATATATAACAAAAAGAAGGTTCATCACAAGAACAACAATATATACAAAAGTTATGACTTATCAACATTACAAAAAAAAAAACAAGTAAAATATTGTTTCATACATCCTAACACTTGTTCATATAGATCTAATCATCATTTATGTCAATTGATACAATACCCATCGATGAGCTTTCACTACGACTTTGAAGAGCATACTTCATGATTCATCTTATATAAAATTTTTCTTAAAACCAATCGTTTGCATTTGGTAAACGAGTTTCAAACCACCGATCAATAATGGGTGGTAATGATGCGTCTTCATCCAATTTTACCTACAAATAAGTAACATAATGTCAAGTTAAGAGGCATATTAATAATGCATCATCAAATATAACCAAACAAGTAACATATCCAAATTACCAGAATGTAATGATCGTTGCCAACCAGGGCCATGCATACAAGATGAGGCTTTGTTGGTATTTGTGTTCTTATAGATAGAATCGTGATACACATATTTGTCGAGAGGTGGACTATGACCATGTTGTAAGCATTGACTGCCAAGTATGTCATTTCGAGGAATGCCCACCAAAAATTGATCTGGTAAATAGGATTCTCGTAGCAAGTCAAGTTTGTAGTTATCTGTTCAATCCGATTGTGCGTACCGATGATATTCTTGTATAACCATTTAAAGTTTTTGATCTCATTGATGAGATCACTACGAACTTGTGCCCATGAGTTCTCTCCAAGCCTTAATCCATGGGCTATGCATCGGAAACCACAATGCCAGTCTCCCAATGGATTTTTTATACTCAACACGTGTTCTTGCATGATAGAAGGAAGTTGACTTACGAATATTTCATCACTAGCCTTGCAGATAGAACGTTGCCTTATTGGAAGCATTTTCTTATTCAATGTTGTGAACATTGGAGTGACCTTAACGGATTCATCTACGTAAGTATTTTCATCGACATGTGATGAACAACTATCGTGAAATGATTCCACGTATTCAAACTTACTAGAGTTACATTTTATCAATATCGAAATCCGTAATTTCATTTTGCTAGGCCTACCATGGGGACGTGTGACCATTTGTGGTTCTTGCAGCGAACTTGTTGATGGTATGGATATCTCACGAAATCTTTTAAGCAACAACAACTTCTGAGACTTCGAGACCGTTCCAAACATGTTATTAATATTACCGACTGTTTCCACCGAACGGTTTCCAATATCAATGTTCACTGAGCCTTCACACTTCGATGGTTCACAATCCAACTTTCTCCAAAATTGGTTAATCATATCAAGTTGGACAACTTGACCATCTCGTATCAACTCGGACAGTTCGTGTGCACAAGGCAAGCCACACGTCCTCCTCAACACACAACCACAAATCAAAGAATCTATACTGCAACTATCCACACCACTCATCTCGTCAAACATCTTACCAAGTGCATGATGTGATACCAATCCTCGAATGTTCTTGAACAGAGGAGAAACATAACGATGTGGCGCCACATGAAGACTTTGTTCAAAAGAGGCCTTCACATGTGTATGTGATGTGATGAGCAGGTGATGTATTCTTTCCCACGATATCTCAAAATTCCCTTGACTCGAGCCCACTTGTTTTTTGAGTTTGACATGTGCACTCTCGGCCCTATGAATACACAAATACTTATGTCAAATAAATTCTAATAGAAAACAACAATAATTGTAGTTATTCATCTATGTAAGAACATACCTACTAGTAGACGTGTTATCAAAATGCATGATATTGTTAGTCCAACACGAGATAAACTTCTCTTTATACGGTTGAATCCAATTCTTCAAGACATAAGTAACAACCCTAGGATATTCTCTGTAATCAGCTTCAAGTCTCCTAAGCAACTCATTGAACCTATGTTAATCCTCAGCTAATATCAACATATTCCATGAATGATTGAACTGTTCCCACTTCTCATTTCTACCGAAAATCGGCTTATAATTGCTCAAAACATTTTTATTGATATGCCACCAACATAACAACGACGTGGAGTTGGGGAATGTAACTGAGATAACATTCATGAGTGCAAGCTCTCGATCAGTTACAATCACCTTTGGTAAGCATCCGTTGTTCATTAATCTTTTCAATGTAGTTAGCGCCCATATATAGTTGTCCTCACGCTCGTGGGACATAGACATAAACACAACTGAGAAAGTTAAGTTTATAGACGTGACACCAACTACTTCCAACAATGGCATCCTATACCTATTGGTCTTATAGATACAATCCATCAATAACACGTTTGGAAATGCACATAACAACTCCACAGATGTCGGATGGGCATAAAACAGATCAGTAACACTATATGTTTGCCCACATCTCGGCGAAGTAGTAGTAGTTCTCCAGCTTCAATTTTCCCAACAAAAATTGCAATTAAGTACGGCCTCCATGCTCAACAACTCTATGCTTTTGTCGAGTATTGTAAATGGTCTTCAAGGTCGACTCATTCTCGGGAAAAGAAAGTTTCACCGTACTCAATATGTCCTTCGGTTTCATATTTTCATAGACAAGTCACGCACAAGTTGATCTTCAACACTTGTTAGTCGACCTGCAAATGAGTGCCCGACCAAATTCAACCCCATTGGGTGATTATGCGATCCACATACAACCAGCAAGCACCGTTAGCCAGTCTCTTTCAACTGTACTCCTTTCAACATAAAAGGACAATCACACTTTTTAGTGCCAGTATCCATCATTTTAACGACTTCTTTTCAATATCGACAGACGTGCCTACTGTAACTTTTATTTTCGGTGGACGATACTTACCACCACACTCACACCCAAAAAATACCCAAGTTCGCCTTCCACTGTCTCCACTATCCGATCGTCTAATCAACACGACCATTTTAAGATGAATTCCAACCCTAGTTGCCCAATTCACCAACACTTCACTATCATCAAATACTTTATTCGTTCTAAATTTTTCCGAAAAATCTATCTGTTCATACATCGCATTGATAACATTTATGTTGACAATGCTCATTCGAGATTCATTTGAATCGATTTCCTATGATGTATGAAATGTACAAGTAAATACATTAATAAAAAAAAATAATTTAAGAAAAGATATTGTTTGACCAACATTGACCGAACACAGAACATACTGTTCGGCCAATGATAGTCGAACATAAAGCTACTATTCAACCACTACTAGTCGAACAAACTGTATTTTGTTCGGCCATTCCAGGTCGAACACACTTCAATTTGTTCGACCTGTAATGGCCGATCGGGAATTTCACAGATTTTTTTTAGCACAAAATACATAAAAACAATCGGTAAAAAGCATCTAAACAACTTACATTGTCCATCTCATGTGTTCTTTCTTGATTCATGATGTTTTTTGAGTAAGTTGAGGTATGAGGTAAGGGTTTGGAAGATTAGGGTTGAGTTTTAATGGATTTGGAAGATAAAAGAAGTGAGGAAGAAGGAGAAGGTGTGTAGTGTATATGGGTGTGTCAAATGGGGTGTATTTAGTGATGTAGGATTGAGGGGTGTGTTTAGTGATGTTCTAATTTATTGATTATTGTTTTTAAAATTAATAGTAAGGGTATAAATGTCTTTAACTAAACATTTAATTTCTATTTATTTTTGTGGGGTGTGTTTAGTAGATCATGGGGTGTGGATAGCCGGGCCCAAAAGAATCCCTAAATCCATAATCAAAACCATGGCCATATTATTCCCTAAATCCCTAAATCCATAATAAAATCTCTAAATCCCTAATTTTTAGAATGCAACATCTTCTTATTCATCATCTTTCACCGGTCACAGAGCTGTCGCCGCCGCGTTTCACTAGATAAATTGCTGCACAACCCGTCCCGTCTTCCACTTGCAACTCGCGCTTCAGCCGCCTGCTTCCCGTATCGTCGCCGTCTGCTTCTACGCCGCCATCGTTGCCGGAGGTAAATCTCCATGGAGGTGGGTAGGTAGGACTTGTGAATGATTTGTGGATTGTTCTCCTTCGTGAGTTAGATAATCTCGATGGGTTGGAGATTTTTTTCCTTTCATTTTCCCCAAATTCAAGTCTAAAGGGTAGGTAGGTAATTTTGTCTCAATTTTGGATCGAAAACTTATATTCTTATAAGGGTGGGTAAAATTCATTTTTTTATTGTTCTTATTGGTTAGAAACGTCCTCAGTCCCAACAATCAACTCAGATTGCAAAATTTTCGTTCCACTGCCTTTTGAACTCATTTGCGATCCTATCATTCTGCTATCACAAATATATTCGTTGGTTTTTTTTTTTTTTTTTAATACAAAAAGTTAAATTGAGTGGGGGTGAATTTATAAAAATGAGGGTGTTAATATCCTATTTTTTAAACCACAATATTCATAAAAAAGAAAAAAAAGCCTGAATCGAATTTGTCAGTGTACTCTCTGTTGGCCACTGATACTCTTCCATGCAGAATTAAAACCCTAATCCCCATTTAATCTTCTGAATTTCTAATAACATGATTTCCCTCCTTTCTGGATGCTATGAATAAGCTGTCTAGGTATGATGGCCTATGTTTCCAAAAACTCGTTAATTGGGTCCGGGAATAATTCGTAGATTTTTGCAAACATTCAAAACTTACTGTAATTTTGTGGAGAGAATGTAGACGATTCTACTTTTGCAAATTTACAATCTGTTTCAATTTGAAAGTTAAACGCGGAATATTGTGCTTCCTGTTGTTTTATTGTCGTACTGAGATAGGGTTGTAAGGTATTGTTCTGGGTATTGTTAGATGAGGAGCATCGAACGGTTGCCCGAGGCCATCCACAGCTCTGTGCGATCCGGAGTTGTGATATGTGATTTTACGAGGATTGTCGAGGAGTTGGTTTTTAACAGCCTTGATGCAGGTGCTACAGAGGTACGTCATTTGTAGAGTTGCTTCTTGAAAGCATGATGATGTTCACTAATGTGTTGCTTTAGTTAAAATTGCTTGTTGAGGATATTTTCGATTTTTCTATGTGAAGGGTATGTGTAATGGAATTGATCGATTCAAAAGTGGATTGTAGAATCATTATTATACAACTAGATGTTGATCAGGAGAAAGTGGTGTTGTTTGAACGGTGGTATGATAATTCTTCTTGTACAATTAAATGTTGTTCCATGATGGGGTTTCTGTATGATTACAATTAACTCATAGAAAAAGTAGAAATGTCATATTGGTTTATGCATGTGTGCTGTCACTTTTCTGTATCTCATTGTGCATATTCTTACACATGTTTGCAAAGGACAGTGGTTAAATTGACCATGAGGTAATGTCATGAGATTATATTTTCTGGTGGGAACCCATATTACTGCATTTGCAACTTTTTTGATTTCGTGTTTATGTATATGATCCATCCCTAAATGAATTACTCTGAAATCCTAACTCCAATTGCTTCACTAGGTTTCTGTGTCAGTCGGAATAGGTAGCTCCTACCTTAAAGTGGTAGATAATGGTAAGTTCAGTTTCTGTTTTTGGTGCACTTGCTTTTGATGGCTACTGAAGGAAACACAAGTGAATAAAGACTATAGCTTCTATATTTAGACAAGTGAAAGAGATGGAAAAACGGTGCAATAAGTTGTCTTGTTTTTTATTTGTCAAAAACATCAGTTGTGTTCCACTTGTCTGTAGGTAGTTATTTATGGTTTTCTGCCCTCCTATTTATGTTAGATAACTAAGTTAGCTAACAGACCAATGAAAAAATAAGCAAATTCTACATGTTTTTCTCTTTCCTTTGTGGAACAGAGGATTGATTCATATTCTGTGACATTCACTAATATATAACTGTTGTAGGATCTGGCATTCCAAGGGATGGATTGCTGCTGTTGGGAGAAAGATACGGTAATGTCCAATTACAGACAGAACTTTCTTATTTTCAATTGCTGCCTGCATCTATAATTTTACATGTATAAGTTTGATGTCAGAGAACAAGATGGGCTTTTAGTGAAAAGAACTATTTCTTGCTATGAACCATTGCTTATGAATGGTCATATTCACAATGCACTATTTTGGTGTTAATTGCCGTGTGTTTTGAATAAACACCATTACCAGGCATGTGCTATCTTTATTTTTTCCCAGGCTTGAATGACAATTCTTAAGTACTTTTCAGTTGGCAAGAATAAATCAGCTAGCTATTCATATTGCTCAACTAGTGTTCTCTTCTTCCGATTTGAATTTGTCATTTCAACGAGCATAGAGTTTTAAAAGAGAGTTAAAAAATGAACATTTTGAAAATCTTTAGTCTTTTACATAAATATTATGGTTGGGAGTTAATGGTGTCACATCATGGCATATAATGAGGATATTGTTGGATAGAAACTCATCACAATAGGAAACACGATATTGTTCAAAGATATCTTGAAAGGGAGTTGGAGTATTCAATTTGGGAATGAGAGGGTAGATAGTCTTTTTTTTCCTGATTGTCTACAGTTAAAAGGGTCCAAAGAGATTTGAAAATTATCAGCAAACAATTTGTTTATTGAAAATCAAGACTGCAGGGCATTTCAGATGTCTAATTGGATAGCCATTCACTGCGAATAATCATACTCTTTTAGAACAATATATAATAGTGAATCACATTTCACATAATAGGAATGCCGTGCTATTTAACAGCCATGTAATAAAATGAGCACTAAGATAACTATATTTAATATATATGACCCTTAAATGTTAAAGGGATTGGAAATAATTAGATGCATTGGCAACGCAATTAAGCAGTAATATATTTGATGATTTGCCATTTTATTGTGCAATAGTAACATCAAAAATTGACCACCTGGCTCTGGTGGATACCGGTACCGGAAACTTTGATTCTCATGGAGAAGCTCTGTGCTCAATTTCTGATGTTTCTTTGTTGGAAATTGTGACAAAAACACGAGGAAAGCCAAATGGATACAGAAAGATAGTGA
Organism: Scutellaria minor; assembly: GCA_954870855.1. Classification (NCBI taxonomy): domain Eukaryota; kingdom Viridiplantae; phylum Streptophyta; class Magnoliopsida; order Lamiales; family Lamiaceae; genus Scutellaria; species Scutellaria minor. The sequence goes on along the minus strand of OX940726.1, from coordinate 6,552,492 downwards.
AGGTACATAAATCATCAAGCTATCTTAGTTGAAGTGTATTAGTGCAACTGTTACTGTCACTGACTTGCTACTTTTTCGCAGAAAAGCAAGTGTTTGTTCCTTGGTATTAATGATGATAGAAAAGATGTGGGCACTACAGGTAATATACTTATGATTTATCACCATCAGCAGTCGTTTCAATATCTAGTAGCAGTTTTAGCTCAACTAAATTTTGATATCAAAACTGCCAAAAAAAAAAAAAAAAAAAAAACTTAGGCAAGAATATGAGCCATTACCTTCTCCTCTCCAAATCTCTGATCGTGAGCGAGTCTAGAAGGGTGTGTTGGACGGACCAGTTAAAAATTCAATGGCTTGATAGATTCTTCATCTCTATATGATGGGTGACATGAGTTACATGGCTTCACAGTTTGAATAGAATTGTGTAGAAATCATTTTATGTTTTCTCTGTGATAAGTGATAACATGGGATAGATAGTGAAAAAATAAAAAAACCATGCATACCATGTAAGACAAGATTTTTTATGCCATACATTCTCAGTTGGTTCTTCCAATCGTTTCTGTGAAAGTTTTACTGCAACTGCTGGTCAAAGTGCTGTATCTTAAAATATTGGAATCCTTTGTAAGCCAAGTACAAATATGCTGTTTATACAAGAGATCTGTTTAGTTATTTATACAAGAGATTGCCACATCTGTGAGAGAAATATATGAGCATCTCAAGAAAACAGAGTTCAAATAGTTCAATAAATGTTAACCGCTCCTGCTGCTCATTGAGAGATCAAGGATTGCATCTATAAGAGAAATATGATGCGAATGAGTCTCAAGAAAGGTCTAATAGCTCAATAGATTGTTAATGCTGCTGCTGCTCACTAGGAGAGCAAGTATTGCATCTGTTTACATTTTCCTTAAGATACATTTTTTGGTGCTTAAATTGGGCTAATTTTCTCAACTTAATTATCAGTGTTGAAATACTGTTTTGCATACCGGTCACTAGATTTTTCAAATTTTCGTTCTTTATGTCTTGCCTGGTTGTTGTGAACATGTTTTATTTATTAGCCATGTGGAGTTGTCTTCATCTATTGTATTTTGTATTCTTTTGTTTTTTCCTGTTTGCAGTCATTCTCCATGATATATTTTACAATCAGCCAGTTCGAAGGAAGCAAATGCAATCCAGGTTCATTTGGCAAATGAAAATATGCTATTTAAAAAAATTATATGCTGTCTTAGCAATTTAGGGTTACCGCATGAGGGTTTTCATACTAACTTGTTGTGGTTGTATGCATATATTATAAAACATAGCCCCAAGAAGGTACTGGATTCTATCAAAATGAGTGTGCTAAGAATTGCCCTTGTTCATGTCAATGTTTCCTTCAAAGTTGTAGATGTCGAGAGGTACCATCATTGTCCAACTTCTATTTGATATTATCTAGATGTTATATTTCACATTTGTTCTTGTAATGCTACATGATGGATCTGCTTTATGCTGGATCTTCCTTCATCTCCACTCTAAGGCTAATTTTCTTGTTTTGCATCTTGAAATGCAGCATAGTTGAGCTGCTTCGTACTGAACCTTCATCTTCCCCACTACCATTACTTTCTAGTCATTTTGGGATTGAGAATTCAGCCAGTTTCCACAAACTGATTTTATCTGATGGTGAACTGAAGCTTTCTGGGTATATTTCTGATCCTCATGAAATATTTTCTCTGAAGGTATGATATTCAGTTCATTCCTGACTATGTAATATAATAAATGTTCTGTCTTTTGATGGATTGCTGATTGTTTGCAGGCAATCCAGTATGTCTGTATCCATGTTGATGGCCCTTTTTATGTTATTGTTTGGTTGAAATGGTATTCCGAATATGTGAAATATTAGTGTTTGTATGTCTTAATTGGCTATGCAGACATCAACTCAAGATTTATCTGCAAGGGACCAATTCATAAACTAGTGAATCAGTTGGCTGACAAATTTGATTTGTTGGGTTCCTGGCAGCACGCCACTAGATCCCAAAGTGAGAAGCGAAATAAGTATGACATGTGTCCAGCCTTCATTCTGAATCTACAATGCCCAAGATCTTGTTATGATATAATCACTTCTGAGCGATCAAGGACCTCAGTGGAATTTAAGGTAGTCTTTCCTGTTGTGGTTATGAATTCTTTCAGTTATGCTGGGTGTGAAGCTTCTAAATGCCTCTACACTGAAACCCCTATCATGCTGTCTGCAGAATTGAGAAAATAGTGGTGCTTTTCAGCCTTTTTCTGTTTTGCCAACTATATGCATAGGAAAAGCAAAAAAGAATTTAATCACAAATACAATTGTGGCATTGTTCATGCAATTTTATTTCTTTCTAGACTCAATCTAAGAAATTTTATCATTCTATGAAAGACGTCTGAATCTTTTCTTGGTGAAATTCAGATGGAGACATGGAGTATATGTTAATGATCCTGGATTTATTGTTTGTATTTGGTTCTTGTATCAGGATTGGGCTCCCATACTTGCATTCATCGAGAATGGTGTTATGCATCTTTGGACTGAAAATATCTCCCATGGTAATGCAGGACTTATCAGTTGAATACTTATATTTTAAGCTTTCATAAGTTTCTATGGCATCTTTATATAAAAAAATTTATTTGCCATGGTAGAGATTTAAGAACTCAAAATAAAGTCTTTTCCTATTCTTACCTTGGATCACTGTATGGAATCATCCTTTTCATCTTCAATGTTGAGTGCATTTGGGAATTTTTGCATTTTTGTTTTAGTATTAGCTACTCCTACGTATACCTTTAATATTATCCAAACAACTTTTGAAGCTGGTTTGTCTATTGGCTTTAGCTGATGGTGCCACACCCAAACCATCTCAATTAGTTATCACACTACCCATTCTGAGCCTACTTTTAAAAAAATGAATATATTACTTTGACGACATTGTCTTCAGACAATTCTGCTATGACATTTAACCACACCAAATTGATGTGCTCATTGGATATTAGAAAGTGTGTCTTGTAGCAGCTTTATTTAGTTCACTTTTAATCTTGATCAACAGGTGGTTGTATGAGATTTCAAAGCAGTTCTAACTTAACCTACTTTTTTAAAATAAGAAACTGAAGATTTTTATTAAAGAAATGAGGAACTAAGAAGGAAAGAGTCATTCCAGTAAAGCTGAAAGCATTTATAAAAGATACAAATCCTGTTTCTTGCTATATCTGAAATATAGAAGCCTTTAACTCTTTACGATTTGAAACCCACCTAGGAACCCTTAACATCATCCTATCTGCTGAAGGTGCTGGGTAGTGAGGCATTGCTACCTAGAGTTGTTTCCTTCTCTTAAGATAAGAAATTACCCAACTTTTTCTTCCTCTTGTTTAATATACCAACTCTTATGTCCCATTCTGTTAAAAACCTTCTTCTCATGAAAAACAATCTCTTTCTACTCGGGAATTTTCAAAGCATCTTGTTAATTTTTAGGAATCTCCATGGAAGACAATTGATAGGTAAAAGTACGAAAAATAATACATGACAAATCTGCGTAGTTTTTTATGATCTTCACGACAACTTCATGGACATCGTCCTGCTCGAGGCCTTTGTTTGATTTTAAATTTTTTGCATGAAGATGCGATCTGCCAAATCCATGTTGAAGTAGCTCATTATTTATATATTTTTTGCCTAATGTGTCAATGGAATATCTCTGGAAGCGCATATATTGGTGATTTTTTGAGGGCTACAATTTGTATGTTGAGCAATATTGATAAATTAGAAGCATTGTGTGCCTTGACACTAGTATATTTTTATTTTCTTATTATGTTTTTATTATATAGAATACTCTTTGCAAGAGGTACCTTATAATGATCTCTTTGAACAGTTGATTTCCTTTTAGAGTTCTCTTAGAATTGTACAACTTGATCTGTACTAATTAATCTCCTTATTCCTTTTTCACTCTTTCCCCTTCCCCCCTAAAATTGATAAATACTCTAACAATAGTACTGTTCTCATTTTTCTTTTTCATCCATTTTGGTTTTTCATATTTCCATGCTTACATCTAAAACATATGCCAGATACTCTTGTAACTGGAAAGAAGAGGTGCAGGGAACAGAAAATCCAAACTCATCTAGATCTTAGCTCTCCACAGTTGAAGAAGCTATGCAAAAATCATGATAACATGCCAGTTTTAGAAGAGTGCTTATTTTCATCTGGAAAGCCATATAAAAAAATATCTGAGCTTAGAAAGCATCAGATAGAGTCTGCTTTACCATTTGAGACAGACTATGTAAGTCAAGCATGTGATGGAACTCATCCTGGGTACAAAGGGATTAGAGAAAAAGATATTGAAAACCATCCATCTCCTTCCAATTTTTCCTCTCCGGTTCATGTGGCATATACTTATGGTGAAAAAGAGGATGGCATATCACCTTCAGCTCTGGGGAACATCCTGCCTGCATATGATGAGAAAATAGATAACATATCACTAATGAGTGGGCTTTCTGTTGATTGTCTTTACTCTGGCGACGGTATTCTCATTGATCAGGGTCAGAGCAAATCATTTCTAAGGAGTTGCTCCTTTGAAAGAGGCTTGATGCGTGAGAGAAAACCACCTGCAAGAGATGAAAAATTTGAATATGGAAGTGACACTGAAATAAGAAAACGGTGGATTGATAATTGCGATACCATGGAAGATGATATTGATTTGGCAATTTGTAGAAGAGATTTAAAGAGTGAGGCAGTATCACCATTTCATTACTCTCCATCAGCTCAGTTTAACATGAAAGAATTATTGGAGACTCCATTTGACATGAAAGAGTTATTGGATTTTCCCATAAGGAACATAGTAAAGTCATCTTTACCTGATTCCTCTGAACAAGTTTGGAAATCCACTTCGAGTTGGCAGCGCTCTGGATGGTCTCCTGTAACAGTAAAGGATTCTATAGGGATCAAGTTTTTTAATGATGATGATGCCAGGTACAAAAAAAAATTTGAAGTTTGCTCTGAATTTCATGAAGATACTACACATGGATATTCTGCTCCACAAGAAGTTCGAGATCTCAAACGCAGCCATAAAAAGACAAAATACTGGCTGCAGCAAAACTGCTCTTTTACGAACTCTTCCCCTGATTATAGGAGAGAAATTGGTGAATTTTGCACGGCAGATCTTGAGGATATGTTCTCTCCGAAGCCTTTTATTAGATCTATTGAATCAGATTGGTCGCCATCACCTTGGTGTGGTGAAGAAAGTTCCATGAATTATTCAGTGGCATTGACATATGACACTTCACCAGCGGAGCACGAATGTGGAAGTCGTGATAGTAGGAATAGATTGATGCTGCTCAACAGAAAGAAAAGTTCCTTAAGAAGTCATTCAGCTCCACCATCTTACAAAGGGAAGAGAAGATATTTGGATTTGACTGATTCTTCCCGCATGTTGCCTGCAAAAGGCGATTTCCATGACATCTTTGTTGGAGTTTCCACTACAGGTTTGCTATGAATGCCTACTTTAGTTCATTAGTTTGGTTTCAGTGGTTCAAGTATAAAAGGGTAAAAGCAAAAACACTATTTTGCAGAGCCTAGCAACTCCAGCCATGAACAAACCATGAGCATGAAATGTTCGCAAAAATCATTTGGTCATCATTCGTCTCGAATGGAAAGCCCAGTTATGAATTCGAAAAGGTTTAAATGCTTTTGGAAATTTTCTGAACATTTAATATCAAATTTTGAAACTCCACCTAATTTTTTCTTTTTCTTGCAGATCAGGTTTGGAAATAACACCAGAAATCATCGGAATTCAGAATGAAGGACCAACACAAAGCCAGCAGTTTATCAAAATGGAGCCTGTTAAATGTAAGTTTCCACTTTAGACTACGAACAGTTTTCTTCTCTCCCACTTCTTATTCTTCTTCTGAGATTTAATTGCCTTCTCTGGCATATCACAAAGTAATTTTTGAATTTTCTCAATTCATATTCTTCTTCTGAGATTTAATTGCCTTCTCTGGCATATCACAAAGTAATTTTTGAATTTTCTCAATTCATACTTTCATTAGCTCAATTATCTGAAATTTTGTGTGAAACATGTAATCCAGAAAAAAATCATGATTAACTAATCATCCGTTACAGTCCTTGCAATGACCACATTCATTTTTTTCAGGTCTGGATTTGAAGGAACATCAGGAATCCTTTGATACCAAGGGGAAATGGCGAAATTGCTGTTTGCCCAATGCGGTTGAGTACCTTGTGTGGTGTCAAATTATGAACTATTAGCACAGTTTCTTGTGTTTTCTTACAGGTTCTTTGGTTTCTGATTTCAGTAAAATGAGTATTATGTATTCCTGCAGGGTGAAAGAGGACCAAATGAGAAATATAATCAGGATACTATCCTTGACATTTTCTCCGACATCTCGCATCTTGATGGTGATTCCTTGGTTCCTAAATCTATTGAGAGGGCATGCCTTGAGGGTGCCATTGTTCTGAATCAGGTGGATAAGAAATTCATTGCAGTTGCAGCTGGGAAAACCCTTGCTATAATTGACCAGGTTATTGCATTTCTTGAAGCCATTGCAGAATATTTTGCCTTATATTTTTATGAATGCTTTTGGGCATTCTTCCCCCCCCCCCCCCATTTAAATATTAGTTGAGTTTGTTAATATAACTAGTATTTAGTATTAAATTCTATGATGATGGAAAAGTACACTGATTCAAGCCAGACAAACTATGCTAGAAGAAGAGAATAAGAGAATTAGATAAGAACAAACATATAAAGATGATTCTGGCAAGATTAATGATTTCAAAGATACTTTTTGGCAATTTTTATTTACTCATGCCATTAATATTTCTAAACTTGGTATGTGTTATTTCATTCTTTTTTCTAATTTCATATTCTATTTTCAGTTAAAGATTTAAAGTTAGAATTAACTGAGCATAAGCTCTGCACTTATGTGGATGTGTCCAAAAAATTTATATATTTTCGGCTTAATGTGAATGTCCCTGAAACCTAAATAGAATTGACTGAATAAATTGGTGATTTTTGGCAGCATGCTGCTGATGAAAGAATTAGAGTGGAGGAATTACGTCACAAGGTAAAATTCTCAGCAGGTGTTAAAAAGCTTTTCATTTGTGGAATTCAGTGTGATTGACTCATGCAGTGGAAATTTTAGGTATTATCTGGTGAAATGAAGTCAATCACATATTTGGATGCTGAGCATGAGTTGGTAGGTAGTTTTTGGCCTGTGGTGAATCATCATGATTTTTGTAGCAGAAACCTGTCTTTCCCCAAGTTCTTCTGGAATTGATTTTGATGTTTATGACATTGGGTACAGGTCTTGCCTGAAGTTGGTTATCAGTTACTTCACAATTATGCTGATCAAATTCAGGCTTGGGGTTGGATCTGCAATATCCATTCTCAGGATATGAACTCCTTTGCAAAGTAATCATTATCTTTGTCCATCAAATGTTCTATATGTTTTACTTGCATAATTTTCATGTGGATATCTCTGTCCTCCTTAGAATAATCACCCAGCTGCCTAAGTTATAAGCAGTATATTAAATGGGTTTCTACTGTACTATTGTTTTCTGATATCTATAGATAGATAATACTCACCCTATTATGGTGTATTTGAATGCAGACATTTAGATTTTCTACACAGGGAGCCAACTGTTATTAAACTTCTTGCGGTAAAGCTCTAATTTCTTTCAGTACTTCAAATTAGCTGGCGCATCATTGCCCTTTTGCATGTTTTCATGTCTTATTTTTATTGTTTATAAGCTGATCATATATTTAATGTAGTTTGCTGAATGTGATTGGGTTTTAAATGATGAAAAATGTCGGAAAACCTTTTAGAAACATTCTAGATGTATCCACAGCTTCCTATCAGCCATTAAGTTAATAAACATTTTCCAGTTTTCTGACATTATACAAGGTGAGTGTGGAGCACAACTTCTTGTGATCAGAGTTCGGATACTAAAATTAAGTAAATAGAGTATATGGACCTTAATTAGATGAATATATAGTGCGGCTGTATTTTATGGCATTGTCCTATATTCTTATTAGTAATATATCCTTGCGTATAATTATTAAAAGAATTATTCTAATAGTCACGTGACTAATGAATTGTATATTGAAATGCTCAAATAACTATAGGGCTCAGTTTTGATAGATGGATTCGGATTTAAAGATTTAATCCCATAGTAACAACTCTATTAGGTTGATTTCATTTTGCAATGGATTTTAAATCTTGAAGTTCTGACTATGAGCTAGTTTTAAGACATTACAGTTTTTAAATCCATTCAAATATGGAGTCATTAGAAGCCTTATTCATGTAATGGAAATCACCCCCTCCAAATGCAACCTATGTGTTCCTTAGAAACTATGCTGAGAGGATGGTTCATGAGAAACTAGGGTTTCATAGGAAAAAGTATAAAAGGAAGAGAGGTTTCAGTATTAATGAAAATTTCCAAAGTAATCATCTATTTAAGTTTTCATGAAATTAAAATTTGGCCCATAGTTTTAATACATAAATATATGGTAATCTTAAAGAGACTAGGTTCAATCTTGTATCATCTGTTATTTCTTTGCCTGTCCCTTTAAACCTCATCATTTTCTGCTTTCTAATTCTATTTAAGTTGACACGTCTTCCTGACTCTTTTAGAGTTCTTCTTCAAGATATATATATATATATATATATATTTTTTTTTTTTTTTTTGTTTTTTGTTTTTTTTGTTTTGCTTTTTAGCCCGTGAGTGGACTCTGGGCAATTTTTTATTTTTAAACTTTTTCTGTGTTAGTGCTCTTACATTGGGTATTACAATTGTTTCTAAGTCAGTTTCTTTTTTCACTTCTACATTTTGCCTGAAAATGTTTACATAATTAATTTTAGGTGCCTTGCATTTTGGGTGTGAATTTAAACGACATTGACCTCCAAGAATTCCTTCAACAGGTAAAATTTGTTTTTCTGGGTTTTTAGCTACCTACGTAGTTTATGCTGCCCTAATGATTCCTTTGACCAGCAATTCACTTGCCTTAATCTCTCTGACACCGTTTTTGGCCTGTACTCTGCATCCTTCAGCTTGCCGATACAGATGGGTCATCGATAGTTCCTCCATCCGTCCATCGTCTCCTGAATAACAAAGCATGCAGGGGTACTGCCTAGCATCTTAAGTGCTAAGTAGAATGCTACTTTTTTCCAATACATCTACAATATCTGTCTGCTTTGCATCTCTCTTCCTGGGGCCAAAAAGCTCAAGGAATAAAAGAGGCTACAAAGAACCGAAACATGAAGAGAATGATAGTGGGGGAATGGTCTTATGAAGGCATTGGGATGTCTAGTTTCTAACTTCATTAATTGATTTCGCAATGCAGGGGCAATTATGTTTGGAGACACATTACTACGATCAGAATGTTCCCTCATCGTGGAAGAGTTGAAACGAACTTCACTTTGTTTCCAGGTAAGCTGTTGATATTCAAGAAACTAGAGGTATTGCAAGAAGCAGATTTTTGTTTGTATACATACATCTTTATTCCTGATTCTGTATTTATTTCCTTCGTTCAGTGTGCCCATGGCCGACCCACAACCGTTCCTCTTGTCGACCTGGAACTCCTGCATAATAAGATTACCAGGCTTGGTTCAGATGAATCTTGGCATGGGTTGCGCCAACATAAACTCAGCTTAAAGCGTACATCACAGCGCTTAAGCTCTGTCCTATCATAATGCGGGAATCCTTTGTCTCTGGTTAAATGAGCTTGCAAAATATATGGTAAGTCTTATTTTATATACTCATTAGATAGAGATTAAGCAATGAATGCATTAGAAGGAAAATGGGGATGGCCTCAATAGATGAGACAATCAATCTGGTTTAGAAATGTACACAGGAGTCCTTTAGATGGACACATAACTTACCATTTTCATTTTTTGGGTATACTGAGCTCATCTATATGAATTCTTGCTGTATCAGCATATATATGGTCGTATCACAATAAATGCCTTCAAAATAAATAATAAACATCAGCATTATTGTTTGCAGTTCCAATTGCATGAAGTGAAAATCATGTAGAAGCCCTTGTGAACGAGTAAAAGTATGAATGAGCTTGGCTGTAGACGTACCTTAATCAATTGACGCTCAACTAGGTGTTCCAGCTTTTCCACATAACGGAGTATGGCAACTTCTGTTTCTGATCTCCTTACCTTGTAGATAGTGAATTATAGATTGTGTATGTAGATTGAATTGAGGAACAATATTTCCCGATTCAATAAAACTTTTAGGGTTTGATTACATAGATATATACACAAATTGCAATATTTTGATGTAACTAGAGGAACAGTCGTATTGTTTTTATGATACACATTCCAAACTATCACAAAAATTCATCTGAAGACAGGTTTCATGGATCAATATCCGTGAGAAGATGCCCGTAACCCACATACCAAATCCATATCTACAAAACTTGTACGTGGATTATGTGTTATGGTTGTGCGTTGATTCATTTCATGGAATTAGATCTGTGACTATTTGATTTGTCGTTTTCTGAAAATTTTCAAAGAAGCCTATATGTTCTACTTTTAATAGTTAAGAGGCTCGTCTGCTCGATGATAAGTGGTGTTTCAACTGTTGGATTAATCGATTTACATCTGTTTTAATAATAATTTTTTGATGAATTCTATTTTGAGCTAAAATTATACGAAAATTTAATAAGGTTGAATTTGGAAATAATTTAATTTCTTAAGTTAAATGAGGGTTAATTTAAATTTGCATATAAGGCTGATGGTTGACCATGGTTATGTATTCATGTTTCGATCAAATTTGTCACACAAAATCTAATTGTGAGTTGCACGGATCCACCCGTCAGATGTTGAAGCTGCATAGAGCATAGATTATTTGCATTGCGCCTACTATCATTAACCAAGGAGAAAATATAGAATGAGCATGAGGAAATAATTCCATATTGATTCCAACTAATCCACATGCTCCCATTTTTAATAAGATTCCGGCTAGAAGCATACAAGTACTATAATGCCTTTTCCATGGGTATCTGGTAACCATGTATGTAGGGGTATGATTGGCAATTAGTCCAAAAAAGACTATTAATTCGGCAACAAAACCACTCGTACCTGATAATGCAAAGGAGGTCATCGAAAAGCTACTGAACGATAAACAAGACGTATTCTATCGATCCAACCCACGCCCATCATATAAATATGATTTTTTTCTCTTTTTCTGTTGATCCAAATCTGAACAGCAGCGACTACAACTATGTCTTCTCTTCTCTTCCTTCTCAGCGACAACTTTTCCTCATGTCTTCTTCTCCTCCTGTCTTATATTCTTCATATTTCTCTTCTTCTTCCTATCCACCTCATTTTTCTTTTTTTTTTTTTTTATCGCGAATCATGTTGATTGGTTTATTTTTTTATAACTATTATTCTTCTCACAATCATATATCCACTTTTCTACATAAAAATTAAGAAGATTATCAGTTGTAGAAAAATATGGATAAATAATGATTTTAATATTTTAGTGAAATATATTAGCTGTATCGCATAATGGTATTAGTTGTATTATATAAATTAGTATTTACCCATGCGTTGCATGATTTGTTATCATAGCATTTAATAATTTTAATATTATGATAATTAATAATTTTAATATTTTTATAACACAATATAATTGTATACTATCAATAACATATTTTGTTTGTTTTTTGTTGTTGTTGTTGTATACATGTCCAATTTAATCATTGTTTTCATCTAATATAAATAAGATATTAAAAGATTGATAAATAAAAAGAACATCATATTTCTATAGAATATTACAAAATTAGGACACTAACTTTGGGGTAATTACAATATTAAACAATACAACTTTAAAAACAATTAGAAAAATATAAACTAACATTAAAATCCTAAAATATTTAAACAATCTAAAATTATAGATAATCTGGAAAATATTTTTGAAATCAACAAATTCTCTTTATTTAACAAAATGTAAGAATTATAGTTTTTTATGTTTAAAAAGATTAAGTTTTATTTATTCATTTTTTGATAATCTTTTTTTGATTTAATATAGTTTTTAATATTCGTTTAAATATTTTTGAAATAATAATAATAATTATATTTTTAAATAATTAAAGAAAATATATAGAAAGTGAAAAAAATGAGTTTATAAAGATGAAAAAGAAAGAAATGCAGACCTCATTAAAATTAAAGTGAAACATATAGAAAGTGAAAAAAAAAGAGTTCACAAAAACTCATGTGAGACGGTCTCATGGATAATTTTCGTGAGACGGAGTTCCATCATCCACAAACAACATGTAAATTGTAGGGTTTGAGTGGTGGGTAATTGGGTTGTGAGTTGACCTGTCTCACACAACGCATTAAAATTTCGTGAGACGATCTTTCAAGAGACTTGCTCAAAAGAGTACAAAGATGGAGAAGAAAGAAATCCAGGTGTAGCGCCCCGGACCAAAAACGAAGCATAATTTATTAATTAATATTTAACACATGACTTAATTATCATGTGCGTCAATTTTGACTGTTTAATGTAATTATGTGCGTTTCAGATAAGTGTTTAATGCATGATTAAGACGGAAATATTTTTCTAGACGTGGAATATAGAATTTATTTTATCATTAGATGCGTATGGGAAAAACGAGAAGATAGAAATGAACTAGGGGTCAATCGGAGACCCGTAGCTCAAACAGCGACGAAAAGGGCAAAACACGAAGTTTCGGAAAATCGGAAGATATTTACGGTGGATAGTAACGGAGATTTTTACAATGAATAGTAACGTGGAATTTTCAACCGATGAACAGTAAATTTGGATATTTTCGGTGAATAGTGTTTTCGAAAAATCTATAAATAGGGGTGTTTTCAATTCGAAAATCACCGTTGTTCAGAACGAGCCGAAAGCGACGAAAACTTGTAAGTCTCTCTCTCCTCTCTCTCTCTTTCCGGTTTTCTGTCTCTGGCGCGCCACCGCCGGCGGCTGGAAAATTCCAACGTTGTCGGTTTCGGCCGATTTTTGCACACGATGTACGTCTCGATGAGACAAATTTACGATAGATCTCGGAATTCAATTCCGATTTCTCGTTCACCAGAAAACGGTAAAAAACCACTTCCGAAACCTTTTTCTCTCTCTTCCTCTCCACCTCAATTCTTCTCCATTTTGGGTAAACTCAAACTCTAAGTTGAAGCTCTCGTCGAGCCCGTCACGAATCCGGGCTCGATTTTCTGAACGGATCTCTTCTCCTCCGGCAATCGTCGGTTAAAGATCCGGCCAAAACACTCTCTTTCCTCTCTCCCTCTTCTCTCTCCCCGTTAGCTCTCGTTCTCTCTTCTCTCGTCATATATGTTGTAGGGACAGGAGCTGGGTGTGTATGGGATGGGTTGGAGGTGGTGGCTGGCGACTGGAAGTCGCCGGCCGAAGCTAGAAGTGAGCTGGAAAGGGTAGGGTTTGCATGGGGATTGAGTGTGTGTGCGTGTGTGGTTGCTGTTGAGGGCGGCGCCGCCATGTGGGAACAGGGGGATCGGTGCTGGTAATACACCGGCGAGGCTTGGTGGTGGTGGCCGGTGGCTGGTGGCCGCCGGCCAGGTGGTGGTTTGGTTGTGTGTGTGTGTAAGCATGAGCATGTGTGTATATTTTTTATGCGTGAGTGTGTGTATGATGCTTGTGAGTGTTTGCACGATTGGGGATGTGGTGGCCGGCGACTGGAAGTCACCGACCGGTGTTCTGGGGGTGAGGGGGTGGTCGCCGGCGACTTCCGGAGCTAGGGAAGGAAAGGTTTGTGTTTGGCATATGTGGGTAACGAAGAGTTTTGCGGCGGAATTCTGAGCACTATTCACCGTCGGAATCCGACGAGGGATGGCCGGAGGTGGTAGCCGGCGGTGCGGGCTTTTCGGCGGACATGGTGGCGACGACGATGGGTGGCTCCACCGCAGCTGGTAGCACCGGGAAGGTAGCTGGTCGAGCAGGCCCGGCGCCGGGTCGCCTAGGCACGAGCTGCCGAGAAAACTCGACAGCTGCCGAGCCGCCGAAACCCGCTGTCGAGAAAACTCGGCAGCTGCCGAGTTGAGTTCCTGATGCTACCGAGAAAACTCGGCAACCTGCCGAGACACCTACCCGAGTTGCCGAGACGTCGGGTGCCGCACGCGCACACGCACGCCCCGTCGAGTGACGACGCGCAGGCAACACAATGTTTTCGATCCGAATCCCATATTTTTCGTTGTACATCATCATCGAGTCATCGTCGACGAGATGTCGTTAACCGAGGGTCGTGGGCCAGGTCAAAGTCAACCCTTTGACCAAAATTACCAAAATACCCCTAAACTTAAAATGCTCCGTTTGAGCTCGTTTTAACTCCGATTGAGCTCATTCTTTTTCCGTCGTGACCCAAATTTCATAATCTATCATCTCAGCCATATGGACTGATTATCCATTCTCGTTTCTTCAACTCCGATCTTTAGAGCTCTCGATCCGTTGCGTCTTTAACAATCATTTCTCCGCCGGAGTCTTTTACAACTTTAATTATATATTATAAAGGATTTAAGAAATACCGTAATTGTGTAGGCTACTTGTTGAGTTGAGCCTTGTGATACGTGACTTTTGGTACTTGCGACTCACGTGGTAACCACCAAATAATGTGGGGGTAACTTCTAAACTTAATATGTTAATTGCTTTCCATATTTGATATATGAACTGTTGAATCTTATTGTTGAACCCTATGTACTGTGAATATTGTGAGCGTATTTTTATTTTGGGAAAGGGACAGAGTGGTCCGTAAATACACCATTAGGGATGGACTGGGTGGTCCGTAAATACATTGCTAGGGATGGACTGGGTGGTCTATAAATACACCTCTAGGGAGGGACAGGGTGGTCCGTAAATACACCGCTAGGGATGAACTGGGTGGTCCGTAAATACATCGCTAGGGAGGGACAAGGTGGTCCGTAAATACACCGCTAGGGATGGACTGGGTGATCCGTAAATACACCGCTAGGGATGGACTAAGTGATCCGTAAATACACCGCTAGGGATGGACATGGTGGTCTGTAAATACACCGCTAGGGATGGACAGGGTGGTCCGTAAATACACCGGTAGCTGGGGATGGGCTGGGTTGTCCGTTAAGGAAACGATTACATGCTGTGCCATATATGCGATGTGTTTATTTGCCGAACATATATACGATTGATTTGTGTAACTGCATAATAATTGTAGAAACAAGAAAAGTATCCCCACGAGTGTATTCAACGCACTCACCCCTATTCTGTACTCACACTACAGGAGATGAAGAGAATCTTGATGCGTAGAGAGAGGGGTGCCCTATCAGCTGAGTCCATCTTCTGGTTTTTGTCTTTTAAAGCTATGATGATCGTTTGTAAAAGAAAACTGTATTTCTCCTTAGTAATGGATCCTGATGGTTTTCCACCGCGCGAGGTTTCAAACTCTATTTTATCGGTTGTATCCGATGTTACAAGTGTACCACTTCTTATCCTTTCCTTTTTCTTTCTATTTTATATCATGTATTCCTTCTACCCCTTTCTTTCTTCACGCCCAAAAATGAAAGAACTCTGATATTTTATGAAAAGAAAACGGGGTGTGACACCAGACCTCATTAAATATATAGAAAGTGAAATAATTATTTTCTATTTTAGTTTTACTTAAATTTTCAAATTTAAGAATTTTATTTATTTATTTAAGTATTTTTCTAAAAAGTTTTAGTGGTTGATTTGTAGATATTCAAAAGAATTTCAGATTAATAATGAATTTATATTTACTTAATATATATATATATATATATATATATATTTTTTTTTAATTTCATTGGTTAATTTGTAGATTCAAATTATACTTTCCAAAATAATTATATTCTATCTTTTTCATTAACTTTAATTTTATTCATTACTTTGCGGATTTATAAAATAATTTTGAGAGTTTTTTTTTTGTTTTTTTTTTAATGAATGATTTTGGTATTTGAATTTCAACTTGTGTTTCTTAATGACATAAGAAAATCTAGTTAAATTAATTTCATTGATTTGTAGATTTAAAAGTAATTTTCATATCTAGTATAATTTTGCACTATCTTATATTTCAAGCTTCAACATATCATTAAAAAAAAAATCTTGATACTCAAAAGAAAGATAATGATGATTGTTAGCCATTTTAAATTTTAAAATAAAAAATTATTTAATATAATTAGACTCTTCACAAATCCCAAACCAATCCCAAATTACGATTTTATTAAAAAGAAGAAAAAGAAACCCACAATACACTACTCTACCTCCACCAAACTCCCCCACCCCAGGCTACCAACGCCCCCAAGCCACCTTTTCAACTCTCTCTTTTTTTTTTTTAAATTTTATTATATAATCATCTTCCATCCCAACATTCTTGCAGCTTTTGTGTCAAAAATAAAAACAAATTTTCCTTCTTTTTTTTTGAGACATTGATATTTTTAGATGGGGTAATATTATGTATTATATAAATTTATTATTTTATTACCTCATTTTACTGAAATATAACGTTAATGTATTAGTTGCATCACATAAAAATATTAACTATATAACATAATTATATTACTACATTTACTTAAATCATTGTCTTATTTTACATAAAAATGACTTTATCATTTTGTTGGAATATACTAGTGTACTCACCATGCGATGCACAAAATCCTAATAATATTTTACATAATGAGTTATTGTACATATAATATATGATAATTGTACATAATTTCTATATATATATATATATATATATATTTCAAGAATTCTATCTATTTTACATAATCAAATAATAATTTTAAGATGTCATTCATGTAATGTATCATACAGCAAAAAAATCAAAATTAATTTACATTACATTGATTTCACTTAATACCATTCAGAAATAATTATAATAAAATATATAACAAACTATTTGATCTTGAAAAATATAATCAAAGCTATTAAAATTTCATCGCCTTTCGAACATACATACATCGTATGCTCTAGGCACGGAGGGTCTGCATCTTTCTATCCATATTGTTATCTCATCTCATATTCTAAACATGAGTCATTTCAATCAAATGAGAAATAATAATAATAATAATAATAATAATAATAATAATAATAATAATAATAATAATAATAATAATAATAATATCACCTTATATTTTGAAAATAACAAAAATTTTATTGAATGCATTGATAAATGAGAAGGTCTTATGTACCCTAGGATCCGTTCCCCCAACCCGCTCCGCTCGCCCATGACCCGCATATATATAGATTTTTTGTTTTTTTTTTTCCTTTTCTTCTCTGCCCTAATTCTCTGATCTTCTTCACGCAGTGCATCACCACCTCATTGAGAAATTGTGCACATGCTGGGTAGTTCAAAATCCATTCTGCATATGGCAATGTCGTTGCTTTCTTTCTCCAGAGCAACCACACTACTCGAAATCCCCCTTCATATCCTTCTTCCTCCTCTTCTTCTTTTTGTCCTGATTCTTCTATCGTCGTTCTTCTTCTCTCACTTCTTCTTCGTTTCTTTCTTTTTTCTTTCTCCAATCATGCTGTTCTTTTTTTCATACATTAGATTGCAACTTCTTGTATCTTGATTCATACTCAAAATCACTATTGTTTGATGTTGAAGATTACGATTCGGTTTGAAGAGAAAACATTCTAAATAGGATGGTGATACTCATTTTGGATGTTGCTTGATTGATATGTACTCAAATAATGGCAAAGTTGATTTATGAAAAAGAGTTTTTGATAAGTTTGAATTGCAAATGATGTATTTGTATGGACTGCAATTATTGATTCAATAATATGAATTTATTTGCAGAATTTTAAAGGAAGAAGAAGATGAAAATTCTCATTTGAAATTTAAGATTTGTAATTTACACAGTACAGTACACTAATACCTTAAGATTATACCTTAAGATTATACAGGTGATACATTTTGACTATATGAGTAATACTTTTAAGTTATATGAGTAATACCATAAATTTCTATAACTTGTAAAATTTAACATTTTAAACTTACATTGATACCTTTTGAGTATATGAGTAATACTTATAAGTTATATGAGTAATAATACCTTACATGAAACAAGTAATACCTATACATATAATAAATAATACCTTCATTAGCGCTATGTCTACACTAGTATGAGTTAATGCGTGATACCTTAAGAGTAAATGTGTGATACCTGATGCGTGATACCTTAAAAGTAAATGTGTGATACCTGAAGAGTATAAACCTGATACCTTCGCAGAATACATTGATGAGCGTGCGTGGCGCACACAAACTATGGTGTGGCCGTACGTGAACGCGCGTGGGAGTGGCCCACGTGCCGGGTCGGATTGGGGGCACATAAGTTTTTGCGTTGATAAATTTTTCAATATCCATTAAAATAAGATAAATAAACAAAACATTTCATCTTTCAAAACACGGTCAAAACTATAGAGATTAGTTTGACTTCCAAAAGTTATGGAAGTCATGCCCAAAACTGCACATATAGAGATTAGTTTGACTTCCAAACTTCCAAACATCTTACGCCCTCACCACACATCTCTCACGAAGTCTGCATTTTCTTCTACTCTTATCAATGTCGTATCATATTCCAAATTAGAGACATTTTAATGAAAATGAGAATGAAGACAATAGAAAACATGATAAGATGAATGTAATGATGATAGCATACGTGCATATGAAAAAAAAAGTGTATCTATAAGTACATACTTATATACACTAAAACCTCTATAAATTAATATTGTTGGAACCGGAGAATTTTATTAATTTATAGAGATATTAGATAATCGATAAATTAATAATTTATTAATTTAGAGAGGTTTAAACGTATATACATAACCGACCTTCAAAATTCCGGGGTTGTATAATCCACTTATAATGTACATTAGTTATTGATGACAAATAAATTAAAACACAAGTTTTAATTACCATTCAAAAAATGTATACTCACATAATCATGTTAATTGAAAATTTGAATGGTCTCATTCATTGTTTTTTGCAATACGAGAAGACAACGCCGCAACTCTTGGGTGCAATTGGGAGATTTAAAGATGAGATCAATGTAGATTTGAAGTTCAACAAAAAACAAGTAACAGTAGATTCATATTTTACTAAATTGTCTTAGAATGTTCAAGTGGATAGCATATATATTGTATTTGAGAATTTTTTAATAATTATTAATTTATAGTTTCGTCAGGACCTTAAATATACACTAGGATTTCAATTTTTTTTTTATCTTATTATTTAATTGATTGGTGTCCAAATTTGAATTGATCCCAAGTTGGGACCGGACAAATGATTAGTTTTATCGAGATTATTAATTTATCGAGTATTATTTTATGAAGGTTTTACTGTAGGTTGTAAATAAATCAAATTAATTGATTGGATAATTTAATCAAATCAAATATATAAATCTTTTGAATATTATGAGATATTTTTTTTTTATAACAAAAACTTATGTGACATGGTCTCACGGATAGTTTTCATAAGACGGATCCTTATTACCCATAACCCAAACCCATTTTAATAAATTTACATGTGAATTGTGAAATATGAGTTATAGGTTGACCCGTCTCATGTAAGAAGATTCGTGAGATGGTTTCACATAAGACTCACTCTTATGTATTATGAGAAATCTATAATTATTAAAATCACAACATGTAACTAGTATGAGATATCTATATTGAAGTTGAATAGATAGGATGAAAATTTATATTGGTGTCAAATATGATTTATAGGAGGCTATAAATATACACCAAATATATATATATATATATAGATTTACTGTACATTTATTATTTCGATATACAAAATTTGTTTGATCATATCTGAATTACATTTGGAGCATAAAACTGATAACTTATAATATTTGATCATATAAAAATCGCAAAAATTTATGTCCTGGGAACACAAATCTTAGATCCGTGTCCCCAACCCGACCCGACCCGATTAGAAAATGAGTTGCTATATATATATATATTTTTTAAATTTTTTATTCACTCCTCTTCCCCCCTCTCTCTCTCTCGCTTATCTCCCCCATGCTTCTTCCACCACCTATTGAGCGATTTTCTTAAGCAGTTTTTTTCGATTTCATGTTTGATTTCTTCGTTTCACAGTGTTATATTTCTTATATTATTGAAGTTATTCTGTATTTTTGAAGATTTTCGATTCATCATTGTTGGTAGGTATGTAATTTATTTTTTGTATTTTCATAGATTGTGTGTTAGTTTATATAATATAGTTGTGTTTGTATTTTGCTTTCATTTCGTTGCTTGTGTATTTCGATTTATGTTTGGTTGTATGTGTGTATTCGAATTTTTAGGGTTTTTTTGTGCTTTTGTAATTTTCCAGTTTTTTTTGCATGATTCGTTGTTTGTTCTTAGTTTATGGTTTTTTTGTTAGTTTTCATGTTTGATTTTATTGATTTAGGGAGTGAATCTAATAAGGGAGTGAATAATGTGTTTATGAATAATTATCTTAGAGCATTTGTAGAAATAGTTATGATTAATAGCAACAAACTTGAATAGTATGTGTATTGATGATGCCTCCATATCCAGTGTGATGATTTGCTTCTTCAAGATTTAGAATTCACACTGATTTGATAATCACACTGTTATTATAATATATGATGAATTTGGATCATCTAATAAGGGAGTGACTAATGTGTTTATGAATAATTACAGATTATTAACTGATAAGTGTCGTTTTTCACATATTTTTGCGTATGTTTATGTATTCATTTGGATATGTTTAGATACGTTTTTATGGTGATTTCGGTTATTATATTGTATAAGTTGCATTTGACGTATTTGTGCTTAGTTTCATGATTTTAATGGGAAAGTGCAAAGTTTCGAGTGTAATTGATGATCAAGGAAGGAATCACGGAAAAACGAGGAAGAATCGAAGTGTAATACGAGATTGTGAGGAATATTGGTGGTGCACGGTCAGGTCGTGCTATGTAGCACGACCGTGCGCCAGCCTACAGGGAGCGTGCAAGTGTGGAGCACGACCGTGCCCCATAGCACGGTCACAGCCGTGCGAGAATCAGTGTGTATGGGCAGGGCACGGTCGACCGTGCCGGATAGCACGACCGTGCCCGGGTGCGCAGGAGTTCGAGAAGATATTGTTTTCTTCGATTATCTTGATCGGTTACTTCACTTGGAAGACTCCCAGAGCGAGAGATATACTCAACAACGAAGAGAGAGAAAAAGATAGAGAGATTCATACGGAGAACACACGAGAGTCTGAGAAGCAACGAGAGGAATTGAAGAAGGATTCAAGAGATCGAGGAATCAAGAGATCGTCGTTATTTAGAGTTTTTAATCTTTCCTCTCTTGTTAGATTTTAGTGGATATGATATCTTCAATCTTGTCTATGAGTTTGTTTATTATCATGTCTAGCTAATTTTCTAGGGTTTCTAGGGCTTGTTAGTAATTTAATTTGAATCTGATGGATCTTTAATTTCAATTCAGTATTTATGATCATTTATCCTATTTGTGTGTTTATGATTTGATTGATTGTTTGATTATGTGGCCAGTAATTGAGCATGTTTTAGTAATTAGATCAAAATTCGGGAGATGAAATTTAATTATGGAAGAATAAACACATGACACATAAAAAGACTTAGATCGGGAGATTAAGGAATTTATGTGATAGGAAATCAATCTTAGGTGCTTTTGGGAGTTGTTATGTTTCTATCAGATTGAGTAGAGATACCTCTGGTGGCATAATAATCAACCGGTTAACTGACTCGGGAGAGCTGTTAATTCGATATATGTGATTGCTCATATAGGATGATTGATTAATGAACTTGAATTGGTTAAAGTGATGTCTTGATGAGAATTAGATGAAAGCATGTCCTAGAACCTGTCTTAGATTATCTGTTATTCTTGAGTGAATTTATCTGCATAGTTAGTTTTCTAGTAAATTAGTCTACAATTGGTGTGATTCGTTTTCCTTAGATAAAACTGAGAACTGAATTTGAGTACTTAGTTAGGGCCTAGATAATTAGTCTCTGTGGGATCGACCTTGCTCACCACTTCTACACTCTACACCGTACACTTGCGGAAGTAGCTAAAAGAAAATAGTGAACATTAACCAACAAATAATTGCAGATTTATGAATGTATGAGTGTGATTTTTGTTTGTGTTAGGATAATGGATACAAGAAATATTGCTGGAAAGAAGAGAAAGGTTGTACTAATCGATGATGATAGGACTGCACGTAAGAGATCTAAGGATGAAATTCTGGTTAATTTTTAGAAAGATCTGGTTGGGAAGAAGAATATAGAAAAGGAAAAGATAGTTGTTACAGTTGATAGGTATTTTGTCTTTCACTGCTTAGGTGTCACATTAACATTTTTTTAATGTATTACATGAACATGCTTGAGGTATTACATATATTCACTTAAGGTATCACATGTATTCAATTAAAGTATCACATATTTGGCTTAAGATATCACATGCTTTTAAATTATTAGATGAATACCTTATGCTTAAGAGTATTACTTATATGTTTTGGAAATTATTTGGTATGATTTTTTTAATTTCCTTATGTATATTATATTTTATTTTTTAGTCAAAAGAAGACGAGCAAGAAACCAGTTTTGGAGGCTGATAAGACAAAGAAAAAGGATGCTGTGAATATGAATAGTTATTTTTATACATGTATTTTTTTACTTGTTGGAAATGATCTTTTGTACTGTTTTGTTATGTTGGAATTCTCATATTTTTGGTTATTTTTTATGAAGTGAAAAGGAAGATGCTATTGTTGCGATAGATCTACTAAGGGGGGTTCAGTGGCTCTTTCTAGGTATTGATGTTGATAAGTTTTGAATCTTTTAAAGTGATTGTATTATTATATACTGTTTAGGTTTTATTTGATGTTAGGTGTCATATGTATATGTTGTAGGTATTACATTTATTCACTTAAGGTAACATATCAATAGCTGAGATGCATCACAAGCATATATGAGTTTAAAGTATTAGATAAACATACTTAAGGTATCACATGTATTTACTTAAGGTATCACATATTTGTCATAGAGGTATCACATGGTTTAAAAGTATCAAATGAATTCCTTATTGCATCATATGTATGTATAAGAGTATTATTTATATGTTTTGGAAATTATTTGTTACGATTTTATATTTTAATTGATTTATGTATATTCTGTTATATTTTTTTAGTGAAAAGTTGTTGAATAATAAAAAAGTTAAGGTGGCTGTGAAAGCAAAAGAAAATGATTATGTAGAAATAAATAGGTATTTGTGTTTATGCATTATTTATGTGTTATCAGATAAATACCTTATATGTTAGTGTTTTTATATTTTTTCTTAATTCTATCTTGGCAGCATGTTTGTGAGTCAATGCAGACCAAATGATATTGTTGAGCTTGTTCAATCTTTGAGTGATAAACAGAAGTCTGATATTAGGAGTATTGGGTTTGGTGGTCTTTTACATTTGAAGTTCACTAAGTGCAACAAGAAGTTGCTGAGCTGGTTGGTGAGTAATTTCAATAGTTCTAGTAGAATGGTTACCATTGACCGATATCGTCGATTTACTATGACGGCAGACGATGTATTCGATGTTTTTATGATACCGAGGAATGCATATAATATTGTGGAAACATATATTAGGTATGAAGAAACAACTGCTTTGTGTGAGGTTTTATGAGATGTACGGAATTGGGTCTAGAGTTCCTTTGAGGGTTTTGGTTGATGTAATGCAAAAATTGGTTGATGGGGGTGATGATTTTAAGAGGATTTTTACCTCGTATGCCATGTGTTCTTTTCTTACACCTTCTTCAAATAGATTGGTAAGTATGACTATTGCAAAGTCCATTGTTGATGTTAATAAAATTGCAAAAGTAGATTGGTGCTCATATGTTTGGAAAAGTTATGTGAGTCTGTTAGGGCATTTAAAGATGACAAGTCAAAATGCATAAGTGGTTGTGTCATTTTGTTGCAAGTTCTATATTTGCAAAGGGTAAAATGGCATGGAGTTGAAGAACCTAGGTCATTGCCTCTCATTCAGAATTGGACTGATGAGAAGATTTCTAAGAGGTGTTCTGAAGAGGTTGCTGCTGGAAAATATGAGGAAGGTGAGCTTGTGGTGAATGTCTACCCGGTGTCGTCAATGGGTAAGGTTGGTGGTATTGATGTAGGTGGTGATTTTGATCTACAAAATGCATAAAATTCGATCTACCAGAAGGATAGTTGGATGATGTTGAAATTAAAAACATTGCAAAAGATGTAAGTTTTTAAAATTATTAAAATATTATATATATGTATTTTGATAAAGTATGACATGTGATACCTTCGTGGTATCTTCTGAATACCTTTGAGGTATTAGTTGAATACCTTTCAGGTATTAGTTGAATACCTATATTCAATGTATCAGTTGAATAGTTTTAAGTATTTTGATAAATATTTATATTATGATAGTATTATGACTAGTAGACATGTTTTCTACTTTATTTTGCAGGAAATACATGAAGCCTTTCTATGTTATCAAAGAGACATTTCAATTGATTCCGATCATCATATAAAAAAGCTGCTAAACATGAAGAATATAATAAAGAAGAAATAAGAATGCAGTTCATCAACTCCAGAAATGTCTGAGTCGTCACAAAAGTTCTTTTCCGATGAGAAGCTTCACAAATACATAGATGAAGTTGTTGAGCATTTTATGACTATGAACAAATTGGCCTAGAGATGCCATCATTTGAACTTCTGACACCAGACCTATCTCAATTCAATAAAACTCCCCCTCAAAATAAAGAACCTGCTGAAGATGATGGACAAGAAATGCCTCTAGATAGAGAATTGAGTGATGCTATGACGTCAGTCGGTTCGAAGAGCAAGAATGACATGGAGGAGGATAGTGGTGGGTTTTGGAGTATTACAGAAGATATTGGATACTTGTCTGATTTTTTGGTTCATTCGAAATAATATTTGCATTCTATGGATCAAAACTACAAAGAGATTGTAGATTATTGTTTCTATAATGGTGAATCAGATGGCATTCAAGAGTAAGTTTTAAGTTACATGAATTTAAGTTCCATGCATTTTTTGTTTATAATTATAAGTATAATATGTATTCAGTTGATGTATTATGTGATATTTTTCAAGGTTTGTGCTGAATACCTTTCATGTATCACATGTATACCTTCAAGGTATCTACTGAATACCTTTTAGGTATCAGTTGTTTATCTTTTTTAAGGTATTACATGTATATATTCAAGGTATCCATGGAATACCTTTAAGGTATCACATGTATACATTAAAGGTATCTGCTAAATACCTTTCAAGTATCAGTTGTTGACCTTTCAGGTATAAGATATATATGGTGAAAGTACTACTTAAATACCATTAGAGTATCTTTCATTTATCATTGAGTATTTTTGTTTTCAGGGAAAAATTGTTTGGAAATGGATGCTTCAATTTTGTGACAAGAGAGGACATGGCTTCGTTATTTCCTAAGACTAGAGTAATTCAATCTGTTTGTACTGCTTGGAGCTTGCTTGTAAATGGTGGTGGAAATGATGGACACAAAAGAAGTCGGTTTGTGTTCAACTTGGAACACAGTGTAAGTTTAAAATAAAATTTATTTACTATACATTTTTTGTTTCCTGTTGTTTTCTTGTGTTTTGTTTTATTTTTTATAGGATGATTTGTCTAAGATCATACATAATATAGGTGAAGCTGAAGAGAATTCAAGATATATAAGATCTAGTTTTAAAATGTGGATGGATGTGCATAAGAAAACACTTGATGATGTTGAAATGGTAATTTTTTTATAGCAATTCATATATATTTTATTACAAAAATTGCATTTTAATGTATATTTTTATTCATTGAAATTGCAGATTTTTATCCCATTTTGTATTGATGATCACTATGCTGCTGTTGTTTTCAATAAGCCTGATAAGAAATTTCAGTATTTAGACAACAGAAAGTATGGAGATAATGAAAACAATGTATTTTTTCAAGCTGCTGAAATATTGGTAAGTTCTTTTGAAATGTCGTTTTGAAATAAATTCTATTTTTTTGACGAGTCTTATTATAACATTTGATTGCTTTTTATTAAATGATGTTTCAGAGAGTTCAAATGTTGAAAGTTTTAGCTGAAAAAAAAAGTGAAGACAGTGGAAGAGAAGGTCAATTATAGTTTTGAAAATGTGGAGTTTCAATGGTAAAGAACAACTGTAGATTTAGATTGTGGTGTATACATGATGTAGCACATTAAGCATTTTGATGGAGTCATTTATAATACTCCAGATTTGACAAAGGTATTTTATTTGATTTTTTTCTGTATTTTAATTTATACATCGCGTTGTTGTTTACAATGATTATACTTTTCTCAGGCTGCAATAAGGTGAGTACTCCGAGCTGAAATGTGTGCAACAATTGTGTTGTCACAAGTGAATGAGGAGAGAGAGACTGTGCTGAAGAATGTTTATAGTTTTTATGAAGGAAAACTAGAGATTAAAGAGAAGATAGTAGAAGCAAAGAGAAAGGAAGCAATAGATAAGGTTGCACTATTCAAGAAAAAAAAATTGGTACTTCAAAAGTCATACAAGACACGGACAAAAAGAGTGGGAAAGTGATGAAACTCGAAAACAATTTAGTGATTTTATTTCAAACAATGATCTTATTTTTAATGATTGATAGTTAAATTGAAAACAATATGAAATGTTTTGTTTTAGAGGTACTATTCAGTAATGAAAAGTATTAGATAATTATTGTTAAGGTATTATATATTCACCATTAAGATATTACATTTTTAAGAACATAATGATATTGTTATAGAGTAAAACATAAGGAAATAATTACATATAAAACTTATTTTTGTTACAGGCTGATACGCGAAGGTACTAGTTGATTGCAATTGAAGATAATAATGTTTATATCAACGGTATTACATATCAATCGTTAAGGTATTACACTAATACGTTAAAGATATCTTATGATTAATTATATAAATACATACATTTGAAGGTACTAAATACATAATTAAAGGTATTTCTAATTTAACATTAATGTATTACATAATTAACTTAAAGGTATTTTTCATATTTTGATAATGTATAACATCATATTCATTAAACATGTTAATAGTATTCTGGAGTTCATTCACAAATACATTACAGGTATTACACATATTCTTTGGAGGTATTACATAAGCTGCTTATAGGTATTACACAATCTTAGATCCATGTTCCTGACCCGACCGACCCGACCCGATCAGAAAATGGGTAATTATATATAGTGTTTTAAATTAAATTTTTTTATTCCTTTTCAGTTTCTCTCTCTCGCGCTTTCGTTCTCCTTCCCCTTGCTTCGTTTCTGTGGGTTTTCTTCAGTTATTTTCTCCAATTTTTTATTTATTTCTTTGTTCTTATGTTAAATCTTTGCTGTAGTGAAAAGAGTATCGTTGTTTTTAAAGGATTTGTGGAGATTTTTTCATCGATTTGTTAGTGGTAAGTTTTAATGCATTTTTTTTTAATTTTGTTCGTAAAGAATAGCAGGTGCCTCTCAAAAGATGTCAGCAAGCTAGCTGATTGTCCAAATATGTTGTGTCAACAACTTCGAGCTGGTGGTGGAGATAAAACCAAACCAGTAAATCAAAGATCCAAGGTGAACATGCCCTGGACATTGATGAAGTTGCACAGGTAATTGATCATCCACCAATCAGGTACCTGACCTCTTGTCTCGTACTTACTGAGGTTGAGTAGCTTATTCCCTTGGGTAGGAATAAGAAGGAGGATGCTCAGAGGGAAGTACGAACAGGTTGCTGTTTTGGTTTTGAGCAGCAATTGTCAGACAAGAGAACCTGATAGCCTATCTTGGCATTATAACTCCACCCCTGAGTAGCAAGCTCGAGGATGATGACAGAAAGGGGGAAGAGAGTTACAAGTCAAGAGTCACTAAAAAGTCACTGCTGAAGCCTTATTGCAAGGGGAAAACAGATGAAGGAGTAATGACGATCAGGAGTCACCTACTATCTGAAGCAACAAGCTGCTGCAGCAAACTGATCATCCAAGACTTGAAAAATACAGCAAGCTGATGAAAACATGCTGAAAAAGGCATGTAGAGATCAGATATGGTAGAGAGGGAGAAGAAGAAGAGCTCTCTGGTGGAAAAACGTGGAAACAACAAACTGATTGAAACTGAAGAAAGAAGTAAAGTTAGATGGAGTAGTTGCAGCTTACTTTTGTACTAAAAAAGAGTATTTGTACATGTACAATCATTAAAGTTTCAAATAAAAGAGCATTTTTATTTAATGACTCTTGTTCTTATTATGTTCTGTCATCATCAAGATAAAGGGGGAAATTGTTGGGATATTTCAGTGGTTATCTTGATAAGACAGAACAATATGCGTAATAAGACAAAACAGTTTGCTAAGGGTATCAATACTTAAGTTTCCACTAATTACATGATCTACAACTTTCTCTATCCTTGGATAAGATCATGTAATGGTAATCCAAGAGTTAAGAAAAACCAACCTTAGAAGAATTAAGGAAACATCTTCTAAGAGTCAGCGAGCTGTAGGGAACAATAAGCTGCAGGAAGTATCTGCATAAGAAGTAGATAGGATTCTGCAAGTAGAGAACAACAATGTAACGCCTCGTTTCCCTTTTATGGAAATTGGTCGTCACCCTTTACATATTTAAGAATTAAAGAAATTATAATTACTTTCTATTATGCAGCGGAAGACTTAAAAATGAAGACACGAGAGTTATTAATTTTTATTTTTTAAATATAACATATATATGTAATTATATATCGACTATTAATCAAGTCTAGTCGTGTCTTACCCACATTTCTAGGAAAAATGTTTGAACCAAAGACTTACATGAATTACACAACAAAACATATATATATATATATAATAGGATACGGATCTAGGCCCATAGTTTATCATACTATACATATTTACAGCATAATGTTCTCAAAAGGAAACATTATACTAGTACAATTTTATAGATAGAGTGAGAAGTCAGCCCAGTCTGCTACACGTCCACGTCATCATCTGCCGAGCCTGAAAATTATAAAAAGTAGCATCATGAGACACCTCCGGAGAGGGATCCCAGTGGGATAACTTTACTATCTAATATAATGAAGCAATTAAACCGTTAAACAAGTACTACATGTCATCATAAAGGAATGTGGGAATCGCTCGCCCACTAAACCTTGCTTTCATAGAGGAATGTGGGAATCGCTTGCCCACTAAACCTCACTTTCATAAAGGAATGTGGGAGTCGTTCACCCACTAAACCTTGCATAGACCAGACATTTATGCCCTTATGGTCGCTTTCATAGACCGGACATTTTCACCTTTAAGGTCGTTGCCCAATATGGAAGTTACATACTGGTTATAGCTACGGCCTTCAACCGTAGATTTTCATACATAACTTATCAATTCAATTAACAACACATAATAGAGAGTAGAAGTTACCCACTTGTACGTTGATAGTGCAAGGATTGCTTCTGGATTCACCGACCGTCTCGACTGCGCTTGACACACTTAACTGATTAGACACTTATGTCGTATAACATACTCTTTTATATTTTATATTAGGTTACTTTAACCTAAAGCGTAATCATACATATAACTTAATTGTTAAGCATATAACTAGCAGGTTTAGACTTAAAACTACATATAAAGATGTAATAATTTTAATAATTCATACATTATTTCTAAAATCACATAATTATTCATATAATCACATAAATTCTTTTAGTATAACATACTAAAAATTCATGAATTTTAACAGCTTGTACAAAGAATTAAAAATCACACATTTAACTAGTTTTTCACTTCAATTCTAGCTCCAAAACAGTCTGTTTTTGAATAATTAATCAATCCTTATAGAATCAATGGAATCCTTTCAAATTTCTATAGACTATAGATACCTTATAGAAGTATGACATATAAAAATATCAACTCAAAATAAGATTCACATAATTAGTTATGAATTTTCTAAGTTGGCTGAAAACAGAACATAACACATGCTGAAAACAGACTTTTTTATAAAAATCATCATAAATCATACAAGGTTCCAAAAATTACATGGTAAATTTCTACATACTCATAAGAACGTGTACTAGAATATAGCAAAATATGGCTTATAAATATATCTCAATAAATAGTTATGAGTTTTAGAACAAGACTGAAAATAGGACATCATCTACGCAGAAAATAGGTTATGTTTTAAAATTCTGCATAAATCATAAAAAACTCAAAAAAATGAAAACTAAATTCTTACATGTACCTAAGAACTGGTTCTAAAACATAGTAGAAGATCATGCATAAATTCGAAGTATTCTGTTCAAGAAAATTATATGATTCAGACCTAAAAACAGGGCGAAAACTGTTTTTGAACAACTTATCTTAGAAAAATCATATAAAATCGAGTTTAATTCCAAATATTCTGAAATTTAACAGAAATACTCTTAACTTCATATATTTTAACTTGGAAAAAGGATTTAGCTTAAATCAATTTCTAAGGTTTCCGAACAGGTCCAAAACAGAAGCAAAAATAGAGCTCATCCTTAAGTATATTCTAGAACAACTTATTTCTCCATTCAAGCAACATATAATCCCCAACAAATTGCCAAAGAACATCTTTGGACTTTCTAACCTAAGATATTAATCATAAATCATGAGATTTAATGAAGGTATTATGAGAGTTTAGCCAAAATACCTTTAGGGTTTGAGGAAGAACTTTGATGTATACTTGATCTTTTCTTTGCTTTGTTTCTCTTCTCTTCTTTGCTTGTTATGTTCAACTACTATGGCTTATTTTTAGTTCTCTTTATATAGAGTGGATGAGAGATATATCATCAAGCAATGGATGTGTTGCATGTTGTAAGTTGGAGTAGGATGATGAGGTGACTAGACTAGGTGTCTAGTCTTGACTTATCATGGAAGCTTTAGATTAAATAAAAAGTTAAATTAATTTGTTATCTTGATATTTTGTGAAAAAAATCTCATGTGCATGTATCTATGTATAGCTTGTCTCATTTTTTACTTTGGTGTCTTATATTATTAAAGAGACTAATAATAATAGTATAAAGTATAAATCATATAAGTGTAAAAATTACCTAGCATAAAATTAAGTATTAAAAATCTTCATATGTACTTAAATTAATAAGTATTGTGGTTATTTTAATATTCTCTATAATGCATGCTCATTCAAGTAAGACGTTTTATTTCATAAAATCACATATAAATATCTAAAATTTCATAAAAAGAAAGCATTCAAAAGCGGTAATGAATAAAGTTAGCATGTAAACTTAATATCATTTTATTCATTTAAATTTAATTAACATCTTATTTTTTTTTTCTTCCATTCATATGTGTCGAGTGAGTGGAGATCGAGCTCGGTTTCTTCCGTGAGCACTCCTGCAAAAACCTTAAAATCTCGAAAGAGATATTAGATCATAAAAATTTTAAAATCATCGATCATAATATAATTTGTAAATCATAACTTTAAGTAGTATAAGAACTTACACTTAAATCATTTATACTTGAACGATAAAAGAATTTTTTTATAAAATATGCAATGCAGGGTGTTTTCTTGAAATGGGGTGTTACAAGCAAGCTGTGGGAACAACATGCTGGTAGGTCAACGAAGAAAATAGAAAGCTACTAGCAGGTGGCTATCAACGAAGAAAACAGAAAGCTATAAACAGGGAGCTATTAGCAGACTATAGAAGTCAGCAAGTTGGAAAGGAGCAGCAAGCTGAAGACAGCAAGAAGTAACATCAGGAAGATCATGCAGTAAGAAGAAGAGTAAAGCTAGCTGACATCAAGCAGCCGTTGTATGAACTTCAGTCATAGACCCATACCGACTTGACAGGTCAGCAGGAATGTCAGAGAGGTCCAGAAGTAAATAGTAGACGCATTAAATGTACATGTTAGGAATAACTCAGAAGCATTTAATGCGGTCATAGAGAAGATCTTGGGAGATGAAAGCTCAGATTCAAAACGGAGAAGTATCTCTCTTCAACGGATATCTTCCAATGGATATATTCTCAAGATCTATAAATAGATGGTGTGGCTGACAGAAGAAATTGCTGAACAGAGTCAAGAGGAAAATCAGACATATTCCAAAGCTTCTCAAGCTTATCCCTATTCAAGCCACTCACATTCCAGGAGCAGTCAACAATAGTATTGAAGCCTTCAAAGATCAAGACTACTCTGCACCAGTTGAAGAATCTTTTTACTTCTTAACCATTGTGCTGTGTGCGCTAGGTTGTTTATGGTGTAACTTTGTTGAGAGGATTAAATCCTTGCTAAGTGTGTAGTCTAGAAATAGGCTACTTGCCCTTTGTGGGATTGTGAACCCTTTGTGGGTTGTGGCCTTCGACTAGAGTCTGGGATTCTAGTAGGCGTAGTTTGTTAGGAAGAAGTTTGTAAAGCGGTTTTATCTTCATGAATAGCAGCATATGTCTTCTCCGTCCAAAGATTAGTCCTTCACTTCCACATCATCCTTTGACGCGGAAGTCTTCCTTATGGGTTTCGGTCCCATATCTTCTCGGAGTTGAGAAAGTCGACCCTGTGTCAGATAAACGAGGGTATATGCGAATACCTTGTTTATCTTTTTCTCCTCTTTTTTTTAATCAACTCGAAGAGGGAGTTACGAGTGATTTTCAGCATCTCGAATGCTTTTCTGATAGCATCCATTTCATAGAGGATGCCCTTCCCTCTAGTAAGAGCCGTGGGGTTGTCGAGATATCTTTCAAGAACATCTTTTTCTCCTTCAACACCCGTGATGACCTCTTCATCATCCTTTGAAAAACTCCTCATCTTCTTGGTCATCAGAGACTTCTCGTCTTCTTTTTCTTCATCTTCATCATCTTTTCCTCCTTTTTCTGGAATCTTCATCACCATATAGCTTGAAGAAACTATGCTTTTAAAGAGTATATGGGGGTTCTTGCTTTAATGAAAAGCGTTTTAGGAGAGGTGATGAATGCTTCGGGTATAAATAGACGGATGTGGGTTATTTCTTCATCTGACGGTTGGGAGATAAAACGCACGATCTGATGGTTGTTGCATAAAAAGTGGAGGGACCTTTTTGTAATTTGATGAAACCACTTGATGGTTTTCTTGGATAGACTTCCATAACCGCCTTTTTAACTTCTGAAAAGTTAGATTTCGTTTTTGCTGATTTGATGGACAACCGTCTTTCTAGATCTTCTGCATGTAGCTATATCTCTTGAATCGAGATCATAGAGTCTGGTCCCATCACTTGTTGTAGGCCACTTGTTGGTCTGATACCACTTGTTGGTATTCCAATACTTCTCCTGTAGAGAGCATGCTGAGTTATGAATACTGACTTGTTGAGAGCATGCTGATATCTTTGTTGGATTTTTTTTTGTTTTACTGCTCGTTTTGATATTCCCTTCTATATCCTCCGCAGGAGCTATCTTAACAGCATCCTTGCCCGAGGTCTTCACTTGTATCACTTGATATGACTTCCTATTGGTCAGAGATCCTGTTACCACTTTGTTGTGATACTCACTTGATATACTCTTTCCTGCAATATCCTTCTTCTAGATGCTTTCTAGGTATCTGATACCACTTGCTGTTTGAGACTGAATACTGTTGTAGGATTCTATGTTTATAAGGGTCAGTATCCTGCCATAGTATGCTAGAGACCACTTGTTGGATTTTCTCCTGCAATGTCTTTCTTCTAGGTTCTTTCCAGGTATCTGATATTTCTTGAATCAATACCACTTGAAGGTTTTGCTTGATAAACTTCGTAGAAACCTACTGTATCCTGAAATTGAATATCGTTAAATAGTCTGTTCGATTATGAATGCAGCATCCTGTTTGAAAGAGTTGAATATATGAGCAAAATGACTAAAGCTTTTAAAAACTTATACAAGTTCCCCCTTACTTAAGGAACTTATATTTTCTTACTCATAAGAGTTATCTTAAACTCTTGTTCCTGTGAAAGTGTTCTTCACAATTTCTTGGCGTGTGATTTCTTAGATTCTTCTGAGGAAACTGTCATCTTGTCTTTTCCTAGCAGGTACAACAGCTATGTCCTTAGAGACTTGATTTCCCTTAGCAACTTGTTTGTTTGTAGAGCTTGCTGATAGAGCTTGCTTCATCGGGAATAAAGATGACTCATACTAGTGTTGCTTCCTTGGTGATCTTCAACTTACTCTAATAGTTGTAACTTCAATCACTTCAGTAATCCGTTTAGTTGCCTTGTCAGCAACCTGATCATCAACAATGCAATTTTTCAAGAGATTACCACTTGAATGGATGGATGATACTACTTGTCTGGTTCCTCTTGTTGATACCACTTGCAATTTCTTCTTTTGTAGAGATCTACCATATGTTGATTCCACTTGTAGATTCTTCTTTTGTAGAGATCTTGTCTTCTTAAAAAGCTTGGTACATCTTGCTGGTTCTTTCAATACCACTTGATGGACCCTATGGATTTTGAGAATGTTCTTTTGTCTGAGTTAACAATTGATTGTATAGGAATTTGCATACTGTGAGATACAGTATTCCCCTATAGGTTGTGCATTCTTCTTCTCAGATATGTATATTTTCATTTATCTCTCTCGTTTCATTGATCTCCCTTGTTGACTTCTTCTGGGTATCTTCTTTAGAATTCTTTTGATATCATCTTCTTTTTTGTTGATTCACTTCAGGATGATCTTGACCTATTTACTAGTAAAGTACTTCTTTCTTCCAGTATCTTCTTTGTTGACATTACTGGTGATGTCATTGTACTTGTTAATGTCAACACATTGACTGCTTGTTGACATTAACTGTGGTTTTTTCCCTATTTTTTCTTTGTATGGCCTGGACAATTTTCTCTTTAGTCCTTAGCTTTCTCCTTGGAACTGGATTGTCTTGTCTGATACTACTTATTGATCTACTTGATGGTCCTGTTTTCAACTTTGCAAGAACCTGAGGTCAGGTTACTGCTTTCCTTAGTTCAGGATCGAGAGCTTCAACTTTTATCGTGGATTATCTTCAATTGTCGTGTAGTCAACCTACAAAAAATATATATCATGGGCAATATGAGAAGCTAGGATTATTAGAAGTGTATTCTTGTGCTAAAATGATGATTTTGGTCACATGAAAAAGAAAACGGTTTTTCTAGATGCAAAACGGGTGGATCTGGGTAGGTAGCCAGATTCGATGGCTTTTAACCCAACTTGCTCTGATACCACTTGTTAGTCCCAAACGTCCCAAGTGGTCAGAGGTTTAGAAGGGGGGGTGAATAAACCTCTATCGATTTTGCAAACTCTTTTAAAAATAATCTTACTAACTAACAAGTTCTTGTCTCAACAGGAAAGATAGTAACCTGTCTCGAATCAGCAACCTGGACCTAGGCTCAATCAGGTAACTGACCTTGTATCAGAATGCAATGCAGCGGAATAAACTTGATAGAGTTTCTGATTGGCAAACACATTTTCCTTTTTAAATATGGTTTTAGCAGAAACCTTTTCAGAATGCTTGTGATGAATGCAACATAATAGATATGCATAGGATATAAAGCACGTAAATCAAAGCATATAAACACATAAGGTTTATAGTGGTTCGAAGGTGGTGTAAGCCTTATACATCCACTCTACCCCTTCACACAAGGAGGAACTTTGTTAGGTCAGTTCGAATTACAAGCCTCGCTTTACAAACTTCTTAACAAACTACATCTACTAGAATCCCAGACTCTAGTCGAAGGCCACAACCCACAAAGGGTTCACAATCCCACAAAGGGCAAGTAGCCTATTTCTAGACTACACACTTAGCAATGATCTAATCCTCTCAACTAAGTTATACCATAAACAACCTAGCGCACACAGCACAATGGTTAAGAAATAAAAAGGTTCTTCAACTGGTGCATAGCAGTCTTGATCTTTGAAGGCTTCAATACTATTGTTGACTGCTCCTAAAAGGTTGAGTGACTTGAACAGGGATAAGCTTGATAAGCTTTGGAATATGTCTGATTTTCCTTTCGACTCTGTTCAGCAATTTCTTCTGTCAGCCACACCTTCTATTTATAGATCTTGAGAATATATCCATTGGAAGATATCCGTTGAAGAGAGATACTTTTTCGTTTTGAATCTGAGCTTTGATCTCCCAAGATCTTCTCTGTGGTCGCATTAAATGCTTCTAAGTTGTTCCTGACATGTGCATTTAATGCGCCTACTATTTACTCCTGGACCTCTCTGACATTCCTGCTGACCTGTTAAGTCGGTATGGGTCCATGGCTGAAGTTCATACAACGACTACTTGATGTCAGCTAGCTTTACTCTTCTTCTTATTGCATGATCTTCCTGATGCTGCTTCTTGCTGTCCTTTCCAGCTTGCTGACTTCTGTAATCTGCTAACAGCTTCCTGCTTATAGCTTTCTGTTTTCTTTGTTGACAGTTTCCTGCTTGTAGCTTTCTGTTTTCTTTGTTGATCTACCAACATGCTGTTCCCACAGCTGTTGATGAGAATGAATTTGAAATTTACTGGAAAATAATGATATCACAATATGGTTTGGAGAACCATTCATGGTTTACTAGATTGTATGGATTGAAGGAAAAATGGTGTACAACTTTAAGTAAGGACTTCTTCTCGGTTGGAATACTATTATCTCAAATAAATGAAAGCACAAACCACGCCCTTGAGTTTCATGTCAAAAAAACAATAAGCTTAATTGACTTTTACAAGATTTTCAAGGAGACAATTAAATGTTGGAGACTCAAGGAGCAGCATGATGAATTCCAGTCTTCAAGATCAAATCCTGAATCTAACCTACCAATGATGGGTATGTTAAAATATGCTTCAAGTGTTTACATTTTACCTGTTTTCAAAGATTTTGAAGATAAATTCCTCAAGTGCATTTCAGGTACTTCTACACTTATCATGTTTGAAAATGGTACTATGGTTTACAATGTTTCATCCCATAATGGCAATGGTACTCTGCATCGAGTCATATTTAATTGTGAGATGAAGTTTATAACATGTACTTGCAAGAAATTTGAGGAATATGGTATGTTATGCTACCATTGTTTGAGAGTAATGCATATCTGTTGGGATATTTCAGTGGTTATCTTGATAAGATAGAACAATATGCGTAATAAGACAAAACAGTTTGCTAAGGGTATCAATACTTAAGTTTCCACTAATTACATGATCTACAACTTTCTCTATCCTTGGATAAGATCATGTAATGGTTTTCCAAGAGTTAAGGAAAACCAACCTTAGAAGAATTAAGGAAACATTTTCTAAGAGTCAGCGAGTTGTAGGGAACACAAGCTGAAGGAAGTATCTGCATAAGAAACAGATAGGATGCTGGAAGTAAAAAAGAGTGAGTCATAGGCAGCTGGCATCAACAAAATGGATTTGAAATCCAGAATTCAAGTTAGAAGTTCCATCTATAAAAGGAGGATCTATGGCCAAAGAGGACACTTAAAATCATATATTTTTTTAGTATTTTTCACTAGCATAAGAGTATAAGTTCAATTTTTCTTCAAGAAAAATGGGGGATTCCACTATGTCAGTCATGATTGGCTAGACAAGTTATTCTCCTCCATTAATGGAGAAAAATTAGTATTGTAGTATAAGTTATATTT
This sequence comes from Scutellaria minor, assembly GCA_954870855.1. Lineage (NCBI taxonomy): Eukaryota > Viridiplantae > Streptophyta > Magnoliopsida > Lamiales > Lamiaceae > Scutellaria > Scutellaria minor. Next base: position 6,514,913 of record OX940726.1, on the reverse strand, counting down.
TATTTCTTCAATAAAAAATAAGACTTTTGTTTTCTTTATGTTATCTGGAAGTTTTTAATTACTCTGCAAGTAATATCGGTAGTGCATCTACCCATGATCCCCTTAAAATGAAACAAGGGTGTGATCTGGGTTCTCATTGAAGACAGAGTGGAATTACCAACTGCGGGTGTGTGGTTAAAAGGTAATCAGTAAAACCAACCGAAATCAGGAGAGTCCGAGATAAAGTTCAATATATGTATTATCAGAGCATGCCATTAAATAAAAAATATGTTGGGCTTAATATTGACCTATTTACTCTTAATTGCGATTTAATAAAATAATTTGAGTGGAAGATTGTAAATGACTAAAGAAAAGGTTTTGGAAGTTTGTGAAGTTAACAAGGGTAAATTGGTCCTTTTTTGGATTTGTGGTAGAAAAGGATTATATTATATGAGTTGTGGTATATTGAGATTTTATTATATGGATTGCGGTATATTTGGTTCCCCACTCTGTCATTATTATATTGATTGTGGTGGATTTGGCTCCCCACCCTATGTCATTATTATTTATTATCAATTGAATTAACTGTAATATGTAATTTCACCAAATAAAGCGAAATTTCTGATAGCTTAAATATTATTATTATTATTTTTTTTTTGCTTCATTTCAAATTAAACTATTTTTTTGTTTATATTAATATATGTCACTCCTTCGATTTTAAAATAGTTGTCATTCTTATTATCAAGAAGAATTAATTATGTTATCCAATTTAATTGTCATATCTTATTTTTTATACTAGGTCTTCAACTCTTCATTTATACACTTTTATGACTTTTGTTAGAACCTATATATTACTACATATCTTTTAACACTCCAAAAAGGGCTTCATAGTAATTTACACGTATAATCATACATAGATTCATAGTTATTACTTAATACAATTTTAAGTAACCTTTATTTTAGGTTATTGTATAAAAATTAAGAAATTATTTAAAAGCTATATGTGCATAAAACAACTATATATATATATATATATTACTTAATATTTCGTCGACATAATTCATGGATGAATTCCAAATATCAAAAACATAGGGTTAAAGTTGGAAAAAACATAACTTTATTTGTAATTTAAAAAAAAAAATCATAGATGAATTGAAACATATTATATATCTCTCTCTGCTTATGTAGTTCTTACAATCCTATTCATTCCGATTCTCAAGAAAACTATATATACCATCCATATCTCGTAGCTCCCAAAATAGATCAACCAAACCAGTCTATATTACCAAACAATGGCAAAGCTATCACCGTCGTCCGCCCTACTCATCTCCATAATACCGGTTCTCGCGGCCGTGCTCTTCTACCAACTCGAACCATTCGAGCCGGCTGAGTTGCCGGAGCACGAGTTGACTCAGAAGGGACCACCCTTCTTCGTACCCAAAACAAACAGCCACATGCTGCATGGTTCGGAGAAACTCGGCTACGGTGAGTTGCTGGGGCCGGAGGACATTGCTTATGACCGGAAAACAGGGGTTATATACACTGGCTGTGAAGATGGCTGGATCCGTCGTCTCACTCCGACCGATTGCGCCGCCGACTTGGTGGTGGAGAAGTGGGTTAACACCGGTGGCAGACCGCTCGGGGTTGCACATGGGCTCCATGGTGAAGTTATTGTTGCCGGTGCTTACAAGGTCCTTTACTAATCTTAATTATTTTATTCTTCTTTTTTATTTTTTTCCTGCTTTTCTTGAATATCTATAATAAATGCGTATATCTTTTTAGGAAGACAAAAATGGTTTTTAATTGGTTTAATCTAGTTTATAACATGTGAATTGAGATTTTAAAAATAGATAATTAGTACAGCAAAGTAAGATCGAGCTCAAAAATAATGAAATAATATACATACATTTACTTACATATATATAAAATAGAATTATATATATATATATATGTATGTATGAATAGTGGATAAGAGATAATATTAACTTCTATCACCTCTACATGGTGATCACTTTTTTCTAGCTACTAATATACGAAATTTCATTTTTGCAATTTTTTATTTTAGAAGATTAAAATATTCTTAAAAATTGATCAAAAATATATTTTGTTATTTCTTTAAGTCAAATTATAGGAGTATTTTTGTCTAGATAAAAAAGTGACTAAAAAGGATACATCCTTATATTATAAATTTTCATTATCCAATTATCTAGGAAAACAAATCTCAATCCTAATGGATAATGTAAATAATTTAGTCGTACAATTTACCAATTAACCAAATAGAAAACAAAGCCAAAACAGTAACACAAATGATGTATGACATAAGGAGATGAAGCTGGGTGAAAGGACAAGTGGAACAACACATGGCTAGATTAGAGCTGTCAATACAAGCCAACGGGACGGGTCGGTTCAAAACCTACCATTTGGTGGGGCGTGGTGGGTGTTTTTATGACGGGACTCAAAATCTCAACTCAATCCAACCCAACTCAACCCACTAGCGGACCAACCCACCGAAATTTTTATTTTTTTTATTTTTTCAAAGGAAAATGAGAATATAAATGTAACATATATATACATTTATGGCAAAATTTTGGGTGAGACAGTCTCACGGATCCCATTCCGTGAGATGGGTCGGGTTGGATCGGGTCATATATAAGAAATTAAGTAATACTTTTGTGTATATTAAATAATACTTTTCTATATACAGTAAAACCTCTATAAATTAATACTCTATAAATTAATAAACTCTCTAAAATAATAAAATCTTCTGGTCCCAACTTGGGCCTTTGTAAAAAATCATCAAATCTGATAAGATAATAAGAGAAAATCCCTTTATAAATATTAGGTCCCATTAAAACTCTAAATTCATAATTCATAAATATTACAATTATAAATATTATATTTAATTGGCTATAATAGTTATTTAAGTGCAACGAATTAATGTAAACATGTATATTTAAGTAATTCCAATGAATTGATACATGCGTCCATGAATATATTTAATTAGTTACAAAGAATTGGTTGATGCATGAATATAATCAATGAAACATGTATATGAATTCACTTATTTTCAATACATATATACTAAATTTGCTAAATTTAAAAAGTCTCTCTTTTAATTAATAAAATATTAATTTATCGATATATTAATATCTCTCTAAATTAATAAAATTTCATGGTCTCAAGGTTATTAATTTATAGAGTTTTTACTGTATTAGGTAATATTTTGTATTATAAGATGCAATTTGGGTTGAGTCAAACTACAAAAAATATGTAATATTTATATATATATTAGGTAATATTTTTATGTGTACCAAGTAATACTTTCGTATTATATGATACATGACCCGAAAACTACTACTACTGCCACCACCACCACTACTGCCACCACTACCACTACCACGACTACTACTCCACAACTACTACTACCACCACCACTACTATGACCACTACCACTACTACCATTACTACTACTACCACTACCACTACCACTACTACTATACTAACTACTACCACTACTACTACTACTATTACTACTACTACTACTACTACCACTACCACTACCACCACTACTACCACTATACTAACTACTACCACCACCACCACCACTACTACCACCACTACTACGACTATTATTACCATCACCACCACTACCACCACTACTACTACTAAAAACTAAACAAGGGCTCCGCCGTGCCCTAGCTCATTTGAGCTCGGAAATCAAAATAGGGGCTCCCACCCCGCCCTAGCTCGTTTGGGCTCTAAAAAATGAATAGGGGTTCCGCCTCCACCCTCGCTTGTTTGAGCTCTAAAAACTGAATAGGGACTTCGCTCCTACCCTAACTTGTTTGAGCTCAGAAATCAGAACAGGGGCTCCGGCCCCACCCTAGCTCATTTGAGCTCTAAAAACTGAACAGGGGCTCTGGCCCCACCTTAGCTCATTTGAGCTCTGAAAACTGAACAAGGGCTCTGGACCCATCCTAGCTCGTTTGAGCTCGGTAATCTGAACAAAGGCTTTGTCCCTACCCGAACTCGTTAAGGTTCAAGAAATAGGTAGACTACAACCCAAGAGAGCAGATAAATCCTATCCAAGATTTGATTCGAGCCTCGAACCGACCCGAGCTAAGGATCGGGTTGAGCCCGCATCCGACCACGCCGGGGGCCGAGTCGAGCTCATATCCGATCCGAGTTGGGGACCAAGTTGAGCACAAGCTCGACCAAAGCCAGGGGCCATACCGGGTGCCAACTAAGACGAGACCGAACAGAGTTCACATCCGACCCGAGCCAGGAATCGGGTCGAGTCCATGCCCGACCAAGCCAGGAGATCGAGCCAAGCTCGAGCCCACTGCCGACCCAAGACTGGGCCTAGCCGAGCTAACGACCGGCCCAAATGAAACCGACCCGAGCAGGGGGCCCTTAAGGGTAGAGTCCAAGAGGGTTCATTCCTAGAGGGATCAAGCTAAGACATTACAACACCAAGGGACAATGAATCACATAGCTGAACAAAAATTATAATGTGAGCATAAATGTGAAGGTCAAAGCATAAGTCGATCGAAAGATATAATTAAAAGGAAGAGTAGAATATGTTCATTCGAGACCAAAAGTCGGTTTGGAGGTCAGTTTCTCGTACAAAATGCCAAAGAGGCCGAATAGAAAAATTGAAAAGGGGAATGAAGCAAAATAAGTAAGTGCCTACTGGTCAGGGACATTAACTACCCCAACATTAGCTATCTCCTCGGCGTTGTCCCCATCTGCAGCCCCGATCTTAGATGTTTCACCTGCCACGAATGTGGGCATCGACATGAACTTGATAGGAGGGGCCGGATTGAATAGATGATCTGAACCCGTCGGGAGGTACTCAGGAAGGTCATCCATGATCCTCAAGTAATAGGCCAGGAGAGGCTGCTTCTCAAGATAAGCAGCAAGAGCAGCTATGAAGAGGTTATTGTCCAACCTCGCGGCTTTGACCACCTTGATGTTTTCCATTAAGGTAAAGAGGTAGGTCAGAATACCTTCATACTTGCACTCAGTGACCTTTTGTACTTTTGGGCCACGACCATCTCATCAACGGGGGCGACCCTAGCAGCTTCTAGCTCGGCCCTGAGTTGGGCACTCTTCATGGTCAACTCAGCTACTCACTAGCAGTCGAGCTCACCAGCTTTGGTTGTCTCGGTCAACAAGTCCTGAGAAGATGCCAGCTTAACTGAGAGGGTCTCATTCTCCTCAGTAGCAGCGACCAGAGCACCTCTTTTCTCACGTAGCTCGGCTTTCTTGGCTTCGTACTTCTTCAACTGGTCGAGGTGAGAAAGATGCCCCCTCCAAGTGAAGATAGAGGCTTGGGCTAGGAGTATAAATGTACATAGTCCATATCAACTCCGGACATTTGCTTAGCATAATTTTCTAACTCCTCAATCCAAGCCTTGATCGGAGTCTCAACTGCAGCTTCAATCCCCTCAGGGAGATTCTTCATCAGCTCAGAGCTTGGAATTTGAGCCCGGGTATAGCTGATCTGGAAAGGAGGCCGACGACCCAAATACTCCTTAGACCCCTCGACCCTAACAATATCCCAACCACAAATGCTCATCGAGCCGGTCAAAGGGCTCTTTGACTCCCAAATTCCTCTTCTTCCAGAAGAGGAGCCGACTTAGGGTTGGGTAGGGGTAAAGCTGTCAATACGGGCAAGCAGACGGGCCAGTCCACAACCCACAATAACCTATCATTTGGCGGGACGAGGCAGATTTTTTTAATGGCGGACCTCTAAATCTCAACCCAACCCACTAGTGGGCCATGAGTTAGGTGGGCTGACCCACCAAATTTTTAATTTTTTAATTTTTTCAAAGAAAAAAGAATATATATATACATTAACTAAGATATATATGCATTTAATTACATATAATATATGAAAAAAAAATTTAAAAATAATTTTTCACTAAATTTTTTTCATTTTTATATAAAAATGACTCATATCAATATTTTTATAAATCATTACTTGCATTAGATAAGATTTTCCATCATTATTATTCATTTCTTGTCTATATTTTAATTAAAAAATATTTAAAAAAATTAAAAAATATAAAAGAAATAAAGGTGGGCCAACCCACTAAAAGCCCAACCCACTTTGATCCACTTTTTCGCGGGCCTATAATTACTCAACCCAACCCTCCGTTCTAGCGGTGCAGGACGGGCCGGCCCAACGAGCCTGCCCATTATGACAACTCTAGGTAGGGGACCCCTCCACATTACTCGGCGACTCTTCGGTCGCCCTCGGCCTCTTGGTTGAAGTCGAGCCCAAATCGGAGGAGCCATGGCCGGCGGTTACCATAGCAGATATCGGGCAGTCAGTACCACACCCTTTGCCCTGACCAAGGGCCTGGGTCAACTAAGCTTTTTGTTTGTGGGCTTAGAGACAGATGTGCTCAGTTGGATCCATTTGTAGAGGAAGACCTTCAGTTAGGAGAAGTTCTGAAAACATGGAAAACAAAATAAGATCAAGTAGAGGCCTTAAAATGAGATTAGTAGAGCACCGAACCAAGGTCAAACTCTAGCCGACCCATCCAAGCACAAGACCGAGATGGGTCCTTGGCCGACCTATCCAAGCACAAGGTCGGGGTGGACCCCAGCCGGCCGAGCTGACCATGGGGCCGAGGCGAACCCCCAGCCGATCGAGTCGAGCACGGGACCTAGTCGTATCCTGGCCGGTCAAATCGGGCCGAAGCCAATCACGGCCAATGACGAGCCCAATCCAAGCCATGGTCAGTCGAGTCGGGGGCCTGTACAAGCCCGAACCGAGCTTAGGCCGAGCCTAGTGCAGGCCGAGTCGAACCACGGTGAAACCTAGTAATAATGCTGAGCCGAACAGGTAAATATGCGATGAGCAAAGACGAAAGAGATCATTACTAACCTAGGAAATTGTTAGGAGCCGGGATGAACAGGGAGATGAGACTAGCTCAAGCAAGCCTATCTTCGTTGATCAAAACTTTGAAGGTCCTTCAATCCTCGTCAGTGCTATCCCTTAGAAAGCGGATCTTCTAAGAGAAGTTGTCACCGATCAGAAGCTTCCTAGTAGGGACCTCTACAAAAAAAAGAAATATTAAGCGATCAGAAGAGCAGAAATATAAACAAACAAAAAACGATAAGTACCATTGGCGTCTCCAAAATAGGTCGGGTAAGAAACCCTTTGAGCGGGATCATCTAAGCTAGGCCCTAGGCTCATCCAATCACCACAGACCCAAAACCACTTGGTCCTCCAATCTTTAACAGATGAGGGTAGTTTCTTGATCAATTGAGGATGGTACTTCCTAGCAAAAAGATAGTAGAAGTGGTTCTCGCGCTAGGAGCAAGCTTGATACTATACACCCAAGCGAGCTCGTTTGGAGTCGGGAAGCCAAGATTGAATGTATGAAAGAGAATGCAGAGTCCCAAGATTGAAGACCAACTGTTCGGATGAAGTTGACCCAGGGCTATACCCTAGTGCTAGAGATAGTAAGTCGGTGTTTGGGCTAGAGGGAAATGAACTCCGGCCTCAAATGCTCTAACACTTACAGTTGCACACTATGGAAGAGGTTTATCCATCCGCTCCTCAGGACGGGAGATCTCGAAAGTAACATTGTCAGGGACGTGGAAGAAGACTCGTCACCTATTTAGTTCACCTTGGGTCACCACTGCGGGACAAGGAAACACCTCCAAGTTGGGGGACGACTCGTTAGTTCGGCGGTAGCGACAAGGGCCTCGGATCGGAATCCCTACTGGAATGTAGTAAGGACCTAAACCCAAGGGGCCAACACCTTCCAAATCAGAATATCGTGGGCCCGGTACAGATTCATCCTCGGTGTTGGCGATTGGTCGAACAGAGAATGTGGCATCAACAACATGCTCTCCTGACATCTCAGCTAAGGGCTGAGCCCCCGGTAGTGGGCCGAGCCCAGATTTGCTCGAAGATGGCGACATGCCGACCCAAGAACATCACAAAGCCAAGTTGGTCCCGACTAGGAAACTTATCGACATTAGTCGTAGGAGAATTTCATCAGGATAGATTTCGGCCGAATAGGGACGGTGCCTCGGTCATAATCCGGAGATGAGCTTTCCTCAGATGATCCGATCTTAGATCCGGATATAATTTAAAAGAAATGATAATTTACTTAAAGGAATTGAGGTCGATGAAATCTGATGGGGTGACTCTGCGCGGTTGATTCTGGTCTTCTTAGAGAGGAAATCTTATATGAGTTTTGAGTTCGAGAAAGAAGAATGGAAGAATGACTTAGGATTTTTCTTATTTATAAGGAAACCTGACGTCCCTTCAACTTCCAACCATCATGCCACCACGTGTGCATCATGTGGGCCAGGTGGCGCAACATGTCATCTACTACAACTAATAAGAAAATGACACGTTATCACTCGGGTTGAGGTCGGCTTGTAAGAGGTCGACTGAGTTAGGCTCCGGCAAGAATGATCTCTCACCACAGCCTAAGGGGCTAATGTTGGGCCCTCAACAATCTGACTCGGCCTAGAGATTAAACCCGAGTATGGGGCCGACCCTAGGACCGAGCCGATGGCCGGCCCGACTAGAGGGCCGACCAGGGACCCGACCATGGGGCTGACTAGGGGCCAACCCGACCAAGCGGTCGACCTTAATCCGAGCCAGGGGTCGAACCCAAGAAGGGTACGGTCCGAGCCTAGCGCGCCGAGCCCAATCCATGGCCGAGTAAATCCGGGTGCTAGGCTTAGGTCATGGCCGAGCCGAGCCCAGGTAGTAGATCGAGTATAGTTCAAAGAATATTATCGCTCAAAGTATTTCTAGTGATTACGGGGTGGCCAGAAGATCAAGGCTATCACCCAAGAAGAGCACAAAGGACTTAGTCTCACAAGAAAGGATTTGCAAAGAAGAGAACAAATCTACAAACAAATCATATCCGATTTAGATAGGAATTAACCCGATTATTTCATTATCTAGAGCCTAAATCAAGGGATTTAAGTCTTATTTTTCAAGTTTCGTATCTTAGACTTAGCCTATAAATAGGGTCTTAAGACTCATTAATAGGGGTTCCTAAATCATTGTAATTCAAGCAATTAGAGAGTTTTTTACTCTCAATCTGATATAAAAAACGTTATGATTGGCCAAAACTGACCGACCAGAATAAGCCTAACCAATTTACCGGAGTAGGCACCGGGTACCATCTTTTCTTCAGTTTGTTCATTTTACTATTATTTTTTCGGTTCAATCAATCTAAGTCGGATCGAGTTGTTTTTTGTGTTTGGCTAGGATTTTGCCTTAGACAAAATCTGACGTCAACAAAGTCAATATCAGTTCATAAAATTGTTAGAGTTGATCATTTCAATTAAAGATACATGTGATGCATTCAAATAAGTAATAAATTTGAACAACTTGTTTTTTTTTATATAATCATTTCATGGATCTTGATTCATGAGATAAAATTTAATTTAAAAGATTTGGATGTAACTTAGTAATAAAGTTAAATAAATTGAGTGAATTTCTATTTCACAATCCATACATGTGATGGTCTCACCAAATTAGTTTTGTCAAATAAAAAATGAAAATAAAAAATTCTAACCCCAACTAGCCTTGATGTAATAATAGAGTGAGTCTTATGTGAGACCGTCATCCCAATCCGATCAATGTTTGGTCAACGGTCAGTCAATGCTGGTCAATGGTCGGTCAACATTGTTGGCCAAAAAATATTACATGATATACATAAGAGTATTACCTAATACTTTTATGTGTATCATGTCATAGTTTAAAAAAATATTATATTATACACATAAAAGTATTACATGATGATTTATTCTCATAATGTAATATTTTTATTCTCATAATATAATATTTTTATGTGTATCATGTTATACTTTCAAATAGTATTACGGGGAACACATATAAAAGTATTACATGGTACATCTAAAAGATTACATGATACATGATACTTTTATGTGTCTGATGTCATACTTTCAAAAGTGTTACAAAAGTTATACTATATATTAAAGGAAGAAAGTTGGCAAAAATTAGAAGATTGTCATTTTCCAGCCTAAAAGTGTCATGTCAATAAAAATAAAAATAAAAATAGTAAATTTTACTTAATAAACTATTCTTTAATAAGAATAAAAAAAATATCAATTTTACTCTAAAAGCTACTCTATAATCTATATAATGCTAAAAGATGAAGAGAGAGAGATATTCATCTTCTGGCGGTTGTTTAGTAAATTTACAAAATTGAGCTATTTTACAGTAAACTTTGAAAGTTGGGGTAACAAAGTGGAAAAGTGACCATAGTTTGGCTTCTAATATGTAATTTACCCTATAAAAGTATTACATTATGATAATAAAAGTATTACCTATAAAATTATAATTCAATAAATTAATCATTGATTTGAAGTTATAAAACTAGAAGTAGTAATCATTGCATTAAACAGTATTATCTTATACAAACAAAAGTATAACATAAATTTATTGAAATATAATTTTTCAAAAGTATTACATGTTATACAAAAAGTATCATATTATAATAATAAAAGTATTACTTATCAAATTAAAATTTTCTAAAATTAGTCATGGTTTAAATCTTAAAAGAAAATGTATTCCATGATACACATGAAAATATTACATGATTCACCCAAAAGTATTACATAGTATTACTTATCAAATTATAGTTTCTCAAAAGTATTAACTCACACACATAAAATATATTCTATAATGCGAAAATATTAAGTAATATACACAAAAGTATTACTTTTGACTTTGTTGACTGGGTGTTGACTTTTGCTGTTGAATGTTGACTATTGACTTTGACCATTGATTTTGACTTGAATCGTTGACTTTTACTCTTTGACCATTGATTTTGATCGGTTAACTAGGTTAAACCTAACTCATAAGAAAATAAGATCCATAAGACCGCCTTACGCAAGATTTTACCATAATAATAATAATAATAATAATGACAATAATAATATTAAAAATATATGTAATTATGTTTTATGCTATTTATATGTAGCAATATTAAAAAATTTACTATTGAGTACTTAATTTATTAATTTAAAAAATAATAGAAAATAATATATAAATTAAGATAAAAATATATAATATTTTAATAAATTTGAAAATTAATATCTAAATTATTATTTAAGTTATTTAAAAAAATAACGAGATCCCAACAACTGATTTACCTTGCCTTTGTTCAAATCTCGTGCCATATGAATTGCAATTGTCAATACTACCATTTACCAAAGGAGCTTTGAAAGCCTAAACTAATCCTTCATTAAACAGGATTGATGATGGAGTTTGGATTTGAGTAGGACCTCAATCTCGATTATAAGGACTAATATATTTATGAATCTCGAAAATTTACTAAATATAATGATGGAGAATGAAGATTAGATATATTTAATGGAGATTTAAATAAATTTTATTGTTATTAATATCTTTATGTTGATTTTATCTTTATCTTGTACAATTCTAGATTTATTAGTATAAATGTGAGTTATCTTTATTATTCTTGACGATTGATGATTTATAAAATAAGAAAAATGAGTTTTCTCCAAAATCATTATTGTTTTCCGATATTCTTAAAATCAACGGATTGTAATTATTTTTTATCACCCTTTTGCCTGCAATCATAACTTTAGTATATATGAATATGTTTTATCTACTAATATAGGAACTATTAATAGATTGAAATCTTGAAGATTTGACCAAATTTTAGATTCGCCGGCCATTTAGGCTCAAACACCATTCTTCCACTTTATTATATTTTATAATTTAGTATGATTCATATAAATCTTACATATTAATTTTGTGGCATGGATAAAATAATTTATAACCCACATAACATAATTTAACTTATGAAAATGAGTTTGCTTTGTGGTTAATGAGCGTCATTTTATGACAATCATGAGAGAGTCTTATATAAAAAAAAATTATAATTTTTTTCTCTTAAAGGTTTGCAGTTAATTAGCATTCATTTAAATTAGGATTTTAATAGAATAAAGGATTGAAAATGCAAATTATGGATACGATACATTCTCCTTAGAGGAAGCATAAATAGAGAAACATTTCTCTAATTTGTTAATTTTAGAAATGAATGGTAAGAGTGTCAATTTTATAATATGGTATTAATTTATTTTTTTTAAGTAGGTGAATTAATATATGATTCAAAAAAATGAAAAAGAATTTGTAGAAGTACTTATCATATTATTAATCGTAATTGAATGTATGGTTAGTTAAAACAAATTCATGAAATATGACTAAGTTTCAAATTCCAATATGAACTTTAAGAATAACAACTAATGTTACTATGAAACTTTAAGCTATAATATTGATTTCATTTTTCAGCTCACTGCAACCTACTATCATCAAATAGTAATAACAACAACAATAGTTGTATAATAACAGTAGTAGAGTTGAGCTTTATTGAGTTGTTTATATTCATGAATTACAACATGTGTTAGACTGTTTATACATAATTCGAGTCAAATTATCAGGATCAAGTTCATCAATTTATCACATCAAGTCGTGCTTCAAGTTTTTTGTCAAGCTTTAGCTCGAATCTAAAAATGTATGAATCAACTTATAAGTTCATTCACACCCTTATTTGAACTTTATCAGTATAATCTTATGATGATGCGCTCAATTTAATTTGATTTTAAGATGTTAGAACTGGAAGTCCTATGAATTCTGTAAGCATAGGAACAATAGAAAATCCATTTCACTGCAAAACATATACCATGTTTTCTAAACATACTCTTTATATTATAATTGTTTCAAGATTAAATTGACATTACATAGACACAGTGACGGACCCAGGATGTCAACTCAGGGGGTCCAAATCAATTAATAAAAAATACAATAGTTATAAACTCAGAACATAAATATATCACAATTTCGACTTTTGTCACATACTTTTAAAAGAAAAGATTTATTACTTTTGTCATTTACTCAATGCTTGATATATCTTTTCTATATTTTCACCAAAACTTAAATATTAATTGTCATTATTAAAATACCAAAGCTACTAATTTTATAAGAATATTTTGATTTTTTTTCTTCCTCAAAAGAGAGTACATCTTACAGTAATTTAAACAACAAAATAACATAGTAATTCAATAAAAATAAGTGTGTTCATCACCTACAACAATAATTATTTTTCTCACAATTTAATTAAACCGTAGATAATGAATCCCGTAAACAAAATGTAAAATTATTTGTCAAATATTTCCAATTAATCACTAAATTTAAAGAAAGATAAATAAATAAATAACAATAATAAAGGAAAAAGAAAAGCAAAAAAATAATATAAAAATAACATTTAACCTTGAAACTATATGAAAAAACAATTTAGATAATGAGAAAATTTGGGTTTGTCTTGTAAAAAAAAAGGGAAATTTTTGATTGAAGAAGGAAGAAAAGAAGTTGGGCGCACGCAGAAAGCAGTAGCTATAAGCTGGAAGGCTGAAACTTTTTTTTTTCATTTTTTTAATTAATATTATGAAATTACCTAAATACCCCTACTTATTTTGAAAAATTTCAGGGGCCAATGCCCCTTGGCTCCATGTGTGTTCGTCCCTGCATAGACATACAATTGTATGCACTTGATGAAAATCAAGTAGTATTCTGTTTCAGGGGCTATTAAACATAAGCAAGGATGGTGTTATAGAACTACTGAGTGATGAAGCCGAGGGTCTGAAATTCAAGCTAACCGATGGTGTCGATGTTGGTGGTGATGGCACGATCTACTTCACCGATGCTTCATACAAATACCATGTCCACGAGTACGCCCTTGACTTATTAGAAGGTAGACCTCGAGGTCGACTCTTGAGTTACGATCCAACAACCAAACAAACACAAGTTCTAATGAAAGATTTGTACTTTCCAAATGGTGTTGTTATCTCTGCTGATCAGACTTTTGTTATTGTCTGTGAAAGTCCAATGTGAGATTTTCGCTTTTTCTTCGTAACTGAATCAATGGATGAAAAGTCTGTCTTTATTAATTCATTGATCAAATTGCAGGAGGAGATGCAAGAAGTACTATGTACGGGGTTCGAAAAAAGGATCTGTCAAGAATTTCATCGAGAATTTGCCGGGAATACCCGACAACATAAGATACGATGGCGAAGGCCTATACTGGATCGCATTATTCATGGTTACACACATTTCTGTGTCTTGTATTCTCTCCATTCCACTCTATATGTCGTTTAAAAATGATCAAGAAAGTCTTTTTCTTTCCAACTTTGACCTTGTCTAGGTTTAATTTGAAATAGGTCTTCTCTTATTGTTCCTTTGTTAGAAGAAAATAATTCTCTATACTTTTAGCCTTTCTATATATGTGTCAGTTTAATTGAATTCTTAATCTTTGTGACACTTCCTCAACTGATAGACATAGTGGAATGGAGAGAGTAAATTACTGTTGTAACGAGGCAATACTCATTATTTTGTGCTTCATTTTAACCTATTTTTTGATAGGACTCGTATCCCATCGAGGTGCTACAAAGATATCCCTTCATTCGAAAGGTGATTGTGATTCTTGATAAGTACGTAAAACGGCCAAATTTTGAGAAAAACGGAGGTGCTGTTGGTGTCGATTTGGAGGGAAAACCAATTGTATACTACTATGATCGCAATGCCTTTGAGATTTCAAGCATCATCAAGATCGGGGAGTATTTGTACATGGGTTCAATCTCTCATCCGTATATTTTTCGCCTCAACTTGAGTCAATATCCTGCAATTACTCCAACAGCATGAATGCTCCGAGCTGATGATCAGTGCTCTAAAAATGATGTTGGTTGAATGTGGTTTTTAGCAATCTCAATCTGAGCAATGTTGATTTATGTTCTAGCTAAAAATTCCCAAGTTATTGAAATAGTTTGTATGATCTCATTTAATTTCTCTACTTTGGAAGTTAATCTAATAAAGTATTACGTCCATCTGTTGGGAAAAAAGTGATGTTTTTGTGTTTCTTTAATTAACTTTTTTTCCCCATATATTTTGAGTAGAGTTCTCTATAAAACCATTTTATAGATATAATTTCATGAGAGAGATAATCCATACACTAAAAAAATCACTCGGTTTACTAACGGAACATTCCTCTGGTAAACCATGATATTTTTTCTATAAATAATGTACCGATGGAAATTTCCGTCAAAAATGTTCTAGTCGCCAGTCGATGACATTTTGTCGATGGAAAATGCCTATTGTCCTTTTTTGGGCAACGTCTTCCTCTTGCAGATAATCCTATCAGTGGTGAAGCTCACCCGCTCACACTTAAGCAATCTCTAAAGGTCCTCCTCTTTGTAGATGGTAGTCGACATGGCGCAGCTCGTCATCAACCGTCTCTTGTCAACCGATCTCAATCTGAACACTCATCCCTTGTGCACACTGGTTGTCTTGATATACAACCGGTCTAAGTCCACGGGATGGGACTCTGATGACCCATCCTCAGGCTAACTGAGTTAGGTCCTTCCTCTTTGTGAAATCCTCTTGGAAGGCATTGACAAATTAAAAAATCAGGTGATATCAATTTAAAATATATGAAGTTAAATTAGAAGTAAAAAAAAAAATTACGGCAAGTTTCTTGTACTTGCTGTCGATGTACAATCCATCTTCATCGGGGTCGTGGAATTTGAGGAAGATGTCGAGAGAGTGGTAGAGGCACCCTTTCTTCTAAGACTACGAAAAAATAAAAAACAACTAAACATAAGAAATGAAGTTAATTATTAAAAGTAATAATAAATTAGAATTTGAAAGGAAAAGTAGGTACGATATCATCCCAGTGCTCAACAGTCGATCGAGACCCTCCTGTTGACATCAGATTTTGTCTAAGTTAACATCCTAGCCAAACACCAAAAAACTCGATTCGGCTTAGATTAATTGAACTAAATAAATAGCTGTAAAATCGAATAAAATGAAGAAAAGACAGTGCCTCATACCTACTCAAGGAAATTTGCTAGGCTTATTCTGGTCAATCAGTTTTGACCGGCCAGAACGTTTTTTATATCAGATTGAGAGTAAAAAGTTCTCTAATTGCTTGAATTACAATGATTTCAAAACCCCTTTCGAAGAGGCTTAAGGCCCTATTTATAGGCTAATTCTAAGATATGAAACTTAGAAAATAAGATTTAAATCCATTGGATTTAGGGTTTAGAGAAGGAAAAATGAGGTTAAATCATATCTAAATCAAATATGATGTGTTTGTAGATTTGTTTCTTTTCTTTGTAAATCTCTCTCTTTTGTGCTCTTCCAGGGTGATGGCCTTGATTTATGGTCATCCACGTAATCTCCAAAAATGTCTTAGGTGATAATTTTCTGAGCTTTCTGGTGGGCTTATGACCCGAGTTCGGAAACACAACCAAACTATGTCCGATCAAGAGCCTAAGCTCTGTTCGACCCTGACCTAGGCTTAGCACCTGGATTGGCCCAGCCTTAGCTCGAATCGCACCCTACCCGTGCTCATCTTGGACCTTGCTCGGGTCGACCTCTCGACTTGGGTCGGCTACTGCTCGAGTCAAACCCTTGGCTCGGGCCGACCACCTGCTCGAACCGCACTCTCGGCTCGGGTTCGGCCACCTGCCCGGGTCGGACCCTCGGCTCGGGCTCGGGTTGTTGAGGGTCCAATATTAGCCCTTTAGGCCGTGGTGAGAGATTACTTGTCGGGGCCTAACTCAATCAATCTCATACAAGCCGAGCTCAACCCACCTAATGACGTATCATTCTCTTATTAGTCGGATTAGATGACACGTGGCGCCACCTGGCCCACATGATGCACACGTGGCGGCATCTTCATGCTCAGAAGTTGAAAGGACACCAGGTTTTCCTTATAAATAGGAATAAGTCATTCTCCACTTCTTCTTTCTCGAACTCAAAACTCTTACAAAAATTCTCTTCAACCTTAACAGAAACAGACTCGTAGAAATACCCGGTCAGATTGCTTAGAGCATAAATCTCTTAGGTAAATTATCTCTATGTTCTTCTTTTCTTTTTAATTATGTCTAGATTTGAAGATAGATCATCCGATGGTGGCTCGCCTCCGGACTACGATCACAGCGCCGACCTACCAGCCAAATCTTCAGACGGGACCGACTCCATCTCAACTCTATCTTTGACCGACGCCTCTTCCGGTGGAAACACATTTGCGGCCATCGTCGCTTGGGCCTTAGGTCGGCCAGGTTTCGGCATTGCCCGCCTCCCTATTCGAGCTACACCCGTCCAATTTTCTGGTTGATCACCAGTTGCGAGCTCCCAACATTCGGGGTCCGAGGGTCGTCGAGGGTGCTTAGCTCTTGAGTCATCCGATCGCCTACTCCGCAGCTTACCCGGGACAACTGATTGCCGAGGATAGGATTTTGTAGAGCTTTCGACCAAGATGGCTCAAAGGATGTTGGCACTTCGGGTTCGGCTCACGACGACATTCTAAAGGGGATTCCGATTCGAGACCTCCTACGTTATCACCGAACTGAAGAGCCTTATCCCGACTTCGAGGCATTTTTTTATGCCCGACTGTTGTGATCCGCAGGGAACTTGATAGATGATATGCCCTCTTCCATGTTCCAGATAACGTGACCTTTGAGGTGCCCCGTCCTAAGGAACAGATGGACAAACCGCCTCCAAAATGTGTCGCTATAAGCGTTAGGGCGCTTGAGGTCGGGCTTCATTTCTCCCTTGCGCCGACGCTCATGTACTATCTTTTAGCATTGGGGTAGCACCAGGCCAGCTACACCCAAAGAGTTGGTCATCCATTTTGATCCTTCTCTTTCATACATTTAATCTTGATATTCCGACCCCTCATGAGTTGGCTTGGGTGTATAGCATCAAACTTAGGCCAAGCCTGAGGAACCACTTCTACTATCTTTCTGCTAGAAAGTACTGTCCCCAACTGATCAAGAACCTTTCTTCTTTGGTCAAAGATTGAAGGTTCAAGTGGTTTTGGGTCGGCGGCGATTGGATGAGCCCCGGGTCGAACTCGGATGACCCTTCTTCTAGTGTTTCTTGTTCTACCTACTTTGGAGATGCTCAGGGTACTTAACGTTTTATTAGTTAATCTTGTTCTTGCTCTTCTGATCATTTAATATTTCTTTTTCTTGCAGAGGTCCCTGCTAGAAAACTCCTGATTGGTGACAACTTCTCTTAGAAGATCCACTTTCTGAGGGATAGCACTAACGAGGATCGAAGGACCTTTAAAGCTCTGATCATCGAAGATAGGCTTTCTCGGGCCAGTCTCATTTCCCCATTAGTTTCGGCTCCTAACAATTTCTTAGGTTAGTAGTGATCTAAGCTCTCGTCTTTGTTCATTGCATATTTTTCTTTCCGGCTCAGTAATCTGGTTGATAGACATCGGCTCGGTCCGTGCTCGGCTTAACTCAGCCCACACTCAGCTCGGGTTGATGCTGGCCTCCGGCTCAGCCGACCATGGCCCGGTTCGGGCTTGTCCTCGATTGTGATAACTTCTAGCCCAGTTTGGCCGGCCAAAACTCGGTCATGGCCCACACTAATCTGGGCTGGGCTCAGCCTAGGCTCGGCTCGAGCTCGGGTTGGCCTCCGACTTGGCCGACCAAACCTAGGCTTGTGCTCATCGTTGGCTGTCTCAAGCCCGACTCGACTGTCCAGGACCCTCTTAGGCCCCATGCTCAGCTCAACCATCTGGGGTTCACCTCAGCCCCATGGTCGGTTGGGTCCGACTCGGTCGGCCAGGACCCGTCTCAACCCTATTTTTGGCTTGGCCGGCAAGGGGTTTGCCTCGGCCAAGTGGTCGGCTCGGCCCTGTGCTGATCTTATTTTTCAGGCCCCTAACTGATCTTTATTGTGTTTTCCATGTTTTCTGCACTTCTCTTACAAATGGATCCAACTGAGTGCATCCATCTCCAATCCTAAAATTAGAAGGCTCAGCTGACTCGAGCCCTCGGTCAGGGCAAACGGTATAGTACTAATCACTTAGTTTCTGTTATGGTGACTACCGATTGTGGCTTTTCTAATTTAGGCTCGGCCCCGGTCAAAAGGCCGAGGGTGACTGAGGAGACATCAAGCAATATGGGTGGGTCCCCCTACCCGACTCCAAGTTGGCTCCTCTCCCAAAAGGAGCGAGGTTTGGAGTCAGAAACTCCTTTAGTTGGCTCTATCAGCATCTATGGTTGGGATCCTGGACCAAGCCTCTATTTTTGCCTGGAGGGGGCACATTGCTCATCTTGACCAGCTGAAAAAATATGAGGTCAAGAAAGCCGAGCTTCGTGAGAAGAGAGGTGCTTTGATCACTGCTACTGAGGATAATAAGACCCTCTTAGTCAAGCTGGCCTCTTCTCAGGATTTGTTGGCCAAGGCTGGTGAGTTCGACCGCCAGTGAGTGGCCAAGCTTACTATGGAGAATGTTCAGCTCATGGCCGAACTGGAAGCTACTATGGTCGTCCAAGTGACGAGATGACCGTGACACAGAAATATAAAAGGTTGGCCGAATGCAAGTATGAAGGTATTCTAGCCTACCTTTTTGTCTTCATGGACAACATCAAGGTGGCTAGAGCCGCGGGGTTGGACGATAGCCCCTTCATGGCTGCTCTTGTTGCTTACCTTAAGAGGCAGCCTCTCTCGGCCTACTACTTGGGGATTATGGATGACCTTCCTGAGTATCTCCCATCGAGTTCTGATCACCTGCTCACTTCGGTCCCTCCGATCGAGTTCATGTCGATGCCCACATCTGTGGTGGTTGAAGCATCTGAGGTCGGGGTTGCAGATGACGACGGCACTGAGAAGATGGTAGATGTTGGGGTAGTTGATGTCCCTGACCAATAGACACTTACTTATTTTGCTTCATTTGTTTTTCAATTTTTCTGTTCAGCCTCTTTGGCCATTTGTATGAGGAACCGGCCTCCAAACTGGCTTTTAATCTCGAATGAACATATTCTGCTCTTCCTTTTAATATTATCTTTTGGTCGGCTTATGTTTTGACCTTCATATTTATGCTCACATTATAATTCTGGTTAGACTATGTGATTTATTGTCCCTTGGTACTGTAATGTCTTAGTTTGATTCCCCTGGGTACGAACCCTCTTCGGCTCTGTCCTTTGACCTGTGTTTGGCTTAGGATTTGGACCCCTGCTAGGGTCGGTTCCCTTCGGGCCGGCCGTTAGCTCAACTCGGCCCAACTCGACACCATCTCGAGTAGGCAACCGACTCGGCCCTCGGCTCGGCTTGGGCTTGGGCTTAACCCGATCCCCAGGTCAAGTAGGATATGAGCTTGGCTCAACACCTCGACATGGTTGGATGCACGCTCAACTAGGTCCTTAGCTCGGGTCGATTTCCAGCTTGGGTTAGATCTTGGATAGGTTTTAACCTGCTCTCTTAGGTCGTAGTCTATTTATTTCTAAAACCTTCACGAGTTCGGGTAGGGCAGAGCCTTTGTTCAGATTTTCGAGTTCAAACGAGCTAGAGTGCGTCCGGAGCCCCTGTTCAGTTTTCAGAGCTCAAACGAGCTAGGATGACCCTAGTTCTGACTTTCGAGCTCAAACGAGCTAGGGTGAGGGTCGAAGCCCCTATTTAGATTTCAAAGCTCAAATGAGCTAAGACAGAGCCGGAGCCCCTTGTTCGTACCTGATTTTGACAAAGTTACTATCAAGATGAGCATAATTATAGTTGCTTTTGTTGATCGAAAATTGACAGAAAAGTAAATTGTCTGAAAATAGATGAATGATATTTACAAGAATTTTCCTAGTACACTAATGATAGTACTTCTTTAGGTGTTGAGCATTTCATGGCTTGGGGAAAGCTTTGTCGTTGAGATCGGCTATCTTGTATGCACCTCTAGCTACTTTGTATGGTCCTTCCCAACTTGGTCCGAGTGGTCCAGAATTGAGTTCCTTCGTATGTTAGAACACTTTCTTGAGGACTAGGTCCCCGACCTCAAATTTGCTAGCTCGGACCTTAGAGTTGTAATACCTCACGTTCATTTGCTTGTAAATTGAGTTTTTGAGCTCAGAGACGCTCCTCCTCTCGTCCACTAAGTCAAGACTGGGTAGCATGGTGACCTTGTTCTACTCTTCATAATTCTGGGTTCGTCAGGTCGGCATTCCAACCTCAACTGGTATGACAACCTACGTCCCAAATGCCAAATAAAATGGGGTCTCACCGGTTGATGTTTTGGCCATCGTCCTGTGTGACCAGAGAACTCCGGAAAGTTCATCTGCCCAAGACTCTTTCAAATTTTCGAGCTTGGTCTACAGAGTGTGTTTGATGATCTTGTTTATGGCCTCTACCTAGCCATTACCTTGGGGATGGTATGGAGTGGAGAATAGCATTTTGATGCTTAAATTTTCACAAAACCCTTTAAAGACTTCCGAGTTGATATACCGAGCATCTTAAGAGAGGTAGGGAGAAACCCCTCTTGTAAAGAATACCGTCTTTGAGTGTATACCGAGCAGAACACATTCTCAATCTCCTAGCCTTGACCTGGTCATCGGGCTCCTTCCTCTTTTCCAAGTATTGGATGATCGGGGTCATCCAATTATCTTTCTGCTTGACATTGTAAATTGCTTTCTGTTCCAGGATCGAGCTCTCCACTATCCCAATATTTACCGAGTCTATGTCCTCGATTCATTTGCTTGTAGCGAGCCGAGCAAGGGTATCAACTTGGGTGTTTTTTGTCCTCAGCACCCGTTCTGCTTAGATTTTTCTGAAGCCGACTAGGATAACCTCGACAAACCTCAGATATTCAGTAATCTTATCATCTCTTGCGGCGTACTCTCTTGAAATCTAATTGACTACCAGAAGCGAATTGTTAAAAACTTCAAGATCATCTGTTCCAAATTGTTTGGTCATGTCGAGACCGGCCAGAAGGGTCTCGTACTCTATTTTATTATTTGTTGCTGGGAATTTAAACCTTAGGACAGAGCAGTAGTATTTATTTGTTGGACTGATGAGCATAATTCTAGTCCCGATGGATATAGAGGTGGACGATCTGTTCACAAATATTTTCCAAGGTCTCTCGACCTTCTCTTCTTGGAGTATAACTGTTGGGGTAAACTCAACAATGAAGTCAGCTAGAGTCTGCCCTTTAATTGTCGTCTTTGGTGAATACTGGACATCATATTGGCTGAGCTCAATGGTCCACTTGAGTAGTCGACTAGAATCATCTGGTCGGTCTAAGACCTGTTTCAAAGTGAAATTTATTAGAACCTCAACCTGGTGAACAGGAAGTATGGTCTTAATTTTCTGGCAGAGATGACTAGAGTATATGCCAATTTTTCCATGGTTGGATATCTCAGCTCTGCGTCATGCAGGGATTGGCTCACTTAATAAACAGGTTGTTGAGCTCTTTTTTCTGCTCGGACCAAAACAACTCTCACTGCATATGTTGAGACCGCCAAATAGAGTTGTACTTCAGATTTCTTGTTCCACTCGAACTTAGAATTTTTTCTGATCAGATTAAAGAAAGGTCTACACTTATCTGTTAAGCAATATGACCTTGTTCAGTGCGGCTATTTTCCCCGTTCGACTTTGCACATATTTAACTTTTCTTGGAGGTGTTAGTTTCATGATTACCTCTATGTTTTCGGGGTTAGCCTCAATTCCCATTTAGCTCACCATATAGTCTAAGAACTTCTCAGATCCAACCCCAAAAGAACATTTTTTGGGGTTGAGGTTCATCTTGTACTTCCTTAGTACATCAAATATTTCTGCTAAGTAGGTGACATGGTCAACCAATTTTTTGGACTTCACAAGCATGTCATCTACATAGACCTCCATGGTCTTTCCGATCTAAGCAGCAAACATCTTGTTAACCAATCTCGGGTAGGTAGCCCCGACATTCTTCACACCGAAGGGCAACATTATGTAAGCAATATTGAGCTCGGTCAGTGATAAATGTTGTGTGGACTTGGTCCTACTCGGCCATAGGGATCTGGTGATAACCCGAGTATACATCCATAAAGTTTATGACTTCATGTCCGACCGTCGTGTCGACAAGCTGATCTATGTTCAGTAATGGAAAACAATCATTGGGACATGTTTTGTTAAGGTTGGTGAAGTCCACACATAACCTCCAAGCCTCATTCACCTTTCTAACCAGGACTGGGTTAGACACTCGTATGGCGTATTATGTCTCCTTTATGAAGTCATTCCTGAGTAGCTTCTAGACTTCTAGTTCCAGCCCCTTATATCTGTCTAGGCTGAGTCTCCATCTTTTCTGGACTACAAGCTTGGCAGCGGGATCTATGTGTAGGTGATGATATATATCTTTAGGTCGGATGCCTTCCATGTTCTCATGACACTAGGAAAAAACTTCCGTGTTTTTCTTCAAGAAGGCTATCAACTCCCCCCTGAACGGCTCCTTCAGTAATCGTCCTATCTTGAGCTCCATCTCTGGTCTGCTCATGTCTAATCGGATTGTGTCCAGCTCTTTTACTGGTGTTGCCATTTTCCTAGGCTTCTACTTTATGTGATCCAAGGTCTCTCATTCTTCAGTTCTTTGATCGGCATCGGCCATATCCACGTCGGCTCTCTGGTCGGCTACTCTTGAGCTCGAGCTAACCTTAAATTTTCAGGTCAGCTCTCTAGTCAACTGTCACTCCTCTGGTCGAATGACCATGAGCTTGAGATTGGTGTCTACTTTCATGAGCTCGGGTTCGATCTTCAATCCTATGTCTGGAACTTGTTCAGCCACTTCCATCATTGTTTCCTCAAATGCTTCTGTTTGCTCATCATCCTTCCCAAGCTTGGACTGCTCAATGATATTGCGCTCTCTCGGCTTCAGGCCCACCTCACAATCTCTTGCAACCAATTGGTTTCCCCATATAACGTAGAGCTCATCCTCGACTGGGAACTTTATGGCCAGGTGGTGTATTGATACTATCATCCTCAACTTGGCTAGGAGAGGACGTCCCCAAATGACGATATAAGTCAAATTGAGGTCCACAACCTTAAACTCGATCGTAATGTACACCGTCTGGTCATCTGTTCTAAACATGATCTTGAGTTCGCAAGTCCCGATCATGCATGTCATCTTACCTCCGATTCCTTAGATTGTGTCTGAGGTGGGTTGGAGCTCGGATTCGGGGAACCCCATCCTTTTGAATGTGCTTATATAGAACACATTTGCATAACTCCCCATGTCGACCAGAACTCTGTGGACAATTGTTAAGGAAATATACAGTGATACTACCAAGACATCATTGTGGGGCTAGACTTTACCCTCTACGTCCTACTCGGTAAAGACCAGAGGTGGATGTGTTGGTTCTAGCCTCCATAGGTTGCACCATTGATAGTTGTTTCTTGTCTCTCTGATTTATTCTCATCTCATCCCTTTTTAGGACTTCTACTCTCCACGGTTGTTGTTTATGATGGTATGTATCTCCCTAAATTGCTCCGTGATGAGGAGGTGGAGGTGGATTTTGTTGTGGCCTCTGCTCGGGATTCTTGATGTGGTCATTAAGATGTCCCCATTCGATCAACTTCATGAGCTAGATCAACAATGCCCGACATTTATCCGTGTTATGTCTAGGAGCTTTATGGTAACGACAATACTTGTTTTGGTTGAGTCGAGCCTGGTCGATCTTCATCGGCTTCAGTTCTAGCAATAAGTTCTGGTCTTTCAACTTCGTGAGGACTTGAGTTGGGCTTATTGTTAAGATATTCTGAACTTGTTCGAGCTCTTCATTCTGGTGAACCTTGAATTCTCCAGGGGGTTTAAAAGGCATCGTGCTCTTCCTTTTCTCCTCTCTTCTCTCCATCCTATCTGAGGTCGGTTTTTCCTTCGGAATCACTTCTTCAGCTCCGATGTACCGTTTGGCTCGGGTTAGGAATTCATAGTAAGTTTTTGTTCTGGCTTTATGGATTGACCACCAGAACCTAGTTCTTGGCCGGAATCCGGCCATGATTGCCATGAGGACAACATCATCGGAGATTTGTTCGATCTCGAGTACCAGCTTGTAGAATCTGTCCATGTAAGACTTCAATGATTTTTCATTCTCTTGTTTAATGTTCACCAGTCTTTCATTTGGGGTTGACCTCATTATCGACCCCATGAACTATGTAAGGAATTGCTCTGTGAGCTCATCCCATCCCCCGATGGAGAAATCGGAGAGGAATCGAAACCATCTTTGGACTCAATCACCCAACATCAAGGGAAAAGTCTTGCACATGAGCTCTTCTCCTACCCCTTGCAGCTCCATCCACAATGTGTATTTGTCCAAGTGTGTACTAGGGTCGGTCTCTCCATTGTAGAGGCCAATTGGAGGCATCTTGAATTTTGTGGGAGTGACCCCACTTTAGATCTGGTCTGTGAAAGGCGAAGTTCTCCATCTTGTTTCCTTCTCTGACCCTATCTTCCTAGCCTGAATCTCCGCCAATTTTTTCCTCAAGTCTTGTTCTTTCTCATCGTAGTCCTAAGAGAACTTATTTTCAGGCCTAACATCATTATATTGATATGTTTCTTTCTGGAAGTCTAACTTCCTCTATGACTTCCTGGCCTCTAGAGTTGAGTCCGGGTCAATCCTGTCAAAAACACTTATAGTTTTGTTCGGCAAGTCTGCTCGAGCCGACCATAATCTGGCCTTTGGTCGGTCTTTTTCAGATGATGTGGTCCTTTCAGCTCTCTACTCTCCAATCGGAGCTTTTCCCAAATCTCTCCTCTTGGGTTTTAGCTCATTTGAGGATTGGGTGTCCTCAAGCTCTTGGACCTTCCGATCTTTCTCCCTTACCTCTATCTCTTTCAGCCGCTCTTCAAGTTGGAACATCATGGCCTTGATTTTGTTCGAGGTCATCAAGGTCTCTCTAGCCTCTGTCACAATGTGAATGCCCAAAGATATTCCGTCTTGCGGGGTGTTGATTATGACCCCAGAAATGTTGTTGGGGTTGCTGACCTGAGCCTTCAGGCACTAAGTTCCGAGCTTGGAAGCCCTGGTTTTCAACGTCGTTCACCGTGTTGATAGTCATCGAGCAATGTTTTGTTATTCTAGCCTCTCTTCCTCTAGCACCAAAATTTTGTCCAAGGCAAAATCCTAGCCAAACACAAAAAAACTCAATCCGACTTTTAGATTAATTGAACTGAATAAATAGTAGTAAAATCAAATAAAATGAAGAAAATACGGTTCCCGGTGCCTACTTGGGCAAAGTTACTAGGCTTATTCTAGTTGATCAGTTTTGGCAAGCTAGAACGTTTTTTTATATCAGATTGAGAGTAAAAAGCTCTCTAATTGCTTGAATTACAATGATTTTGGAACCCCTTTCGATGAGGGTTAAGACCTTATTTATAGGCTGAGTCTAAGATATGAACTTGGAAAACAAGACTTAAATCCCTTGGATTAGATAAGGAAAAATAGGGTTAAATCCTATCTAAATCGAATATGATGTGTTTGTAGATTTATTTCCTTTCTTTGTAAATCTCTCTCTTTTGTGCTCTTCCAGGGTGATGGCCTTGATTGACACCGAAAAGAGGCTAATTGAGAAGTAAACACAATCACACACCCAAAATACTCCCTCACTCTCCGGAATCCACCAAGAGATTAGAGGCAAAATACTTGCAAGTCCAAAGACTTAGAATTTGTTTTATTATATATTCTCACTTGCCAAAACACTACAAGATTATGGCTATTTATAGGAGTCAATACATGATTCTAGACCACAATAATGTACCATGACTCTACAACTTCATTATCATTAACATTGACTCTTCAACTACAAGATTCTTTAACTCTTCAAATTTTCGGATGAATCTGCCACCTTCCAGAAAAAAAGGCATAACTCCCTCTAGAAAATTCCAAATGCTTCTCCGTTTGGGCCAATGAGAACTAGACTCGTAGGGCTTCGAATCCATATATGCCAATCAGCCCAATAATTCCCGAGTAAAAGCAGTTTATTGACGAAACCAGATAGACTGGACTGTTTCTGCACAACTTTCATCTTCCTTCATTTGGTCATTTCCTTTGATCAAGTGAGACGTCTTCTTTTTTGGATCATTCGCTTCCGCTACACGAGAACTCGTCCCCGAGTCATCTTCACCTTCCTCAACTTCTTCACCATGATATGGAGATAAATCAGCCACATTAAAGGTTGCAAAAACACCATAATCACCAGGTAACTCCACTTTATAAGCATTGTTACCAATCCTCTTCAAAATACGGAAAGGTCCATCAGCTCTAGGCTGCAATTTTCCATGTCGACCACGAGGAAAACACTCTTTCCTTAAGTGAATCCAAACCAAATCTCCTTCGTTAAAAACTGATTTCTTTCTATGCTTATTGACATTTCATTGATACCTTTCGTTTTGCTTGATAATTTCTTGCCGAACTTGCTCATGCAACTTCTTGATGTACTTTGCATGCTCTTCTCCATCTCCACTAAAACTATGAGTTATGGGAATTGGAGCCAAATCCAATGGAGTAATTGGATTGCTGCCATAGACAACCTCAAAAGGACTTCTTCCCGTAGTTTTGCTTGAAGAACGATTATAGGCAAACTCCGCTTGAGCCAAAACGACATCCCATTGGCGAGGATTTTTGCCCACCAAACTCCTCAACAGATTTCCCAAACTCCTATTTACAACCTCCGTTTGACCGTCAGTTTGAGGGTGATGAGATGAACTAAATTGAAGTTTAGTTCCCAACTTCCTCCAAAGTGTTCGCCAAAAATGACTCATAAATTTAGAGTCTCTATCAGAAGTGATAGTCTTTGGAATCCCATGAAGTCTCACAATCTCCTTAAAATAAAGATCAGCGGTGTGAGTAGCATCCAATGTTTTTGTGCAAGGAACAAAATGAGCCATTTTTGAGAACCGATCAACAACGACCATGACCGAATCTTTGTTCCTTTGAGTGCGAGGTAATCCAACCACAAAGTCCATACTAACATCCTCTCATGGACCTTTTGGTACTGGCAATGGCGTGTATAACCCGATATTTTGCCCATGAGTTTTGGCAATATGACAAGTTCGACACCTTTCAATACATCTCTTAACATCTCGGTCCATTCGTGGCCAATAAAAAATTTCTTGAACAAGTTTAAGAGTCTTATCTCTTCCAAAATGTCCAGCAAGACCTCCACCATGAGCTTCATAGATGATTGCTTGCCTTAAAGAACAATCAGGAACACACAAAAGCTTGTTCTTGAAGAGAAATTCATCTTGAATCAAGAAGAGTTTGAAAGGAGATTTCAAACACTCTTCCCAAATTGGACCAAAATAGGGATCAGACTTGTATAAATCTTTTATAACTTCAAATCCAATGACCTTCGCTTGCAAGATGGTCAACAATGAATGTCGACGGCTAAGAGCATCCGCCACTTGATTAAGAGCTCCCGATTTGTGCTTGATAACAAAATTGAAGGCTTGAAGAAACTCAACCCACCTAGCATGTCGAGATTTCAACTTTTGTTGAGTGCTTAAATACTTCAAGGCTTCATGATCTGAAAAAGGACAAACTCTCGATGTAGGAGATAATGTTGCCAATAATCCAACGTGCGAACAATGACAAAGAACTCCTTGTCATATGTAGAATAATTGCGCCTTGAATGATTTAACATCTCACTAAAGAAAGCAATGGGTTTGCCTTCTTGACTAAGAACTCCACCAATTCCAACATTTGAAGCATCACAATCAACTTCAAAAACTTTATCAAAGTTGGGTAGTTGCAAAATTGGAGCCTCCGTCACTTTCTTCTTAAGAAGCTCAAAACTTCTTTGTGCTTCATTCGACCACTTGAAATTTCCACCCTTCAAGCATTCGGTTATAGGTGCAATAACAGTGCTGAAATTGCGAATGAACCTTCGATAAAATGAAGCCAAACCATGAAAACTCCGAATATCACGAATGGAGCTAGGAATCGGCCAGCTTAGAATCGCCTCAATTTTATTCCCGTCCATCTTGATGCCATTTGAGGAAACAACATAGCCTAAGAAAACTAGGCTATCCGCAAAGAAATGACATTTCTTCAAGTTAGCATAAAGTCTTTGCTCTCGTAGTACTTCAAAGACTTGTCGGAGATGTTGCAAATGCTCTTCAGGGCTGGAGCTATATACGAGGATATCATCAAAATAGACAACAACAAACTTCCCGATGAACGACTTAAAAATATGATTCATAAGCCGCATAAAAGTAGAAGGAGCATTTGAGAGACCAAACGGCATAACCAACCACTCGTAGAGACCATCTCTCGTCTTAAAAGCCATTTTCCACTCATCTCCCGGCCTCATACGAATCTGATGATAGCCACTTCGAAGATCAATTTTAGAGCCAATCTTGAAACCATGTAGTTGATCGAGAAGATCATCAAGACGAGGGATAGGAAAGCGGTACTTGATAGTGATTTTATTCACCGCTCTACTATCAACACACATACGCCACGTACCGTCTTTCTTTGGCACAAGAAGAGCTGGAACAGCACAAGGACTTTTGCTTTCTTGAACAAGACCTTTGGACAAAAGATCTTCAACTTGCCTTTGCAACTCTTCATGATCCTTCAGACTCATTCTATAGGCTGCCTTGTTTGGAATTAAAGCTCCAGGGACCAAGTCAATGCAATGTTGAATATTTCGCATCGGTGGAAGTCTTGGGGGAATTTCTTCGGGCACCACATCATGAAATTCTCCAAGAAGAGATCGAACTTCCAATGGAACAGTATGACCCTCTTCATTCTCTTCCAAAACAACCAAAGCAAATGCCTCCATGGATTCATGAATCGTCTTTTCAACTTCAGATTTGGAAAGCAAATTGCTTCCCTCCCCTTTGGATTGTCTAGGAACATTCTCCATTTTAGATGGCCCCAAAATAATTTTTTCTCCATCTTTAACAAAAGTATAAGTGTTCTTGAAACCATCATGATGAGTCTTCCTATCAAACTGCCAAGGTCTTCCCAGGAGCAAATGACAAGCATCCATAGGAATAACATCACATAGAACTTCATCTTTATATTTGCTGCCAACAGAAAATTGAACAAGACACCTTTTTGATACCTTCACTTCATTACCTTTACGAAACCAAGATAACTTGTAAGGCTGAGGATGATCTTCAGTTTTTAAATTCAGTTTTTCCACCATTGTAGTAGCCACAACATTCTCGCAACTTCCTCCATCAATGATGACATTGCAAACTTTGTCATATGAAGTGCACTTGGTATGAAATATATTATTTCGAAGCCATGAATCATCGCTATTAATTGTGGTATTAAGGATACAACGTACCACTAACGATTCTCCATGGTCCTCGTATGTAATCTCTTCCTCTTCATCGGATTCATCATAGATAGGGGCTGCCTTATATGATTCTTCATTGGCCTCTTCTTCCACAAGAGTGATAATTCTTCGATTTGGACAATCTGCAGCAAAGTGTCCAAACCCCTTGCATTTGAAGCATGGTTTTTGAGTGTTAGAGACACTTGATTTCACAAAACCAACATTACTCTCCTTGCTTGCAACAGTCTTCTGTTTTGCCTCTTTTGATGGTGTATTTCTTGATGTAGATGCATTTCCTCGGTTGAGAGTGTCGCCACCGGAATAGAAACGAGCACCACTTCGATTTAACTCTTTTTGTTGTTTTTCCACCTTGAGGGACAGTTTGCACACATCATTATACATCCAATATGGTTGCAATTGGACAACATTTCCGATCTCATATCGAAGTCCTCCAAGAAAACGAGCAATAGTTTGTTCTTCCGGCTCCAAAATATCACATCTCATCATGAGATTCTCAAATTCAGCAATATACTCCTCCACAGATAGGTCTTTTTGCTTGAAATTATGATATTTGAGAAAAGCATCTTGTCGATAATTATCCGGTAAAAAATTTCTTTGTAGTTCCTTCTTCATCTTATCCCACGTACGAAACTTTTGTTTGCCATCACGAGCACGTTGTTTGTGTAAGTGCTCCCACCAAATGGATGCATACTTCTTCAATTTGATGGCAACAAACTTGACTTTACGATCTTCTGGAATTTCCTTGAATTCAAAGACCCTTTCAACAGAGTTGAGCCAATCTATGAATTCATTAGGATCATTTCTCCCTTCAAAATCTGGAATATCAACTTTGCAATCAAAAAATTTCTCATGATTATTTCTACGAACTCGTTGACCACGAGCTGCAGGATCACTCGAACCGTCATCATGAAATGGATTGAAATCCATCTTATTATTTTCAGAACCAACATCTGAATCATGACCCTCAACATCACGATTCAAATGGTCGCCACGTGCAAGACGTTGCTCGAGTTGCTGCACTTGTCTCCTCAATTCATCCAATTCGATATCGCGTAGATCACGCTCACGCCTAGGATTGTTCCCCCGACGTGGTGGCATCTCGAACCTTGGCTTTGATACCACTTTGACACCGGAAAGAGGTTAATTGAGAAGTAAACACAATCACACACCCAAAATACTCCCTCACTCTCCGGAATCCACCAAGAGATTAGAGGCAAAATACTTGCAAGTCTAAAGACTTAGAATTTGTTTTATTATATATTCTCACTTACCAAAACACTACAAGATTATGGCTATTTATAGGAGTCAATACATGATTGTAGACCACAATAATGTACCATGACTCTACAACTTCATTATCATTAACATTGACTCTTCAACTACAAGATTCTTTAACTCTTTAAATTTTCGGATGAATCTGCCACCTTCCAGAAAAAAAGGCATAACTCCCTCTAGAAAATTCCAAATGCTTCTCCATTTGGGCCAATGAGAACTAGACTCGTAGGGCTTCGAATCCATATATGCCAATCAGCCCAATAATTCCCGAGTAAAAGCAGTTTATTGACGAAACCAGACAGACTGGACTGTTTCTGCACAACTTTCATCTTCCTTCATTTGGTCATTTCTTTTGATCAAGTGAGACGTCTTCTTTTTTGGATCATTGATTTCTGATCATCCCGTAATCTCCAGAAATGTCTTGGGTGATAATTCTCTGAACTTTCAGGTAGGCTTGTTACTTGAGTTCGACAACACAACCAAACTATGTCCGATCAAGAGTCTAAGCTCGGTTCGACCCTGACTTAGGCCTAGCACCCGGATTGACCTGGCCCAGATCAAACCGCACCCTGCCCGTGCTCGACTCGGACTCTCAACTCAGGTCGAACCCTGCTCGGGTCCCTCCTCAACTCAACTCGGCTATTGCTTGGGTCAGACCCTCGGCTCAGGTCGGCTCCTGCTCGAGTTGGCTCCTCTGCTCGGGCCGACCACCTGCTCGGACCGGACCCTCAACTCGGACTCGACCACCTGCTCAGGTCGGACCCTCGGCTCGGGCTCGGGTTGTTGAGGGTCCAACACCTCCTTTATGTATTAGAGAAGTAGCTATGCAAAACCATGCACACAAGAGAGATCTTTTGGTCGTTCAAGATGGTCCGATTACAAGAGCAAGAACTAAGAAATTAAAAGAGGTCTTGTTGCTGAAATAAAAGAAAATGTACAAAAGGGGTCCAAAAAAGGCCCAATGATGAATATTATTAGGGTGAAGATCACTTTAAGAGTTGCATTATTGCAAATTTGACCTTGAAGATACATTTTTGAGAGTATGACCACTAAATTCGTGGGTCACATCATATCCATGAATTAATCATTTAAGTTGGAGTAATAATAGTCAAAGAAACTCTATGTTTTACTTGATTAATCAAAGAGTCATGTGAGATGATTTAATGTAGGTTTAAGTTACAAAGGCTTTACGATGACTCCATAAATGTTAGGTATTAATGGAAGTACTCAAGAGTCATTTTTCAGTCTATAAATAGGTTATATGATCATTTGTAAAAATCATCCTTGTTTGAATACGAAAATTAATCTAAAACAAGAAATTGTATCTAATTAAACAATAAATTAACTAAAATTTAAAAAATAAGAACTAACCTTTTTTGAGCTGCAAACTGAAAGTGGTGGCATAGTGGCAGCTGTGGGAGCTAGGGGCTTGGAGTGAAATCATGAATAAGAAGAGTGCAATCATGGTGAATAAGAGACGTGAAATCATGAAGAAGAAGAAGAAAAAAAAAACAAAAGTAGAAGACACGCTATGTAAGAAGAGAAGACAATGTGGAGTTGACTTGAAGTTGGAGATAGAAGAAATTAGGGCAACAAAAAAGAGGAAAAAAATATATAGGATAGAACGGGTCAGGTTAAGGGCACATATCCTTAAATTCGTACCCCCGATGTACAAGAGAGCTACTCTTAGAAAAAAAACAACAAAATGGTTTGCGTTCATCAATACTAATTAAAGGAATCAACTATTCATGATTTGTAATATAATTTAATATATTTCAAATATCAATTTTTGAGTTTTATTTATTATAAATATTGTATGAAGGTGATATGCCATAAATTATTCTATCATAATGTTTTTATGTTTATACAATTTTTAGTGTAAAATACTTTATAATTTTATGAACTCTAAAAATCTTATGACTAATTTTCAACTATTTATAAATAAAGTAATTTCTTCTAAAATATAGCAACGTAACGAAAAAGTAGATACTATTTTTCAATCATTCATTCATAAAGTTGATTTTGCATATACAAATACAATAGTTGCATTACCAAAAAAAAAAGGCTAAATTAGTGAGATCAAAGTTTAATTAAAATAAATGGAAATCAAATCTAATGGAAGAACTATCAAAAAAATGATTAAAACAAAGTAAAATATGTATATATAAATACAAGGTAGCTAAATAATTGACATGCTATACGTTTAACATTCACAATAGAAGTTTTGTTTTTTATATTTCAAACTCTACAATAAAATTTTCAAAAAATGTATATAAATCATGAAGAAAACTAAATTGATGAAGGAATAAAATTCACTGACAGCAGAAACAAATGCAGTAGTTAAAAATGCATATTGAAGAGAAAGATTGCAAGAGGGGGAGAGATAAAAGACAAAAAAAGAGAGCGCTTGTAAGGGATTTGTGATCAATGGGAAGGATGAAGGGAAATGACATATCGCACCTAAAAGTCCTCCGCCATAACATTTTTTGTAACCATGGTTTTGAATTGCAAATTACAATTGAATATATCTAATATCCTAAAAAAATCCGTATTTTCACAAAAATTTGGCTAAAATGCCTCTATTTCACGAGTAGTACACCACTCTTAGAAGGTGGACATGATTCAAGAGTATTCTAAAATTCTGGTTGTATCAATTCACAACAATAGTTAAAATTGAAACACTTTGATCCATGTTATATAAGAACATCTGCATCAGTTCATTTTGGTCATGTTTTTTAACCGACAATTTCATATTTTAATATTAAATTTTTCCAAAAATGTTTTAGGAGAAATTCAGTGTTTCACTACAACAACATTCTTGTAAAGAAAGAGAAAGTAAATGTCACTAATGGCCCAACACAACAACCTCCATTAATTCTTAATTTTTCTTTTTTTTCTTAATTTTTTTGGGTATTATTTTATTATATTCATAAGAATCTAAAGTGAATGGATGCAGGTATCATAATTGAATGAGAAATAAGATGATTATTGATTATATGTGATTCTAACCTCAAAATCAAATAATTTAAATACATGTCATAATTTATATAGTAGCTATTTAGAGGGATGTTAATTGTTATCTCAATATTAGTCAACTCCTATTCACTCCCATTCTGAAGAAAACTATATAGCCTATCCATTTCTGGTAGCTACCAAAATAGATCAACCACACCACACCACACCAGTGCAATGGCAAAGCTGTCACCGTCTTCCGCCTTACTCATCTTCGTAATACCGGTTCTCGCCGCCGTGCTTTTCTACCGACTCGAAACATTCGAGCCGGCTCAGTTGCCCGAGCATGAGTTGACTCAGAAGGGACCACCCTTCTCCGTCCCCAAATCAAACAGCCACATGCTGCGGGGTTCGGAGAAACTCGGCTACGGTGAGTTGCCGGCGCCGGAGGACGTCGCTTATGACCGGAAAACAGGGGTTATATACACTGGCTGTGAAGATGGCTGGATCTGCCGCCTCACTCTCGCCGCCGACACCGCGGTGGAGAAGTGGGTCAACACCGGTGGCAGACCTCTCGCGATTGCACATGGGCTCCACGGTGACGTCATTGTTGCCGATGCTTTCAAGGTCCTTAACTAACCTTAAACATTTTTATTCTTCTTTTTTCTTTTTACTTGCTTTACTTCAACATCGTCTTAGGTGATCTTTGATAAATAAATATATCTATTTGAGTAAGTCTCTTGTGAGACCGTCTCACGAATTTTTAATGCATTGTGTGACACGGGTCAAACCACAACTCAATTACCCACCATCCAAACCCTACAATTCATATGTTTTTTGTGGGTGATGGGCTCCGTCTCACGGAAACTATCCGTGAAACCGTCTCACATTAGTTTTTGTGTATCTTATTTAGGAATTAAAAAAATGATTTTTGATTGGTTTAATCTATTATTTTGATCTTACAATATTAATAGCTTCTTATATTTAATTCAGTTATCTGTAATATAACTTGTGAATTGATTCAGTAGTGTTTATATATCATTCTAACTGATGTATTTAATTAGTAATCTTTTAATTAATCTACGCGGAGTCTATTTGAGATTTTAAAAATAGAATTAGTACTACAAAGTAAGATCGAGCTCATTCATAAATTTAGTTACACAAAAAATAATATTATATATAAATAGTGGATAGAAGAAAATAAAAACTACTATCACTTCTACATAGTGATCACTTTTTTCTAGCTACTTATTTAAGAAATTTCATTTTTGCAATTATTTATTTTAGAAGACTAAAATATCCTTAAAATTGATTAAGAAGATATTTTGTTATTTCTTTAAAGATAAATTGTAAGAGTATTTTTGTCTTGAAAAAAAAAATGGAGTAAAAAGGATAAGTCTTTATATTAGTAGATTAATAGATGTTCATTATCCAAAAATCGATAAAAGAAAATCCCAATCCTAATGGATAATGTAACTAATTTAGTCGTAAAAATTTACCAATTAACCAAAAAGAAATCAAAACCAAAAGGTCAAAAACAGTAATGACGTGTAGTTGCATGATTTTTAACGAGATGAAGCTGAGTGAAAGGACAAGTGGCTTAATTTCCCATGGTACTTTTGTTTGCTTGCTAGTGATGGGTTGTTTTGGGTTTTTTGTAGATATGTTGGTGTATTGTTTGTGGGGTCTGATTGATCTATTTAATTCCGAGCCATTCCCTGGCCCACTTCAATCACTATTAATTGGAAAAACCACTCAAAATCTGGAATACCCATTCTAACGTGTTTGAAAACAATATTTTGGTATTTTGCTTTAATATTGCATTTTTTCATTTCTTCTTTTGCATTGGAATTCAAATTCACACATGTTTTATATAGCTAATTCCCCCTCAAAAAATTAATGTGGTTGAAAATATGTAATTATCCAAGATTTTCTTTAACATTTGTTTTAATTCTAAATTTTTTCATTATTCTTTTATATTCATTTTGAAGTGAGAGTCAATTTAATTCACACACATATCTAGTGTGTTTCAGAAATCAATATCCCTTCATTTGAATGGGTCAAAGCAGTTTTTTTGAATGGGTCAAAGCAGTTAAACCGGAAATTGGTGACCAAGTTGTTTGCTAGTGGGTCCGGTTCTACTAATTAATATTTCATTTCAATTCTATATTTAATGATGATAGAGAGGGTGTAGATTGTAGATTAACCTGAACTTTCACATACAGACTTTTACCCAATTTATAAGTATTAGGTGTATCATCTTTATAACCTTGCAAAAAAAAATATGTGTGAAGCATCTACTAATATGGATTACTACTGATTTTTTTTATTTTTTTATTAGGATAAAATTCATTTTTATTGATTTATTAATTAGAAAAACATGCATGCATTTTGTGCGAATGTGTGAAGTGACTGACATAAAGTGTGAATGAAATTTATTATTTTAGTTAGACTTCTACTCTTCTGTCCCACTATTTTTGTTGTCTAACTAACATATCATTTGTAAGGTGTGATATTGGTAATTATCAAAAAAAGAAAATCATGATCATGTCTATATCAAACCACGAGTCTTTTTAACTCAAATTAGTTCATCATATTTGTGATTAAGTACTCGTGCTTTGAGTTTTCTGTCAAGCTCGAGCTCGAATCTGACACTGTACTGAATCAACTTAGCTCCTTACACTCTTAATCTTTATGGGAATAATCTTATATATAATGATGTGTTCAATTTAATTTGATCTTAAGATGCTAGAATTGGAAGTCCTTCGAATTCTTTAAGCATAGGAACAATAGAAAATTCATTTCATTGCAAAATAATATATCATGTTTTCTGAACATCCACTTTAAATGATAAAATGTTTCAAGATTAAATTGGCATTACATAGTCATACAATTTTGTGTATTTCATGAAAATCAAGTAGTATTCTGTTTCAGGGGCTATTAAACATAAGCAAGGATGGTGTTATAGAATTACTGAGTGATGAAGCTGAGGGTCTAAAATTCAAGCTAACTGATGCTGTCGATGTTGGTGGTGATGGTATGATCTACTTCACCGATGCCTCATACAAATACCATGTCAACGAGAGCATCCTCGACTTGTTAGAATGTAGACCTCAAGGTCGACTCTTGAGTTACGATCCATCAACCAAACAAACACGAGTTCTAATGAAGGATTTGTACTTTGCAAATGGTGTTGCTGTCTCTGCTGATCAGACTTTTGTTATTGTCTGTGAAACTCCAATGTGAGTTTTTCATTTTTCTTCATAACTGAATCGATGGAGCCATATTTGGACAAAAAGTCCTGTTTTTATTAATTCGTTGATCAAATTATAGGAGGAGGTGCAAGAAGTACTATGTACAAGGTTCAAAGAAAGGATCTGTTGGGATTTTCATCGAGAATTTGCCTGGATTACCCGACAACATAAGATACGATGGCGAAGGCCTATACTGGATCGCATTATTCACGGTAACACACATTTCTCTGTCTTGTATTCTCTCCGTTCCACTCTATCTGTCGTTTAACAGAATATAAATCTTTCCACTTTATTTGTCGTTTAAAAATGAATGTTGTGATGGTTGTGATGCTTTACGAGTACGAGGCAATACTCGTTTTCTTGGGCTTAATTTTAACCTATTTTTGGATAGGACCCACATTCCTTCAAGGTGCTGCAAAGATATCCCTTCATTCGAAAGGTGGTTGCGATGCTTGAGAAGTATGCAAAACGGCCAAAGTTAGAGAAAAACGGTGGTGCTCTCGGTGTTGATTTGGAGGGAAAACCAATAGTACACTACTATGATCGCGACGCCTCTGAGATCACAAGCAGCATCAAGATTGGGGATTATTTGTACATGGGTTCGATCTCTCAATCGTATATTCTTCGCCTCAACTTGAGTCGATATCCTGCAATTACTCCAACAAAATGAATGCTCCAAGGTGATGATGATCATATCTATTTTTAACAAGGCTGAATGTTGGTTTATAGGTTCAATCAGTGCTCTAACAATTATGCTTTTGAATGTAGTTTTTACCAATGTCAATCTGAGCAATGTTGATTTATGTTATAAGGTAAAAGTGCCCAACTTATTGAAATGGTTTTTATGAACTCATTTAATTTCTCAACTTTGGAAGTTAATTTAATAAAGTAGCATGTCAATCTTGTTTGGATAAAATTGATATTTTGTGTTTCTTTAATACCCTCTTTTTTTTCTCATACATTTTGAGTAAAGTTTTTCTAAAATCATTTATAGATCTAATTTCTTGAGAGAGGTAACTCATAACGATTCGAGTTGTGAGTAGTAGAACATCTAATAAGATATATACGTAAGATAATTTCAAATATATAGAGTATAGAACTACAGTTTTTGTGGTTAAGTATTTCTAATATATATACTCTTAATTATCTAGTGAATATTGTTAAATGACCTTTTCAAATAAATTAAATTCCTAAATATTCATTTGAGAAAGTACAAGCTTGTGGCCTTTTTTTCTAGCACAAGTTTGTGGTTTTTAAATTCATCTTTCAGCGACTCTTGTAGGCTTGCATAGCATACATATATAAACAGTGTTTGGAGTTGGAGTTCTCCCACTTAATTGTAACTAAAAGAATATTAGTGTTATAGAAAAGTGTATTTTTAACTGTACATGTCAGACCTATACATATACTTTAAAATGAGCCTTTATCTTATAATATAGTGAATATTATATGTATATTGACGATATTATTTCTATAATATGATATGTATATGACCGTGTTGTCACCGGCACGATAAAATTAGATTTATTTCTCTACTCAAATCACTACAAAGACGTAGAATTGATAAGAAAATGTCGATTTCACATAGAGCGGACAAAACTAATTATTTTGCATTCAGAGTTCAATCAAGAAAACAGGGGGAGTTTTTGGATTTAAAAATCTAGAGAAAACATCAAGAATAAAGCAAGCAATTAAAATAGAATTCAATCAATTAAGAAAGCACTCGGTTCTCAGTTCCATTTCCACCCTTACTCAACTACGTAAGATTGATTGTAACAATATTCTCTTCTTTCCTCATGAATTACTAACCCTAAATAACAAGTACGATGAGTTATTCGAATTTTCCCTTAAGTATATCTAATTAAGATACGATCGTTAATTAGACCTAATCGTTGGACAACCTAATTAATTAGATTTAATGCAACGACAGCTTTGAGATCAAGGAAAATAGGTTAGTCTAAGCAACAAATACGTATGATGATTTATTTAACTTAGGTTGTGTTATCACTAGCGATGCTCGACCACTAGTTTGCTACTACGAATCAAGAATAACAACAATTACGGATTGCAATCTCAATTCTAGCAATAAACATGCGCAAATTCAATAAAGTTGATCAGGTTAAATCAAAGTTACACAAATCATAAATTTTCATCACAGAATAACACAATCAATTCACGAGAATAAATTAGAGGATATGTTACTGGAATCAATCAAAGCATAAAAGAGATTTTGGATTTCAACTTCCCTTCGAACCAAGCAAAAGTAGTCTAACCTTGCATATCGGCTTCAAAAACTCCCAAAAGAAAAGATGATAAAATTTTGTTCTTGCCTCCAAAATCTATAAATACGTCTAAGATAGGTCTCCATTATGTCCTAGTCGTGACCTACAGTCTTGGGCCGAAATGGTTAAGATTTGGTTGAAACTTAGCTTCCAAGACATTCTAAACAGCTTCAGCGAAACGGCCCAACACAGGCGTGTCAGTCAACACGGGCGTGTCAATCAACACGGGTGCAGCTTGTGTCAATGTATTTTTCAGCATCTTCAGCTCCAAAATCCAGCAACTTTATTCCTTACTTTCCTACGCCTCACTCCAACACGTGCACTTAAGGATTCATCCTTGGAACAGCTCATTAAGCCCCTAAAATACACAAAAACAAGGAATCGAAGAGATCTACCAAGAAGAACTAATAAGTAGGAAAATATATAACAAAATAGCATA
Source organism: Scutellaria minor (assembly GCA_954870855.1). Taxonomy (NCBI): domain Eukaryota; kingdom Viridiplantae; phylum Streptophyta; class Magnoliopsida; order Lamiales; family Lamiaceae; genus Scutellaria; species Scutellaria minor. The sequence continues at coordinate 6,474,575 of OX940726.1, read as the reverse complement.
AATATGCAACTAAAACCAAACGCCTAAACATATAAAAAGGCGCAACTTTCCTACTTATCAGACAAATATATATGTATATATATATATATGTACACACTTCTTTGAAACAACCAAAGTATTCTACTTTAAAGGATATATCTAATGATCTTAATTTATTCTATTGTTTAAATAACTAATCTTCTTAATTTATCATTGACAAGCCAATAATTGGTGCATATTATTTTTTGAATAAGTTGTTTTAACAACATATAAATCTAGTAATTAATTAAGTATAGCCTGTATAGGTGTTTGACTCTGACCCCAACCTTGCATGGATTGAAATTAGAAGTAGAGAATAAGTCTTTCTAAAATATGTGTGGAAGTGGCTGTTAGTTACCATGTTAACAATTTGCTATAAATAACACAATGGCACATTTAGAAAATATCAATTTGAATAATCTATTATATTTTTATGTTTTATTATTTATTTAATTGTATTTGATACTCATTATATATTAATTACTGATATTATTTATATATATTGTAGTGTGTGGTTATTTTAAAATTTGAGATAAATACATATTGAAATAGAAAATTACGTCGTTGAAATACAAATTATGTACAGTAATAATTTAGGAATAAATATGTTGGCCAAAATATTTAGGAATAACGATGAAAATATATTTAAGTGGACAAGATCCTGTATTAAAATATTGTAAGAACAACTTGCAAGAAAAGCCAAAAGCACTTAGAATTAAGCATTAAATAATTGCCTCCATTTATACCTAATCGATGCATGTATTTACGTACAATTTCTTTTTCATTTTTTAATTGCATGTTTATACCTCATTGATCCTAATCGATGCATGTAATTACGTACAGCTTCTTTTTCATTTTTTAATTGCATCTTTATACCTCATTGATCCTAATCGATGCATTTATTTACGTACAGTTTCTTTTTCATTTTTTAATTGCATGTTTATACCTCATTGATGTGGCAAATGATTCCCTACTATTTTTTAAATTTAAATATTATATACGGGAAAAGGAAAAAAAAAATGCACAATTAGATTCGACCTTTAGATTTTAGTTCTAATATGTAATGCCAAGTATGCAATCTTTTCTAATAGAAAATAATAGTTGGGCATCCTGTTTAATTGATCGCTATTGCAGTCCATATGCTCTACCCAAAAAATATGTGGAAAAGTTATATGTGATCGTTTCATATATTCCACTTCATAAAATATGTTTAGTTAATTGGATCGAATATAAAAAATTATGTAATACTTCTATGTGTATTAGGTAATATTTTTCTATATATTAAATAATATTTTTTTTGGTAGATATGCACTCAACAATGGGGAAATGACCTATAGAACACAACGAAGACAAACAAAACAAGAAAACAAAGGTGACTTATAAAAGCCCTACACTATTACAAAGATACAACAATGGTAAGTTGAGTCGGGTAAAACCCTTTTTTCCTTAAGACGAGATTCGCTTAGGATAGTGCTCACTGGATCACTGGATCATGAAAGATAAAATGACTTCATCTCTTGAAAAGTAGTACCACGATCTCGAGAGTTCCGACGAACTTTGGTGCTTGATTTCAAGTGGTCAACTTTAATGCTTAATTTCTCACTCACCAAAAATTGGTTTTGAGTGATTCAACATGTCTCGATTATCTACTCCAAACTTAGATTAATATTTTGGCATCCAATCTTTGAAAGAATTAACTCATGGTGAATTAACTATAGGTCAAAGTGGTGCCACCCACCATTTTTATCAACCAATTTTCAACAACTTTTGTATTATAGACTGTGTTTTGAGTTGTGTCGGACTATAAGAAAATTATATGTGTATTATTTTTTTATATATCAGACAATACTTTTGTATTATAGGATACATGACCCAAATTGAATCGACTCGGGTTTATAAAAACACACAGATCCTCACTAGTGCCGCCCCATGCTCTTCTCCCCCATGTGTGAGTCGTGCAACATGTAATACTTTTTTATATATATTAGATAATATTTTTGTATAATGTACATATACTACATAATATAATACAAAAGTATTAACTAATATAAAGAAAAATATTACTTAATACACACAAAAATATTACATAATTTTTTATATCTAACCCGACCCCTCCAACTCACGAAATGAGATCCGTGAGACAACCGATCTTCCACAAAACTCACTCTATATTTATATTTATACCACGTCAAAATTATATAATTAAATACGAATTTTCAATTTAACTGTTAATTTCAATCACTCTTATTTTTTACATCAATGTTATATAGTTTTACACATGTGAGCCAATTTTTTTTTAAAATATGAGCAAAATAATATGGCTTTGTAAAAAAAAGAACATTTTATTTTTGTTAGCGTTACATAGAGAATAGAATAAAACAACAACATTTGACTTTGTTTGGATGACAAGATGACAACCAATATGAAAACTTTAGTTGGGCACATCTACATGATTTCATTGAAAAATCGTGATGATTAGAACTGAAAAAACATGTAAAAGTTCATAATTTATTTTTCTAAAATTTGAAAGTTCATTTTTTTTTTTTCGTTTTTGGGTGGGGGAACTAATTAAGCTTTTATTATAAAGATAGTTTAGGGTCCAAAATTCCATTAAAACATGTTTATTATGCTTTTTTTGAACCTACAAATAGTTTATGATCTTATTTTTGCATGTTTTTCCATAATATATTATTATAGAACATTAAAGTTATTTAGTAACAATCATACACAGAATTTATTTGATAGCACACTACTTTATGCTTGTACCTTGTGTTTCATTAAGAGAAGTCTCCATCAAAATGACTAATCGAAGAAAGTTTGGGGACCGGAAGAAAAATATCTACTTGCACAGCTCTACGTAACTATCACAACTGACGAATTTATTATGGCAACTCAAGTGGAATTCCCATTACAAATATAATAAAAGGATGTTAATTAATTAATTGTGAAAAAATCGCTCAAACTATTTGATTTCTATCGGAAATTCTTGAGTAAAACAGTCTCACATCAACTATTCCATGAGACGGAGCGAATTTGAGCTACAGGTCGATGACCCGGTCAACATGGGTAAACGTCGCAGTCAACGATAAACGACTCGATTAGTTCGGTCAATGAAGTCATAAGTTTAAATAGTTAATACTTTTGTATCATATAATATTTATACTTTCGAGAAATTATAATTTGACAAGTAACATTATATAATATTTTTATATATATCAGGTAATACTTTTATATGTATCATGTAATATTTTTGCTTCCAAGATTCTAAATCCAGGGAAATTGTAATTTCATATGTTATATTTTATTCTCATCATATAATACTTTTTATGCACATCATGTAATACTTTTGAAAAATTATAATTTGATAAATATTATTATGTAATATTTTTGTTTGTATAAGGTAATACTTTTATATGTAACGGGTAATACTTTTGGTTTGATGACTAGAGGTGTCAAGACGGTTTGGACCATCAATTTGGAAAATCGTGGAGGGCCAAACCGAATCGAACCTTGAGGATTCCGATTTTGGTTCTAGTTTGGGAGGTTTCATTTTTTTTTAAAATTAAATTTACATATAAATATTACAATTATTCATATATTACAAAATAACAATTTTGTTTGAGCTAATAATTTGATATAAATTAAGGGTGGGACTAAAGGCACCCCACCCTTTTCTAAGCCCACCCCAATTCATATACTTTTCAATTAAAAAAATTTTAAAAATAAATAATACCAATTTTACCCTTATGTTTTGTTCTACTAGTTCTGTTCGGCTATTATGGCCGAACGTAAATCTCCGTGTTCGGCCAAGGGCTTCTACATGTTCGGCTAAGGTGGCCGAACACTCTTCTATGTGTTCGGCCAACCAGGGTCGAACGAAACTGCTCGAGTTCGATCGTTTTTTTACATTTTTTCCTACGGTTTTCACACTATTTTCACATATTTAACAAATCCGTGGAATGTTCGTCATTATATTGGCATTACATTCTTCAAAAATTTAAAAGATTTAACATAAAAAAAAAAAAAAACACAAAAAAATCGATCAAACCCGACCATCCCCGCGGCCTTGGTTGGCTAAACACGCAGGAGAGCATTCAGCCACCATGGCCGAACACACTATAACTTGTTCGGCCAACCAGGGTTGAATGGGGGTGGTCGGGTTTGATCGATTTTCTTGCATTTTTTTGTTCAATTTTCATATGATTTTCATACATTTGACTAATTTGTGAGATGCCCATCATCAATTTTACATTTAGTTCCTCCAAAAAATTTGAGAAACATCATTAAAGAATAAAAGAAATGAAAAAAGGGTAGCTAAAGAGGGGATAGGGTTTCAAAAAAAAAGATAAAGGGTAATAAGGGTATTTTTTAATTTTTTAATTTATTTAATTGAAAAATATTAAAATTGGGGTGGGCTTAAAAATTGATGGGGTGCCTTTAGTCGTCCCTCCCATAAATTAAACATTAGAACTTACATTTACAAGTTACAACATTACAACTTACAAGTTACAACTTCAAAAATTAGAAATCATAATTAAATACAACCAAATACAAACCATAAACCTAAAAAAGTTTACAACTTATATTACAGATTAAAAATAATAATCAATACAACTTCAAATTAAAGAGTAAAATAACATAAACACATAATATTATTTTAATATAATATAAAATTAAAGAAAATAGATAAACCAACAGTTAAACTGTCGATTCCCAATTTGAAAATACCCCCGAAATCAAACCGTATAACCACGATTCACTATTTCGATATTGAATTTGAATCGACAAATGATTTTCTGAACCTTTGACCATGGTTCGGTTCCAGTATTGATTGACTGGTAAACAACATGTTGTATTAACCTACATTGATAGAGTCAAATAGAATCGTCTCACAAAATGAGATCGATAAAATAATTTGACACAAAACCTATTCATGATCAAAAACCTTATATAAATTTAGATTGTCAAAAGCTCAAATCAATTTGTAAGTAAATTAAAATTGTGAAACTTTATTCTAACTTGATATGTAAATAAAACTAATGAAATATATATATGCACGAAATTTCAAAATCATTAAAGTCATAGGTTAAGAAAATACCTAATGACATTGTCAAAATATGATATGAAAACAAGTTGGAAAAAATAAGATAAATTTTTTTACTAAAAAATTGCAAATAAAAAAGTCAACAACTGTTGTTTATAGATGAAGTCAGTAACTATTGAAGTATTGAATTATCATGCATCACGTATCAATTTTTTAATATGTATCATGTCGGGTCGGGGCGATTCGCATTCAAAATAATATTTAGTTTAACATTTTATTATATTGATTGAGATATTGAATTATATATAAAAATACAATATCTGTTTACAGGCCTTAAAATGTCGTACAAGTAGAGAATGCATATCATTTTAAATTAATTATACAAGTGCATCATAATATGACATAATCATATCAATTTTAATCGTAGTCTAGTACAGGAGTGATTGCATGCGCATATATATATATATATGAGTAAGTCTCCTGTGCAACCATCGCACATGCGACGGTCAAAAGTATGTGATTTTCGGGCATAAGTATGTGATTTTCAAGTATAAGTATGTGATTTCAAGACATACTTATGGTCGAAAAAGACATACTTGTCAAAAGGCATACTTATGGTCGAAAAAAGCATACTTATGGCCGAAAAAGGCATACCCGTCGCATGTGCGACGGTCTCACATGAGTTTTTGTATATATATATATATATATATATATATATATATGAAAAGGAAAATTATGTATATAAATTGACATTACAATACCTTTTAGGTTATGTGATTATAAAAAAATATTTTTAAGAAAAACTAACGTTAGTATATTCAAGGAAAAATAATGTTGCTCGCATATATTAATACATAAAAGTAAATACAAATAAAAAAATGTGATGTTAATTTAAGTTAATGCAAATTTAAAAAAAAAAAAAAAGGACTGAAAATATATTGTATTCTATTTCCTATTATTACATGAATTTTGATTATTATTAAAATTTTAATATAACATATAGTTAAAGTATATGTATTACAAACTCAGCTAAAAATATCTTCAAAGTATTTAATAAATTTTAAAATATTATTTGCTAAAAAACATTTTTATTTACCGTAAAAATATTTTCTTTATATAAATCAAAATTGTTCTCCAAATTATTATATTTCTTATTCAAGATATATTACATTTTTATAGTAATTTTTTAAAAATATTTATTTTTTGATAAATCTCATGTATCACACGTGATTTATACTAGTGATTTAATATTTCAGATCGAGTTCCAATTTAAATTTTATTTAATTCTAATTTACATGACCAATCTTGTTGTAATATGACAGCAAAATTAGAAAAACCAACTCACATGTACAAGATGATAAACCCTAGCTATGAAGATGATGAACAATGCAAGCAAGAAATCGAAATAGTACACCAAGATATACGTGGTTCGATCACACCACTTGTGATCTACATCCACAGCCAAACCAGAACCAATCAATTCAGTACTAAAAGAAAAAGAAGAAATGAGATTACAAGAGTTACCTAGAATTAGGATTTTGCGTGAACACTATGAACCTTAACTTCAATATCTCACTAATCTCTCAATGAATCAATATAAAATCAGAACTAGTTCTACACCTATATATAGGGAAGAGATCCCTGGAATCAGTTCAGAGAAATCGTCGCTAGATTGGCGTGATTATTCGTTGGAAGGTTGGTTGTTCGTGTAGTTTTCCATCCATGCAGTTCATAACCGAATTAATTGAAAATATTCGATTCAGAAGTTGTACTGAAGCTATTCTTCTGCCGCCCGATTCACCCTTCTACAGACCAATTTTGCGAAATCTGAAATCGGTTCTTGAATTCTTGGAACATTTCCTAGCTGATTATCACAATTCTCCACCTCAACTTTGAAATGGTTTGTCCCAGTTTGCCTGCAAACTTTATGTCTCTAAGTGTTGTCCTCCTTCCAACTTGTTAAGCTTACCAGGTTCCTGCAATGAGTGAATTTTGCTCCTGGTAATACTTTTGTAAGCATGTCAGCAGGATTGTCTTCAGTTCCAATTTTGCTAGCCTCCACTTCTCATTTTTCAATCATATCCCTTTAAAGTGAAGTTTGATATCTATGTGTTTGCACCTCTCATGAAATGTTTGATGCTTGGTCAAGTGCAGAGCACTTTGATTATCACAGAAGATGGTGACTCTTCTTTGTTTCACACCTAGCTCTTTCAGAATTCCTTTGAGCCACATTAATTCTTTCATTGCTTCTGTCAATGCAATGAATTCAGCCTCAGTAGTTGATAGAGCCACCACTGATTGTTGGATTGCTTTCCAACTGAGAGCTGTTCCATATAGCTTGAACACATAGCCTGTGATTGACTTCCTTGTATCTAAGTTAATTACCTGCAAAATCAGAGTCTACAAAACTTTCAAGGGTGTTAGTATATTGATCATGCTTTTTAAACATTAATCCCAAGTGAGTTGTTCCACTTAGTAGCTTCCTAGTGTGTTTTTCCTGGTTCAGCCATATATCTGCTTACCATGCTCATACCATGTGCTATGTCTGGCCTGCTACATACTATAGCATACATCATGCTTCCAACAGCACTAGCATAAGGTATTCCAAGCATGTGCTTTTTCTCTTCATCTGTGTTAGGCTTCTGATTAGCAAACAACTTAAAGTGAGCTCCCAAAGGCTTCTGATTAGCAGACAACTTAAAGTGAGCTCCCAAAGGTGTAGTTACCACCTTTGCAGTATGCATAAAGAACCTTTTAAGTACTTTTTGGATATAATCTATTTGGTAGAGAAGTAATTTATCTGATTTCCTATCTCTCTTGATATCCATCCCTAGAATTCTTCTTGCTTCTCCCAGGTCTTTAATTTCAAACTGCAGCTTCAGCTTATCCTTCAGGCTATCTATCCTATACTTGTGTTTGCTTGCAATAAGCATATCATCCACATATAGCAGAAGATAGGTGTGAATTACACTCCCTTCTTTCCCAAAGTACACACAACTATCATAGTTGCATCTAGACAAACCTATGCTTATCATATAGCTGTCAAACTTTTTGTACCATTGTCTAGGACTTTGCTTCAAGCCATAGAGAGATCTTTTCAAAAGACACACATTTTCTTCATTTCCAGGTTGTATGAATCCTTCAGGTTGTTGCATACAGAGTGTTTCTTCCAAGTTTCCATGGAGAAAAGCTGTCTTGATATCTAACTGGTGTAGCTCCATATTATCCTGTACTACTGTAGCAAGCAAGATCCTAATTGATACATGTTTCACCACAGGAGACAAGATCTCATTGTAGTAAATGCCTTCCCTTTATGTGTATCCTTTTGCCACAAACCTGGCTTTGGATCTTACTTGCTCAGTTCCAGCAACTTCAATCTTCCTTTTGAAGATCCATTACTGCCAATGATTTTTTGTTTATCAGGTTTCTCCACCAATTCCCAGGTGTTATTCTTTTCCAGAAAGAGTAGCTCTTCATTCATTGCATGAATCTACCTTTCTCTGTCTTTTGATATCATTGTAGTCTTGAAATTCTTTGGTTCCTCATACTCTATGTCTTGTGTTATGTTTAAAGCATAATGAACAATGTTAGCTTTTCCATACCTTGTTGGTGCTTGGATGATTATTCTCTACCTATCTCTTGTTAGATTGTAGTTCCTAAGATCTTGAGATGGCTGCAGGTTGTTTCACCATTTTGATCATCTTCTGGTTCATCAGAATTTCTATGATCTTCTTCATCTGATTGTTCCCTGGGCTCCACCTAGGCTTCAGCACTATCTTGTGGTTCATCTTCTTTCAATGATTAATCAGAAGAAGGTGTGATCACCTTTTGATTTAGATGATGCTTGTAGCCCATTACAGTTTCTTTGAAGATCACATCTTTGCTTATAAAGCATCTTTGAGATCCAGGTTCGAAACTCGACATCTTGTATCCTTTTACTCCAATTGGATAGCCTATGAAGATGCATTTGATTGCTCTAGCATCCAGTTTATCTTGTCTAGTGTGTGCGTATGCAAGACAGCCAAACACCTTTAGATAAGCATAGTTAGAGGGTTTTCTATACCATACCTCATTTGGTGATTTGAACTTAATTGTTGAGGATGGACTCCTGTTGATCAGAAATACTGAGGTTGCTACTACCTCATCCCAGAAAGACTTGATAAACCCTAGCTATGAAGATGATGAACAATGCAAGCAAGAAATCGAAATAGCACACCAAGATATACGTGGTTCGATCACACCACGTGTGATCTATATCCATGGCCAAACCAGAACCAATCAATTCACTAAAAGAAGAAGAAGAAACGAGATTACAAGAGTTACCCAGAATTAGGGTTTTGCGTGAACACTATGAACCCTAACTTCAATATCTCACTAATCTCTCAATGAATCAATATGAAATCAGAACTAGTTCTACACCTATATATAGGGAAGAGATCCCTGGAATCAGTTTAGAGAAACCGTCGCTGGATTGGCGCGATTATCCGTTGGAAAGTTGGTTGTTCGCGCAGTTTTCCGCCCATGCAGTTCATAACCGAATTAACTGAAAATATCCGGTTCGGAAGTTGCACTGTAGCTATTCTTCTGCTGCCCGGTTCACCCTTCTACAGACCGGTTTTCCAAAATCTGAAACCGGTTCCTGAATCCTTGGAACATTTCCTAGCTGATTATCACAAATCCCCTATATATGATGGGCACAATTTAAAATATTTATTGCTAATATAGTCAACTTGAGATGAAGATATTTTTAGGATCAACATCATTTTCAGTTAACCATCTTATGTCATCTTACATATTAAATTGTACTCTAGAAACGTAGTCTATATATTTCTCATAATAAAATATAATTTATTTTTTTAAACCAAAACGAATTAACCCCACCCAATTTTATTTTATTTTTTAATTCGGGAATTAACCAATAATATCTCCATTCATGAATCAATGTTATAACCCGTCAAGTTATGGAATAGGTCTCAGATTTTTGATATTTCGACTATGTAGATTGAGTCTATTTAATCCATCATAGTCCTCAGCTAATCTGCCCAACACGCCTCTACTTTATAATTAATTCTGGAACTAAAAGGATTCAACCTTTTCAACGAACTCCGACCTACTCCAATTATTTATATATATATTTGTGTGTTATTTATATTAATGTGTATACAAATATTATTTTTATTTTATTATTATCATATATATACAATATGACGATAGCTTATTTATAATAAAATATACAATATTAAGAATAAGTCGTTAGTATTTTGAAAACTATATTTGTGCTAATTTGCGTCTGTATTTTGTAATAAGTTGACTGAATTTCGATTTTTAATTACTGCACCTATAACCAAACTTTAAAATATAGAGAATGATTTTCTCCAAATAATATATGTGTGGCACTAAGTTTAGCTTGATGATGATCAAAGTTTTAAGTTCAAGTCCACCCATCTAATCTATAATTGAAAAGACCCACTTTGTTACTCATAAATTCAAATTATATAAAAGATGAAATGCCATCACATGCATAATATTGTTTGATTCAAAATGGAGTACTAAATTTGTTTAGAAAAAGAAAAAGAATCTAATTTTTAATGTACATCGATAATTCTCCTATATTTCGTTGGGATTTTCTACAATTTGTATTATAGTTAATTTATATTAATACTGACATTTTATTAAAATTTAGACAATAATGAATGAACCCCCTGTTTATATCGTTCAACTAAAAAAACTGAAATTCACGATTTTTTCAAAGAATAGATAAATGACTTGATTCTATAAATATGATTAGAATGAAACACTAAGTACGAGTTAGTACAAACAAAACTAAAGATCTAAAAGAAGAATGATTTTTCGGGTTAAAAAAGAATGAAACTTATTTATAGTGTAAAAAAAAAAAGAAAAAAAATCATAATCGTCAAGAAAATGATTTGTTTCCTTTTTTTTTTTTTTTTTTTTTAAATTATCCAAAACTTGGATGCATTAAAATGTAAAGATATATCTCCAAAAATTTAAAAGGATAATTTGCCATTAGTGTTTGATCAAGACAGAAATCAAGAAAAAAAAATGATAATGATGTAAGGTGGGACCTCCATATTTAATTATCTTCAAACAAGAAAGTTGACAGAAAACAAGTAGAGTGAGCCAAGTTGCCAAGACTGAAACCGCAGGTAAGACTATTTTGGAACTCCTTAATTGACGCTGTCTTTCATTTTCAGTCAACGCTATTATTACCTTTTTTTTTTCCTTCATCCTAAAGTTAATTCTGATACTCTCTTATTTTGTATTTCATTAGTTTTAATTAAATGACATGTTGTCAAAAAAAAATTAAATGACATGTTAGGTAATAAAGCCATTTACATACGTATATATAAAACACACTAAAATAAATGATATAGACTGGGAGTTTGGGTCAAAATATTTTTAATGATTTAATAGTCTTTAGCTTTATATCTTATTTAAAGGTTCGCTTGGATGAAGGGGTTTGACGAAAGATTTAAAATTTTTAGTAATAAATATATCAATAACGTTTTGATGGATATGAATTTGAAATTTATCACTTTTATTTTGAATTATTTTTTTTAATAATAGAATTTCAAATCCACTATAATTTTAATACATTTGAAACTCATTCATTTCAAATCTTGTATTATAATTCCTCCCATCTAAACACAACCTTAAAGAATTTTCCTTTTGTCTTACTTTTGTTTTTGGTACCATAACAATTTATAATTCTTAAAATTTAAATCAGGCGTAGAATTTACCATCTATTTGACTATTTCCACATCAAGAATGCTTAATTTGAGTAATTAATTAATTATTAGTAGTTAAAATTCCTATTAAATGCTAATAAATTCGATTACTTGAATTCATTTGTTACAATTTACTTATTCATTAACTGATCGATTGAATTTATTTGATCTAATATTTCTTCCCTTAGATATGTATCCTCCAACCACCTCTTTCTAATAGAGAAGAGGATCTTTTTGTTTGTTTAATTTCTAAGTAAATATAAAATCTTGATGACATTACAATTTCCTTAAAATAGTTTGAACTCAAGATATATTTGAAAATCCATTTCAAGAAAACAATTCAAATAATAAATACATGTATGTAGACATCAGAAATGGTAAATGTTTTTCAATGAGTCAAAAACTTAGATCTCGAGTAGAAGAGATTATATTCAATAGAAAACAGTGGACTTTCATTCTTTACATCCCTGCTCAAAATCCGATGTCCAAGTCCCATAAAAATAAGATAAAAAACTTCATTGCTTTCTGTAAATAAACGTGGAAAGAGTAAAATAAAAAAAAATAAAAAAAAGAACTGTTATCCGCAAGCCGCGTCTGAATGGTCCAACAAATGGGCTGTCTCAATCAACCATGGAATTTTCAATTTTTTTTTTTTTTTGTATGTGAGTGTATATAAATTTCATCCATGTCCGACCACGATGACTTCATATTACTAAAAATATTGTTTTTTCATGTTTTCGGATAGAAATAGAAATTCTTGCAACCAAGTCCCAATTTTCTTCCATAGCTGAAAATCTCTGCTCCAAAATCATCGGTTCTTGCAGAAGCTATTAACGGTTTCAAAAGGGTTTTTCTATTTTATTATTTTATTTATATATTTTTTCCTGTGTGAGTGTGAGAAGTGTGAGTGAATTTACATGGCGGGTGAGGAGAGTAAAACCGCCAAAGATCTTCAACAAACAGCAACATGGGCAGTGGCTGGTGTTTGTACTGTGATTATACTCATTTCTCTTGCCTTGGAAAAGATTCTGCACAAAGCTGGAACTGTAAGAAAATCATTCTTCTGTTACTTAGTAACCGTTTCTTTATTTTTATTTCCTTTTGCCTAATTTGTCTTGTCGTTGACCCAGAATCTGAGTTTGGATTATGGGTTTTTGATTATTTTGTAAGGGCTTTTCTCTTTTTGGTGTCAATGGTGATTTGTAGTTGTGCTTGATTATTTCTTGATTTGGTTTCTTTGAGTTTTGGGCCTTATTAGGAAATTCTATGAGGAGTTGTTTTTTTTTTTTTTTTTTTCATTTTTGAATCTGTGGGATTCTTTCTGTTGTGAATAGTTTGGGGAGGAGTTGCTGTCAGTTTGTTTTTTGCTTTTCTTTTTGGACATAAAGATTACTAGAAAGTATCAAAACTCTAGACTTTTTGTGATTGTTATCTTTGTTTCTCGTTTGATTTGGACGTATTATATCGACTGTGTGCACCTTTAGGGGGGGATCATTGCTATTTTTCCATGTAAGAAAACTAATCCATTTTTGTTTGATTTCAGATTAGTAGCTTTTAGTGATTCAAACAGTTTTGTGGTCTTTCAAATTAAGTATGCTAAAAGTCGATCTTTTATCTTTTTGTTTCTCTTCTGTGATTTTATCCTGCTTCTGTTTGATGGTATTACCAGACTTTTCTTTTTATACATTCTCTTAGCATCTTGTTTCTTCATCGTTTATTGTACATTGTGTTTCTCGATTCATTCTACTATCAATTAATCAATACTGCTTAAATCATTGCAGTGGTTGACAGATAGGCATAAGAAAGCTCTTTATGAGGCACTGGAGAAGGTCAAAGCTGGTAGACCTTTGCTTTGATCCCACCTTACCTTATTTCTTTTGAGATTTGCTAAAGAGAGATTTGCTCAGTTTCTAACTTAATCTGCTTTTCTATTTACTTTTATTGTGACAGAGTTGATGATTCTGGGATTCATCTCACTAACACTCGTGTTCTCTCAATATTACATTGCTGACATCTGCATACCAGAAAATGTCGCTGACACCATGTTGCCTTGTTCTAAGGGTGACTACAAGAAAGCTAATCCTAAAACTGAAAGTCGTCGTAGACTTTTGTCCTTTGAGCGTCGTGTTTTAGCTGGAAAAAAAACCTCTTCATGCAAAGAGGTAATTGCTGCTTTCACATTGAAGTTAGCCTGAATGTTTTTAGTTTGTTGATGTTCTTTTCTTATTATGAATGACTTTGTTGGAAGTCATTAAATAGAGAATCTTCTTTATCTTTGTTTCTCGTAATGGATACTATTCCATAGCTCGTAAAAGTGGTGTCCAAGTTGGATTCTTTGGATTATCAGATTGTCAATTTCTGTGATTACTACACTGGATTGTTAGACTAATGTAATGTTATTGGGCAGGGGCATGTACCGCTTATAACAGTGGATGGGCTGCACCAGATTCATATCCTTATATTCTTTTTAGCAGTTCTCCATGTGCTTTACAGTGCTATTACGATGGCTCTTGGAAGACTAAAGGTAAACTTTAATGCTTTGTTTATCTACTTGACTTCCATCTCATCTACAAAGTGGTTTTTGTGCAAAATCAGAGAGTAATGCTTTCTTCAACATGTCTTGGAGACATATTGCAACTAGGATATGTGTCTTAACCATGGTGCATGTCGATGCCATGGATGATTTTTATTCAAATATCGTTCACCTTCTAGGGATCCAACTAATGGGCCTTACATATGAAGTTTATGAATCATTCAAAAGCAAAATTAATAATGAATTGAAGGAGTATCAAACTTTTTAGCATCTGGATATAGTGGTATGAATCTCTCGCTGATGATCAAGATTTCGAATCAGTGTAACTTACCTTAGATTACACTGAAATAAGTTTTCAATTCAACCCAACATTGTCTCCCATTATCTTCCAGATCAGTTATTATGAGAGAATAACAAAAAACGTGGATTTGTATTAGTATAATCTTAAAGCCAACTGCTCAATTTTCTTGGTAGGATGAAGAAATGCAGAATCTCTTTCTCTGTGTTGACTTCCCCAAAATGAAAGATAATGACTACAATTTAGTTTAAATAAATGATTACAAGAAAACCATAACCCTCCACGGAACTTGTTTTCTGAGAGTTACATTTTGGCCTAGGAGAATATAATCAAAAGGGTCTAGCTGTAAAATCCTCTTTCTTCTCGTTTACCATATGTTTTATTCATAAATTCAGATATTATATGCCTTATGTTATGTAGATTCGTGGCTGGAAGCAATGGGAGCAGGAGACTTCAACCCACAACTATGAATTCTCAAATGGTATATTATTTGTTCCATTGAAATATAATCTTGAAGACAGTACTTTAGCTTCGTTGCTCAAAGAACTAATGCTTACTGCTAATCTAATATTGGGTCTGACAGATCCTTCAAGATTCAGACTTACTCACGAGACATCTTTTGTGAGGGCACACACTAGTTTCTGGACCCGGAATCCAGTGTTCTTCATTATTGTAAGATTTAACTTCATCTTTTTGTTAATTAAGTTTTTCATGTTAATTAACATACTTATCTGTTGTCTTTGCTGAGTCATGTTTTTTTTCAATTGCCTATCAAAATGTTTATTCACCAATTGAGTGCAACTTTAATGCAGGGATGCTTTTTCCGACAATTCTTTAGGTCTGTCAGCAAATCTGATTACTTGACCTTGCGCAACGGCTTCATTTCTGTAAGTTTTTATATTATTATTATTGTTTAATTTTTTTATTTTTGCATTACCTTTATGTTTACCCATGTAATTACCTTTTGCTCTTTGTTCCTTTTTGATAAATCTTTACTTTGTATTTTAGGTTCATTTGGCACCCGGAAGCAAGTTCAACTTCCAAAAATACATCAAAAGATCACTAGAAGATGACTTTAAGACAGTTGTGGGAGTTAGGTATATATGGTTGATAGTTTCTTCAATTTTTTTTTTTTTAATTAATTAACATTTGGTGCTGATTTTGTTTTCTACTTTGTGATGTTGGCAGTCCGGTGTTGTGGGCATCTTTCGTGGTTTACTTGCTCATAAATGTCAACGGTAACTCACGTTTATTGTTGAGCAGAACTGAGATTCTAGCAATAGGATTTTTTTTTCTATCTATTTTTGATTCATTTGGTTTATTTACATATTGTTTTATTACATTAAACAATATCAGGGTGGCGTGCATTGTTCTGGGCATCCTTAGTTCCTGTAGTTGTAAGTTCCTTATCATTGATAATGCCAAGTTCAAATATTTAAGAGCAACAACTAACGATGTAATATTTCTCAGATAATCTTAGCCGTTGGCACAAAGCTACAAGCTATTTTGACAAAAATGGCACTTGAAATAACAGAGAGACATGCAGTAGTCCAAGGCATACCTCTCGTTCAAGGCTCTGATAAATATTTCTGGTTTGGTCGACCTCAATTGGTTCTGCACCTTATACACTTTGCCTTGTTTCAGGTATTGAATAAATTAATATTTTAAAGAGATAAACCTCATGTTTCTTTCAGTATTATTTTATGCTCGTGATTGAAATTCTGCTCTTATGCTAATCAGCTTAATCATTTTTGCAGAACGCCTTCCAAGTAACATACTTTTTGTGGATTTGGGTAATTATTCTCCTTCAATATCTTAACAGTGTATATATATATTATATAGCCTTTTCACATACAGCATCGTTAACATTAGAAAATTTCTGATTTGCAGTATGAATTTGGTATTGATTCTTGCATACACGAGAGTATTGGACTTTTAGTTGCGAAGATTGGTTTGGGGTAAGACATCCCAAATAACCTGTGAATTTATAGGCCCTTTTGTCGTTGGTAATGACTTCAATTAATCTGAACTTGTGTTGATGCTACAGGGTGGCCGTCTTATGTATGTGCAGCTACATTACACTTCCACTCTATGCCCTCATTGCTCAGGTTCGTTAGAGCTTTACGTTCCTTGATACTCTTCATTTAATTCATAACTATGAAGCAATCAATGTGTAGGAGTTGAATGTTAATATAAGGGAATAAGAACCGAATGTGGAATGTGTCTTTCTTACCAATAGCCATAACAAAATAAGTTTTACCCAAAACATTTTTCAATGCCTTAAATGCGCCATTTTAACTTCATGATCTATGTTTATCTTCGTGATCTAACTTAGGTTATCTGTGATCTAACCATCGTGCTCTATTTGTGCTTTGTGATCTATGCATGGGTATGAACACAAAGACCAACTTAAGTTTAGGGTAGTTATGTAATTTGATCTCAAATTTGGGTAGACGACTTGTGTTTTTACTAAGTGGTTATTTTTCTTTTCATGTTATGTATAATGGGTAGAATTAGAAACACCACTGGTCCATATAGTTTTGTTCTTGCATTTTTGGTTCTTGATTCTTGATTTGGATATTAAGTGTCAATCTTTCTCTCTACTGAAATAAATGTGCACCGTGACTATTGCTTCTAAACCTTTGATTGAAAATATACAGATGGGATCACATATGAAGAAATCCATCTTCGACGAACAAACATCAAAGGCCCTGAAGAAGTGGCATATGGCTGTGAAGAAGAAGCATGGAGGGGCAGGGGGGAAGTCCCCTACTCGTACATTGGGTGGTGGTAACATGAGTCCCACTTCTTCGATGGGTTCTCCTTTTCACCCAACAGGTGCTTCACTTCTTCGTTTCAAGACCACCGGTCACTCTACTCGATCCTCCGGGTATGAAGACCCTGATGCATCTGATCTCGAAGATCCATCAACACCTCCACCACCTACTGCCAGCTTGATTATACGATCTGATCCTCGCCATCATCTCGATCATGATGATGATGATCACGATCATCATCATCTTGACTCAGAAAACGACATGGGTTTGGCTCATAATGGGCAGGAAACGAGGAACGTAGACGACTTCTCGTTTGCGAAGCCTGTCACCCAGAAGTGAGGATATCAACATGCTGCTGCTATTGCTTGTGTATTATTCATTGTGCTGGAAAGCAATATGATTAGATATAATGTAGCTTTATTACTGTAAATTTCTACCCTAATTGCTTATAAGTTGGAAAGTTTTGATTTTTGAACCCCATTTTTCCCCCATGTATTCAGGATTGTATATGTTTATTTTCATGTGAAATTGATAAAAGTAGGATTAAATATTTTCTTCATATTTGTAGAGGTTAACAATCTGAATAGAAAATTGTAGATGAAGATGATGAAAGATTCTATTGATAATTTTGAATGAGAGGAAAGGTTGCAACGAGATTTGGTAAAGTTTACAAATGAATCGAATAGTCAAAACTGTTCTATCCTTCTTCCATTTATACTGAGGAAGAAAGCTATCTGACTTAATTAAAACTAATTAATCAACTAACCAAACAAATAGAAAAAGGCAAACAATTGTATGCCCAGGGGCATGGATCTAAGATCAGTGCCCCCAATCTGACCCGGCGCGTGGGTTGCTCCCAGGCGCGCCCACGCGCCCCCACGCGCAGTGTTATGGTGTGGCTGCGCACGCACCTGATTAAATACTCTTCAAATATTACACATTTATTCTTCAGGTATCAGGCATCATACATTTACTCTTAAGGTATCAGGTATTATACATTTACTTTTCAGGTATTACATATCTACCCTTAAGGTATTATGCAGAAACAATGTTGTTTTATTCTTTTTTCTCTTTTTTTTTTTTCTTTTTTCTCTTTCTTCTTAGTCTAGCTCTTTTCTTGTTGATTTGTTCTTCTTCTTATTTGTTTAGTACATTCTTTTTCTTATTCTTCTTGTATATCTTCTTGTTTCTTATTTTTCTTTAAATTGCCATGAAATCATTTAAGGTATTACATAATTACCTAATAGGTATTTGTATATGTTACTCTTAGGGGTATTACATAAATACATTTCAAGTATTACACAAGTATCTTTTAAGTATTATCGTTTAAGTATCACATATATTTCTTTCGAGTATCACATAAACACCTTATAGGTATTTGTATATGTTACTTTCAGATATTACATATGTTACTTTCAGATATTACACAAGTATCTTTTAAGTATCACACATATTACTTTTTTTCAGGTATTACATAAATACCTTATAGATATTTGTATATATTACTCTCATGTATTACATAAATACCTTTTAGGTATTACACAAGTATCTTTTAAGTATCACACATACATTTTACTTTCAGGTATTACATAAATACCTTATAGATTTTTGTATATGTTATTCTCAGGTATTATATAAATAACTTTCAGGTATTATACAAGTAACTTATCAGTATCATACATATTTCTTTCAGGTATTACATAAATACCTTATAAGTATTTGTATATGTTACTCTCAGGTATTACATTGTTACCCATCTGATGGAATCTTCATTTCACCATTTTCACTTGCAATTCAACCCAAAAATTTATTCCTTCATAAACCACACTTCATCTCCACCCAAAACCCAGCAATACAAGTAATCCTAAAACTTGAAACTTCAAACCAGGATTTGGAAAATGTTGAATTGATCCATAAAAAGGATTAAAAGTGAAAAAGGAAGAAGAAAATACATCAACTTGGACCAAACCCCAAACTCATTCTTCCCACATTAATTATTAAATCATTCTCAAAGCCAGCATCTTCATCCATACGCCAAACCAACTCCCATCAATTTCAGATCAATCCAAAACCCCCAAATCACATGAACCTTTGAACAATCTCAGCTATGGATGTCGTCAAGCGGAGAGCCGTCAAAACCCTAGTTAAGAAGCTCACCTCCATCTCTGAGCTCACTCGCATCGAAGCCATCTGCGAGCTCCGATTGCTATCCAAAAACAACCCCGATAGCCGCCCTGTCATCGCTGACGCCAACATCGTGCCCTTAATCATCGAATCCCTCTATTCTCCGGTTCCAATTTTAGTAAGTCGAGGTTTCCTAACTTTTAGGAAGAAAAGAACCCAAAGAGTTTTGAGGAGAATTGGGAAAAAAAGGTTTAATGATGCTTCCTTTGTTGATGATCTGAGGGCTTCATTGACAAATTTGTCAATGAAGCCGGCGACAACGATGGTGGTGCGGTGGCGGAGATGGTTGTGATGAGGGGAAGGATTTTGTGGAGGATTGAGAAGCTGAGGGGATTGAGAATGCGATTTTCAGAGGGCGAGGTGAGAGAAAGGAAGGGAAAAAAAATGTATATATATACGGGTCATTCGGGCAGGAGCGGGTTGGGGGCACGGATCCTAGGATCCGTGCCTCCAGGACACAGGAGAGTCGCTCGTAGAAAAACTAATTAACTTTTAATAATAACCTCTTCTTCTTTAGAGTATTCAAGGGTTCGGTTTTAACCATGGTTAATGGTCCGAACCAGAATCGTGAAGACAAGATGTGTTTATAGTTTATCGACATGTAAGATAATAAATAGACAATTGAAATATTATACATCCCAAATCGGCCGTTAGAGATTAATGTTGAGATCACTTAATTCTCCAATCCAAATGGCAGAGAAGTTTCCATATTCATACCTTCTCTTGTTGGAGGGGTGAAAGCGATTTAACGCCCTTTCAAGGCGGCTCACGTTCGAAACTAAACCAGGAAAGAGACGGATCGTCACTGGGTAGGGGCGGACGAAAAACTAGCCTTTGCTTTGTCGATTGATAGGATAGTTCTTATTGAGATAGACAAAGAAGGAGCAATTTGGCTGGAGAGAGCTAAGGGGCATTGTTGATGGAAATTGACAGTTAATTCTGATTGGAAACACTGATTTCAATAGTTAAAACATAAAAAAAAAAAAAAAAAAGAAAAGAAAAGCAAAGCACAACATGGTTTAAACAAGTGGATTAGTCTTAACTGTGGTTTAATAGACCATAATTGAACCTTGTGCCTCATGGCTTCAGTACAATTTACCCCGCCAAAGTTCAATGAACCATCAATTGGTGAATTGTGGATATAATTATTTTGAAAAATAATATATCTGTAAGGATCAAATTGATCCAGAGAAACTAGGATAATATTGTAAAATTAATACAATTCAATATGTTTTATCAAATATACTATTTCCTTAAAATATTGGATTAATAATCTATCTCTTCATTTAATGATACTATTTAATGCTATTTATCATAATTTTATTTGCAATTCTATATACTTAATTAAATGCGCCAACTCTTTTATTTTAATTTTTTAAGCAAAAAAGAAGATTATAGTGTATATAGTGGTTCAAGTTTGTATTAAAAAAAAAGTTTTGTTCAACTTTAATAGTGTTGTTTAAGAAAATAAGATTACAACTTTTTTATTTTAATTTTTTAAGCAAAGAAGAAGATTATAGTGTATAGTGTGGCTCAACTTTTTATTAAAAAAAAAGTGTTGTTCAACTTTAATAGTGTTGTTTAAGAAAATATGATTGCAACGTATAGTGTATATGCTATGCGATTCTTTTAAGTATGTGAACAAAGTTTAATTTGCAAATCATACAAAAGCATAATATTATAGTGTGCATCGAAAATGTTAAAATGTCTATTATAGATAACTCTTAATATGTCATCAATGATTTGTAATGATCCAATCTCTTTAGATTATGAAATGTAAAAATAATAGATATGTCAAATCGCTAACACATCAGCGGGACACATATTGATTGTATAGTGTACACCACAAACCTAAACTCCATAAAATAGATTTTCTAATGAATCCAATTAGGGCTCGTTTGGTTTAAGTAATGAGTTTGTTATTGCTAAGAAATGTGAGATTGTACTGTTCATCAAAGACAAAATTGATGTTATTTAGGTGTTTGATATGTAGGTTTTGTATTATATTTGAATTAAATTATGTGTTTGGTTTGAATGGTTAGAGATTTGTCAAAGTGGTTTAAATTATAATTATTTGTTTGGTTTGTTGGTTAATGATGATAAAAAAGGTGAAATGACCAAATTACCCTTCATTTATGCAAAATCATTATAGCTATTTTGAATTAGTTTTTATGGCTAAATTCAATTGGAGAATAATAAAGAAAAGACACCCAAACCCTTACCTACAAGGCTGCAACCTATCTGGAATTAACTTGGCCGAGTATAGCAGAAGCAGAGACAAGAAATCCCTCGTGTTTTAAGCCCTTCTCACACACTCATCTTCAGAAATGGAAGATCTCTGATTCTATCCGTTTTGATTGAAGGACTCAGATTGACCTAAAGGTGTATTTAGATTGCCATAGAAGTAACCCCCTTAGCTCGATCCATTGGGATCTTGAAGTGACTGGATATTTTTTTTAACAATATTACAAGGCGAAATATCGATTGAATTCCGTTTGAATCTTATGTCTAACAGGTATATTATTCTTATTATTGTGTTTTTCATTCATTTTGATAACTTGTTTATGTTGTTCTATGTTTTTATTGAATAGTATAAATTTTTGTATGTTTGAGAAGTAGGAATCAGTTTTGCATAGTTTATCTTAGTGCAGTTCAAGTTGATTTGTTGCCTTTAATGGTAGTTATTGTATTAGCCTGAATCGAAAATTGATTTTTCGATACATTGCTCTAATCCATTAATGTGAATACTTCACTCTGATAACATATGAGTTTATGACATCGGGTTATGACATATCTATGTCATTTTTTTTTGTGGATATCTTTTTGTTTTGGAAACAACTTTATCACGTTGAAGAGCCACTTTATAATAGTATGTTTTGTAGTTCGTATTTATATTACCATGGAACTTCTAGTGGGAATTCTCAAAGCCAAGATGCGATTGTCCTTGTCGACATGCCATTCTAATGCTATCCAAACATCCGACAAAAAAAAAAATCCTATGTGACGTTTTATGACTTATCCTTTTTAAGGGGTACGAACATCTCTAAATCAATGACATTTATTCATATGATGTTGAGTTTGTGAAATAGGTTGTATGTTGATATTTGTAAAGAAATTTTGGAATTATTGTTGATTTCAGAACGAAGGGTGTGGGGTATTTATTTGGTTGGAGCTGCAACTTGAGGGTCGTGCTAGAAATGTAGCTCTTGATTGCATCGAAAAGATGGATTGATTGAAGTGCGAACTTGCGATGAAAAAAGCTCGTGAAGAAAGATATAAGAGGTGTACAAGATTGATTTGCATTGTGGGTATCTTAGTTTTCGTTATCTTTATATGGTTGTTGCAAAACTCGAGCTCTGTTAAGATGAATGAAAATTAAAAGTTATAATCTATCTCCCTCTATTTAATCATATGATGTATTAGAGATCCTAGACTGTTGTATCATCCACACTCATATCTTAATGAATCCGAGTCTATGGCTATTCTGTGTTGGGCTTACAATTTGATTGTGAACCATATGAGTTTAGTGTGTAAGTTTTCATATTTTAGCAGAAGGGTAAAATGGATTTGAGTATATATATAAGTAATCGTGCTTTTCTACAAATATTTGAACAATCTCAAAGTTCATTAGTGTTGCAATTATATATAAATGAGCAGTCCATATACCCTTAAATACATGAGTGGTACCTCAGGTTATCATGGCAAAACACTTCAATACCAATAATTGTTGTTTACATAAGTACATATCAATAAAAGTTGTAGCAAAAATAATGTGGACTGTCATGAGCATCCAAAACAAACAAGTCATATGCATGAGTTTTACAAATAACATAGCCTATAGCCAAACTGCCTTTCTTTTGTAAAAGTATTGACATGCATGTTCAAGTTTCAAAAGTGTGATCTCCTAGACTGTGGATTAGAGTAAAGATAATTTATCACGCTTGATGGCTGCATCTTTTTCTTAATCAAACGACGATCCCAATCATCCACAATTTCAACATCAAAGGGCTCATCCCTAACGGCAATGGGAATATCAAAAGATGATCCAACCTCTCCGAATCGGTATGCTTCAACTATTTGGACCATTCGTCAAAGTTTGGGAATCCACACTCCCTAAACAATCTTTGGTGCTTGTTTTCCTGCGAGTCAATATATGATGTGAGTTAATTTCCATCACATAAACAAAATACATTGCTTTTGGGAAGGAAACTGATATCACAACTTTGGAAGAAAATCAAAGTAATAGTATGAAGTTGTTATAATGAATAATATGGAGTTTGAACAAACAACAATACCTTCCGAATGAAGTACCAATACTCAACATTGACTTTTATGCGGTTCACTTTCTTCTTATACTTAATCCCAACGGTGTCGCTCAAGTAACTGATGAACTCTTTGTAGAGTTTATTGTTGTTAGCGATGAAAACCTTCACATTTATAACATTGAAGCGCTCATCACCTATTTCGAGACTCATTTTCTTACCCAAGTCCGTGCATACATTTGTAAGAATCTTGACGTCGGCTACATTGCGTTTGATGCATGTGTCATTAAATCGGTGAATCACCCACTTAGCCTCATTGTAGCTAAAAGTATGGTAGAAGTTGTCAAGAGATGAGTTTTGTTTAGACATTTTCCTACAAAATAGAAAGACAACCACACATTGTAACAAATTGTTTTATTAACATGCATGATTAGTATATAATATATAGTCCATAGAGATATATATTGAAGAGTAAATATGTAACCAATCTTGTTAGTATAGAATGAATTCACAACAAGTATTATTAGGATAGATTCTTGCATAAATCCATTTATAATTATTGCCATTTAACGCAATCAATTGACCAAAAATATGTATACTGCAAATGGGGCCAACAGTGTGTTTATACTTATGATTGTTGTGTAATGTATCTTGTTTTGTGGACTGAAAAGACCACTTGAATGCATTATTCATGATAATGTTAGCCTTGTTATCTCATATGGTGAACTTCAATGTAATTTATTATATCACCCGTGAATGAATTCACCCAAGTAATGAAGTGTTATCTACTTTATATCAACTTTGCAACAAATTGTCTTATCTTGCATGTTTCCAATGTTTACTCAATAAAGCAACAAAGTCATATGTATTTTGTTTTGCATGTCTTGGACTCATCCACAAAGCACTAGCCAAGTCACTTTGAGGGTGTTTGAGCTATTTAAATACAAAACACATGCTATGTGTCATTTCATTCCATTTTCTACCACCAATATTTTGGTCAATAAAACACATTGTAGGGTCCACAAAGTGGCTAGTTGTCTATTCCCATGAATGAAAAACACATAATTTATCCACTTTATCTCACCTTCTTGCATTGTTTGTACATTAGTACTTATTTTTTAAAATTGTATCAATTTGTATATAAGTAGACAACTTGTGTTTAACTTTCAATATCAAAGTTTGAAACTACAACAAATAATACAGACATCATGGTGGGGAAAGATTTTTGTCTAAAGCAAGAGGACTACATTTATGGATTGGAATGAGATATGAACGTAGTTACTTTTTTCATTGTGGTCCTAACCGATCAAGCAAGAATGGGGAAGTTCTCAACCGGTGGCCACAACAAACATGCAATCCAAACTACCTAATATTTTGTTAACAAGTTTTTCAACAAGAAATTTGAGGTGAGGGAGTGTGTCAAGCAAGTGCGTTTGCTCCATCAGAGACATGCTACTTTCTCAACTATCATGCTTCGTGACGATGTTGGATGGTTCATTAAAGCTAACTCCATTGACTACAGCCCCGAGATGTGGGATGATATTATTAGTGTAAGTTGATAGTCCTCTCATATGTACTATGTCTTATGTCTGCATTTTGATTTAACATTTCACTTGACTATTACATAATATGGTGAGGGAACTAGATTAACATGTCATTTTCTTAGGCCAACCCATTTTCATGTGCATACGCAACATATGGTGACCCTCATTGGGAGGACTTAAAAATAATTTTTGGTGATCCCAACGTTGACACACCGCGAGTGCCTCATGCTCTTGCCGCTCAATCGGTGATTGTAATCGAAGATGATATCCCACATGATAATTTTCCAAATAAATATACCCCTTTGAATAAAGTTATTGAGATATCAAGTGACAAGTTTGATAGTCTATCTGCTAACTTTTAGAAGGAATTGGGACCTTGTGAGAATTCTTTCGATGAAGACGGGTCATTTCGCTCACCATCTATGAAGACGGAGATGAACTCATCCAACCTACTAGAAAAGTCTAAAGGAAAAAGGAAAAACATCTTGGATAACATATGTATGAACTTATATGGTGTCTCGTATATCTCTTCTTTAGCTCATGCCATCCCGATTCAAAGAAGTGAATCAAGAGGAGGTCTTGGTTTCACATCTACTGCCATGTAAGTTCTAGTGATTGAACATGTGGATGGTGTTTGGTGTATTCGATGAAAGTATCTTGCATTTTCTTTCAATTTGATTATGTATTTGTAGATGTGTTAGTTGAATGATTTCAAGTTCCAAGCAAATTTTGGTAAATTGTTGGATCGTACTTCAACTTGCTGAATTGAAAACATGTCTATCATTTTGTTTTGTTGTGGGAGTGTTGTTTTCAATTATGAATGTAATGACTGATAGCCATCTTGTTTTTTGGTTGTAACTCCATTTGTGTTTTAATATGAAACTGTAACATTTATTTTTTCACTTGCCTTATATGAAGATTAAAATAAATACATTTCATGACAATGTTCGATCATACAAAACAACAACGGTTAGAATACAAAATCCGACCATGTATTTCTTACATTACATAATACTTCATGACATGGGCCTATCGATGAAGAGTTCAAAATAAAATACTAAAGGATACACAACAAAATACATATGAAAATCATCAGTCCAATGTCTATATTTTATCCATAATATCCTTGACCAACATAAATCTAGCATCATTTGGTATGCTAAGAAAGAAACCCAAGTCACTCTCATTATTGCATAAGTACTGGGCAACATGCACTCTTGCCTCCAAACAAGGGAATTCAAAGCCTTGAAGCATATTGCATACTTTCATGTGTTTTTTACTCGGCACCAAAGTTGATTGTTTCTTCTTTGCGATGTCACCTACTTTGCTAGTTATCTCACCCATGTGATCATCATTTCACTCACAATACTCGCTAACTTTTAATTTGAAAAGGTCTGGATCTTCATTTTCAATCCTTCTAAACTTGGACTTCCCATTTCTTTTAGATGAGTTTGAGCTTTTGGCAATACCCTTTGACATGGAATCAGTTGATAACTCTTTGTTATGGATTGTAATTGGTATGGATGAGGACTTAATGGGTTATGTATTGCCGGTGTTCAAGAAATCTTGCATAACATCAGCAAACCTTAAGCATGCTCTCCAGTCGCACGGTCCTTCCCAAATATCTCGACCCAATCATTAAAAAAAGGCAAAGTCTTGAAATGCATAAGATGAACAATTGGCTCAATCTACAACGTGAGTTTGGTACGAATGAGACTAATTGAGCATAACAAAATTGAAGGACTCAGATAAGTTAAACATAATAAGTACATATTTAAGGTTCAAACCACATACCTTCACGTACACTTCCCAAACTTCATCATTGATGTCAATTATGAAATTGGGTTCGAGCTCGATATCACTGTTACCAAACATTAGAGATAAGATATTATAACTTTTCTTCCAAGTATGAATTTTACTAGAAATGTGTGGTTTGGCCTTCAAGTCAGTTCCGAGAAAACGTTCGGCTAAGGATTGCTCCAACAGATTAAGATAACTTATCCTAAATCCATTGTCAGACTTATAACCTTGAAAGACCAACTCTTTCAACGCATCGATGAGTTGTTGCTCCTCAATGAAATTCCAGGTCCTTCTTGATTGGGGGTAGCCTTATTTTTTGCATTCTCATTCTTGTTGTTCATGTCTAAAAGGGAGTTGACATGTTCAATATGATAAAAATTGTCATTATGTATTTGATTGCTGACATCGATTATTAACATTTATAAAATTTACATTGTACATGCATGTGTAAGTTAAAGGACTCAGAAAGTATACAAAAGCATCAGTGACAACATTCATGTTATGTTTGAAATTTCAAAAGTCGAAAGCATCATAATACAACATGTTACAAAATTCATTAACTCAATCCTGTTCAAAGTACAATTATAATTTTAAGATGAATTCCTATTGTCCCACATTTTATAGCTATGTTATCTTTCCATAATGTCCAAGCTTGGGATGACTGAACTTGGAACGTAGCCAATGTCTGGAGTTGGGTCGGAATTAGGATCATTACAAATGTTAGGCACCTCAATTTCTATTAGGTTGATGGTTACATTGGTACGAATGAAATTGTGAAGTAAACAACAGGACAAAATAATGTGATTTTGTTTTTTTGATTGGATAATAAGAGTAACTCCTAAGAATGCCCCAACGGGCTTTGAGAATGCCGAATGAACGCTCAATTATATTACGGGCTCTAGTATGCATCAGATTAAAATATTCTTAACACGTTTGAGGTCCTTGGGATGTATGATTCTATTCTTGCAAGTGATATCTTATACCCCTATAGGGTGCCAAAAACCCATTCCTGTTTATGTATCCTTTGTCATACAAATAGTAATTTCCTGCCACATATAAATAAACATTGGGGAATGAGTCAATGGTCCCAATATATGTGAAAATATTGGCACCATTAGAAATGAATTCAAGACCTTAACGAAAGAAAAATGATTAGATGGTATGATGTAAAGGAACGTGTTATCTACCAATTGAGACTTTCAATCCATTTGGTTAAGATATGGCGTCACACAACCCTGAGCATCGGCTGTAGATCCCTCCCATCCAACCAAGATGAATGTATAATTCATGTTATGGTCACATACACCCAACACATTAACAGAAACAAAACCCTTTCTGTTTCTATATCTTGATTTTTCAGTGAGAGATACATTTACAGGGACATATGTGCCATCTAGGGCACCCAGACAACCCTACATTATGGAGAAGAGTATTATTTGGAATGCATTATGTTAATTTATCACATTTACTTATATATGTGTTATTTATTATTGTCAATAAATGAAACATGTAATGAAAGAGTGAAGATTGTTATCTTAAAATATTTCCAACGATCCATTTGTTCATCGGCTTCAATAGGTTTGAGTTGAACTAGAAGAACAATGTGTAGTTTTAACAAACACTTGAGAACAAAATTAAAGTGTTTGCTTATTGTGTATCTACTTCTACTGAAATCATCATTCACTACTCTATTTTTCTTGTGATGGGAAATAATAGAAAGAAATATAGCAACTTATTCCGGTATTAGTAGATGCCTAGTTGGTTCTAGCCCCCCTAGGTGCTCCAAAAGATAGCATAGGCGACTAAATGTATCACGGCTCATTCGAAGATGATTGATTCAGGTCTCATCGGATATGAGAGTGAGATTACAAATGTGGTCCAATAGATGAGATATTTTAAGTGACAAATTATATTTTCTAGATCTGGTAGGCCAATTTTAAATATTTCTATTTTTACGGTAAAGTCTTACATATGCAAAAGTCATGAGCATCAGAAATGTTTTGAATGAAACATTGATTGCCTCAACACCATGTGTAATTTTCTCGAGCTCTGTATATTCATCCATTTTGATAGTCTATTACAAACAAAATGGGTCATTACATAAATTAAATACAATTATTTTATATAACATTCTAGGTGGAATGAATAGGATTTATATAATGGGAATTGAGTGGATTATTTGCATTAGAAGTATTAAGGGAGAATAAACATAATATTCGAATTTCAAAAAATTCACCAGTAATCACATATTGTTGTGTATTCACAATCGGGCAATTGGACATGAGGGGAAGATATTTACATGATTTGGTGTTAGACAGTATCATATTTCTTATGATGACTTTTGTGGTGAAAACTAACACTACGCAAGTGCACGTATCGTGACAAGTAATATGGTGGATTGAAAAGTCCGGATATCAAATCCACAGGGAAAATAATAACTATCTATTCTTAAGTACTAGATTCATACGACTTACGATCCTATCTAGCGAATTCAATTTGAAAGTTGATTGTTATAACAACTGAAATTAAACTACGAAAAACAAGAAAATAGTGAATGCAACTATGCAAAGAAGAATTAAATGAAGATTTATCAAAATAAGCAAACCTAGGATTTCATCTCCCCCTATGTGTTTCAACTCCCTCTTACTCTTTTCTCATGCAATTTTCAATTCCCGACTCCTGACTTGAGATGCTAATATAATCATACCCCGTTTCCATGTGATGCATGAATCTAATGCTATGAACAATTTACTGTATTCCTACGCAATTAAATTCATAACAAAGCATTAGGCATAAATCCCAAATATGACCTCCTAAGGTGGAATCTATATTCCTACGATTTCACATGCAATTAAACACTATCCTGTTCAATTAACACGAATGATCTTCTACGACAATTCTAATCATCAAACTAATCTTCCGATATAAATTTGACAATAATATAAAGATACACAAATTGGCCAGATTCATGCACTTAATCAAAAACAAGTAGAATAAATAATCGTAAATTAAACTTGCATTAGAATCAAAATAAGGGATTCATAATTTACCACATAGAGTTTGAATAAAACCCTAGAAAAAAAACTCTAACTACTTATTGTCATAAAACAAAGAAGTTCATAAAGAAACGAAGGAAAAACTGTGCTTGAATTGTTGTCGATCTTCTCTTCTTCGCTCGATCCTCTTTTCTTTCTTGTGGGGGTGAAAGTCCGTTCTTTCTATACACATGAGAAAGAGGAGTCTTTTTTCTTTGAGAGCACAAAAATCGCATCTTTCTAACAACTTGCGAAGCCAATATCACGGTATCCAAATTTGGATACCGGGGTACTGAGATGCAGATTCCAGCTTCTGTTTATTTTATACGGACACCGTGGTGTCCATAGTGGGTACCGCGGTCTCGACCTATTTCTTCTGTTTTTTCCATTTTTCGCGCTTTTTGTCTCCGTCATCCCGTTTTATCCCCTTGCACCTACAACAACTAATATTTTGCAATTACAGCTCATTTTTTGACCAAGACAACACAATAATCGTACTTACAACCATGTGTATCGAGTGTATTTTACACACTCAACACACCCCCAAACTTAAATATTTGCACGTCCTCGCACAAAGACAATCTCACGACATCAAAGCACACAACTAACAATTCAACAAAGCATAAACAAACTCAAATTTCCACGGCTATATACATCGAGTCTCAACCTAAAACACTTAACATGAATTGCACTCAACACAAACATTTCCCCTCCGATTTACTAAAGAGCTCAACATCAAATCGTATACCACTAGCACATCTCGGCTTCTCAAACATCAAAAGAAATCAGCCAATTCGCTACACCGTGGGGTTTTTCATTAACTTAGAGAACCAAGCGCCACATTTACCAATTTTTCATTATAAACATCATAAGCTCATTGACACCTTTATTCGGCACTTTTTTTTTCTATGAATATCCCGTTGTTGAATATAGTGCAATCCACTAGGCTTTCTAATTGGTCCATGTAACAAACTTTCGACCAATGACTCCCAACCCAGATGGCTTTAGGGCATTAGGTGTAGAACACCCCAATGGCTTACTTGCTCGAACAAAAAAGGCTTCGAATCACACTTCCTCAACTAGAGATTTTTCACATATCTATTTTTCTATTGTTAACGTTCTACACTACTCAGGTGACCCATGTAACGAACTTTCAATCAACAATCCCAAGCCAGTTGGCTTTAGGTTGCTAGGTATAAAGATACCCCTAAGGATTTACTTATTCGAGTCACCCATCAACAAAATTGTGACCTTAACCATAGTCGAACTTTAATCAATACAAAGCAAAAACAACAATATTTCACACTTCCATTATTCATTTCATAACAACTTGATATGCTAAGTTTTAGATCAATTCAACCCACGGGTGCAACAAACTAGTCTCAACCCTCAATGCTCAAAAATAAAAAAAAGCTAATGACATAAAATCCAATGTATAAGTTGTAAAGTAAAGTAAAAGGGTTCATGTTCATCAAATCATGTAATCAAAGCTAAGCACTTCATATCATGACTCTCAAAGCATATAATAAAGAGAAATTTAATTTTTTTTTATCACAGCAATAAAGACTCGACAACAATAACAAAAACTAGAAAACAAAAACAAGAAAATCCCATACCCAAACTTAAATGTGACATTGTCCTCAATGTCATTAGAACGAAGTTTTGAGGATAGAATACACCTGACCAAGTATTGTGTGGCGAGGTGTCTCCCACTGCATCGTCATTCTGCTGCTCCTCCTCATTTGACACATTCTGTGGTGAGGGTGAACGAACGTGCCTTTACCTTTGACGACGCACCGGAAAGAATTTCGGTATCTCGAGCTCTGGTGGGGTTGATTGACATCCACACGCGACGAACGTAGTCTTGAGCACCTTCGGAATCCAGTTGAAGAAGGCCTTCAAGCGTCTCGCATGTCGAACTGTACCTCGCGTAGTTTGTCGAGCTCCCATGACACTTATGTTAAGGTGGTCACTCTCTCAAGGCGTCTCTCTGTTGGTGGCCCTTGTGGAGACGCACTAGCGGTGCCGACTCCATTTACCGAATGACTGCAGTGTTGATTGGATTCTTAAGCTAGACAACTGTATCAGAATCAAGGCTCGGGATGCCCTTACTAGTGCATAATCCCGTGATAAGTGCAAGGAACAAGTTTGACTTGTGGGAATCTCTGATAGACTCCAAAAGTCGTGTCCAGATGATTTAGGCAACCAGAATTCACTCCCCTTTCATAATGTAGTAGATGAGGGTGCACCGTTCAAATGTCACATTCGTCAGGGTGGAAGTTGGCATGATATGATGGCAAATGAAGTAGAGCCAGATCTTCACTTCGAGTTTAAATGCAGATTTGGGGATCATCCACTGGAGCACCTCCTCATTGGTCTTCCAAACCGGCGTGTGGCGGCATAGGAACTCTCCAACTTCTTTGGGATTCACAATCCTCTTCATCTCGTCCCAATCTCCTTGATGAGCATGGTCCCCCAAAGCTCATAGTATCGGTGAATGTACTTGTCACTGAAATCCATCTCAACACCTTGGACAATTGACATCGGGGGCACTCGTTGGCCCCTTGGAGTGTATTTTGCAGTTGGGATATTGTGGTTGGCATAGAATTCGAGCACAAATGAGAGGTTGTATTTAGTTGTTTTCTCACAAAGTTCGAACCATCTACGTTGCCGGATTTGAGCGGTGATTTCATCGTATTCACCAGGAAATAGGTCGAATCCTTGCTCCGGGATAACCGTCTTTGCCCTCCGCTTGTAATATTCATCCTTGGCTATGTCGGTAAAGAAAATTGTAGTGCCGCTAGGAGGGATAATAACTTTGCCCTTACCTTTAGCACCGACATCTTGGGATGAACCGACACCATCGACCCTTGGTTTCTTTCTTGGAGCCATTAACAAAATGTCCATTCTTGGTGAAATGTAGCAAAAGAAACCCCCAAACTTTGTTGAGGCAATAGATCGAACACCTTGTGAGTGTGAAGAAAAACGAGGTGTTTTTGTGATTATGTTCTTGGAAATCTGACCCAACCTTGATTTCGAGCACACGTGAGAAACAATCGATGAAGAATGATATGAAAAAGTGAATTATAGGGAAGAGAGGAGAGTGGTGATATGGAAGAGAGGAGAGTGGTAATATGGAAGAGATGAGAGCGGATTATATGGGAGAGAGGAGAGTGGTGATGCGAATAAGGGGGGAAATCCCCGATTGGGCATTTAAAAGGGTCAGTACCGTGGTATTCATTAGTCGATACCACAGTATCGGATACCAGAAACATCTTCAAAATCCCGTAGTCGGATACCACAGTATTCATTAGTCGATACCACGGTATCGAATAATAGAAAACATCTTCAAATTTCCTAACTCGGATATCACGGTATCGGCTTCCAGTTTTCCGATACCTGTAAAAATTCTATGACTTGGTTAACTATGCACATGTGTGGACTCGAAAAACTCTGAAAAATAGAAAGAAAAAATAAAAACAAAGAAAACTTGGGTTGCCTCCCAAGAAGCACTAAGTTTACAGTCTTCAGCTAGACTTTTGTCGAAATTTCTAAGCCAGTTCGATCGAAGTTGGGTGGCGCTCCACGTCACCACCATAATAGTGCTTCAATCGTTGTCCATTAACTTTAAAAATCCTTTCCAATTCATTGTCCATTATCTCCATGGCTCAGTGCGGATACACTTCCGTGACCGTAAACGGTCCCGATCACCTAGACTTCAACTTTTCGGGGAAAAGTCCCAGTCTTGAATTGAAAAGCAAGATGAGTTTCCCTTTTTGAAACTCGTGATGGAGGATCTTGTTATCATGCCATCTCTTTGTCTTTTTCTTATAGATGCGGTTGCTCTCATACGCATTCAACGTAACTCTTCGAGTTCAATGAGTTGAGTCATCTGCTTCTTCTTGCATGCATCGAGATCGAAATTGAGCTTCTTGATTGCCCAATATGCAGTATGCTCCAACTCCACCAGCAAGTGGCATGCTTTTCCATACACAAGGTGAAATGGGGTCATTCCAAGTGGAGTCTTGTATGCGGTTCGATATGCCCACAGTACATCATCTAACTTTCTAGACCAATCCTTTCGAGTTAGGCTTACTATCTTTTCTAAAATATTCTTGATTTCTCGATTCGAGACTTTGGCTTGCCCATTCGTTTGAGGATGATAGGCAAGGGCAGTCTTATGCTTCACTCCATACTTAGCTAATAGGGTTTCAAATTGCTTGTTGCAGAAGTGCGTTCCTCCATCGCTAATGATTGCTCTCGGTGTGCCAAACCGTGTAAAAATCTATTTTTTCAAAAAAGCACAAACTACAGAAAAATCATTAGTAGGGAACCGACCACTTCTACCCACTTCGACACGTAATCCACTGCCACTAAGATATATAAGTTATTGAAGGATGGGACAAAGGGCCCCATAAAATCAATTCCCCATACATTGAAGGGCTCGACTTCGATCATAGTGTTTAGTGGGAGTTCGTGGCACCTCGAGATGTTGCCAACACGTTGACAACGATCGCACTTTGAAGCAAATATATGAGAATCACGAAAGAGGGATAGCCAAAAGAAACCTGACTGTAGAACTTTTCGAGCCGTCCTCTCACCTCCGTAATGTCCTCCATAATTTGAAGTATGACAATGTTGCAGAATATTGTCTTGCTCGTTTTCTGGAACACATCACCTGATAACCTGATCACTGCATTGTCTAAAAAGAAATGACTCTTCCCAAAAGTAAAACTTAACATCATGTAAAAATTTCTTCTTTTGATGAAATGAAAACTCCGGTGGGAGCACTTGGCTAACTACATAATTCACATAATCAACATACTAGGGACTTTGTTATCAATAGCAAGCAAATGTTCATCAGGAAAATTTTCATTAATGCTAAGTTTGTTTGTCACTATTAACTCATTCTCAAGCCTAGACAAGTGATCCGCTACTTGATTTTCCGTGCCCTTTCTATCATGAATTTCTAAATCAAATTCTTGCAACAACAAAATTCATCCAATTAACCTAGGCTTAACATCTTTCTTCTCAATCAAATATTTCAATGCAGAGTGATCAGTGTAAACAATGACTTTCGTGCCAATCAAGTAAGATCGAAATTTTTCAAAGGCAAATACTACAACAAGCAACTCTTTTTCCGTAGTGGTGTAATTCAGTTGCATATCATTAAGAGTTTTACTCGCGTAGTAGATAGAGTGAAAAACCTTATTTTTTCTTTGGCCTAAAACGGCACCCACAACATAATCACTTATATCACACATAAGCTTAAACTGTTCATCCCAATTAGGTGCAATAATAATGGGAACAGTGACTAACCTTTT
Source organism: Scutellaria minor (assembly GCA_954870855.1). Taxonomy (NCBI): domain Eukaryota; kingdom Viridiplantae; phylum Streptophyta; class Magnoliopsida; order Lamiales; family Lamiaceae; genus Scutellaria; species Scutellaria minor. The sequence continues at coordinate 6,439,007 of OX940726.1, read as the reverse complement.
CTTAAGCTCGTTGAAAGCTTTAAGACACTTACCATTGAATTCAAATTTGATGTCCTTCTCAAGCAAGTTGCACAGAGGTTTGACAATCTTGGAAAAATCCTTGATGAACCGCCTATAAAATCCCGCGTGTCCTAAAAAACTCCTAGTTCCCTTCACTGAGGTCGGTGGTGGAAGACGCTCGATCTTCTCGATCTTTGCTCGATCAACTTCAAGTCCCATTCTTGAAATCTTGTGCTCAAGCACGATCCCTTCTCGTACCATGAAGTGACACTTTTCCCAATTGAGCACCAAGTTTGTCTTTCACACCTGTGAAGAACTTTAGCTAGCATGTGGCGACAAATGTCAAACGTATCACCAAAAACAGAAAAATCATCCATGAAAACTTCTAAACCACATTCAACCATGTCCGTGAAAATAACCATCATACACCTTTGGAAAGTAGCAGGGGCATTACATAGACTAAAAGGTATATGTCTAAAAGCAAATGTACCATAAGAACAAGTAAAAGTGGTTTTATGTTGATCTTTCGGTGCAATAGCAATTTGATTATACCCCGAATACCCATCAAGAAAATAGTAAAATTCTTTCCCAGCTAACCTATCAAGCATTTGATCAATAAAAGGTAAGGGGAAATGATCTTTCTTAGTGGCTTTATTTAACTTCCTATAATCCATGCATATTCTCCAACCTGTGACTATTCTAGAGGGAATTAATTCATTTTTTTCATTTTTAATCACCGTCATTCCCCCTTTCTTAGGCACACATTGAACGGGGCTTACCCATGCACTATCGAAAATAGGATAGATAATACCTGCATCGAGCCACTTGATGATCTTTTTTTTTACTACCACTTTCATGATGGGGTTCAATCTCCTTTGCTGCTCAATTGACGAACTGTGCCCTTCCTCCAAGATGATCTTGTGCATGCAAAATGTTGGACTTATGCCTCGAATGTCTGAAATAGTCTATCCAATTGCAAGCTTGTGCTCACGAAGTACCTCCAATAATTTTTGTTCCTGCAAAGAATTTAAAGAAGCAGAAATTATTACCGGAAGAGTATCATTAACACCAAGATAAACATATTTCAAGTGAGAAGGGAGCTCTTTAAGCTCAAGTTTTGGCGGCTCCTCCACTGATGGTTTGAATGCACTTTTGGGCTTTAGAGGCGCCTCTAAGCTTTCAAATTTCAACCGAGGTCTCGACTTCGCCGAATCTAGGTAGGTTGCTTGCTCTTCAATTTCCTCATCCAAAAACTCTTCACCTGCAAAAAGAGATGCTACCAAGGGGTCCAACAAAAGAGTATCATCAAATAACGAGTCAATATCATCAACAGTAAATACTTCATGCGAATCACTTTGATGCTTAAGGCTTTGGTACACATTGAAAGTAATTTTCTGATCTCTTAAAGACATGATTAATTACCTTTTTGTAATATCTATCAGAGTTCCCCCCGTGGCTAAGAACGGTTTCCCTTAAATGAGAGGAACCTCCATATCCTCTTCCATATCAAGCACTACAAAATCTGCAGGAAATATAAACTCATTAACCTTCACAAGAATGTCTTCTACAATTCCCTTAGGATAAGAAAGAGATCTATTCGCTAACTAAAGGGTCACAGATGTAGGCTTAATTTTTCCTAACCCTAAGCTTTTATAGACAAACAAAGACATGAGATTTATACTAGCCCCCAAATCAATAAGTGCCCTCTGAATATGTTTATCCCCAATAGTGATGGGAATAGTGAACTTTCCAGGGTCCCTAAGCTTAGGTGGAAGGGGACGAGTGAGAATTGAGCTACACTGTTCAGTTAACGCAACCATCTCAAATTCACCTAGTTTTCTTCTCTTGGACAAAATATCTTTCAAGAATTTAACCCAACTAGATATTTTTTCTAAAGCTTGAGTAAAAGGAATATTAATATGCAATTCATTTAACTTTTTCAGAAAACTTTGATACGAAGCATCAAGCTCAGCCTTTTTCAAACATTGGGGAAAGGGTACCTGTGGGGAAGGCTTAGGCGCAACTTTCCCCTTTTCACTAGGCTCACCCATCAAGTTAGATGGTTCTGCGTGTACTTCTCTCCCAGTTTCCTCTGCTTCCATTTTATCTTTTCCCTTGTTTGTGTTCTCTTTTTGAGGGACCTCCTCCAACTGTCTCCCATTCTTCAGACTAACGGCTTGACATTGCTCGTTCTTCCTATGATCTTCTGTATTGGATGGTGTCACGCCCCGAAATCTTTCATTAAAAAAATTATCAGAGTTTTTTATTTCATGGGCGTGAAGAGAGAAAGGAGAAGGAGACGAGCATGATATATAAAAGAAGAAAAAAAAGAGGATAAGAAGGGATACACTTAAAACATCGAATGCAACCGATAAAAAATGGAGTTTAAAACATTACGCAGCGGAAAAACATCAGGATCTTTTACAAAGATGAGAAATACAGTTAACATTTTACAAAACGTGGAACATCGTTTCAACATAGCTTTAAAGACAAAACCGGACAAAGGACACAGCTGATAGGGCACCCCTCTCTCTATGCGTCAAGATTCTCTTTTTCTCCTGTAGCGTGAGTACAGAATAGTAGGTGAGTGTGTAACGCCCCGTTTCCCTTTATTGGAAATAGGTCGTCACCCTTTACATACTTAAGAAATAAAGAAATTATAATGACTTTATAACATACAGCGGAAGACTTAAAAGTGAAGACACGAGAGTTTTTTTTATTATTTAAAACATAACATATATATATATATATCTGTCTATAAACCAAGATTAGTCGTGTCTCACCCACATTTCTAGGAAAAAATGTTTGTACCATCGACCAACATGACTTTACACAACAAAACTTATATATAACATAAGATAAGTCTAGGTCCATCGTTTTAACATACTATACACGTTTAAATAACATATTGCTTTTTAAAGAAAAAGAAACATGGTTCTAGCATATCTATTTTAATGTGACAGAGAGAAGTCAGACCAGCCTGCTACACGTCCACGTCATCATCTGTCGAGCCTGAAAATATAAAAAGTAACATCATGAGACACCTCCGGAGAGGGATCCCAGTGGGATAACTTTACCGTCTAATACATTGAAGCAATTAAATCATTAAGCAAGTACTACATGTGGTTCTTAGCCACCCTGAAAATATTTTGTGGTTCTTAGCCACCCTGAGAAACATTTTGTGGTTCTTAGCCACCCTGAAAATATTTTGTGGTTCTTAGCCACCCTGAGAAACATTTTGTGGTTCTTAGCCACCCTGAGAACATCATAAAGGAATGTGGGAATTTCTTGCCCACTAAACCTTGCATAGACCAGACAATTAAGCCCTTATGGTCGCTTTCATTGACCAGGCATATCTGCCCTTAAGGTTGTCGCCTAGTATGGAAGTTAAATACTGGTTATAGCTACGGACTTCAACCGTAGATTTTCATACATAACTTATCAATTCAATTATCATCATATAGTAGAGAGTAGAAGTTACCCACTTCTACGTTGATAGTACAAGGATTGCCTCCGGATTCACCGATCGTCTCGACTGCGCTCGACACACTTAACTGATTAGTCTCCTTATAACGTATAACATAATCTTTTGTATTTTATATTAGGTTACTTTAACCTAAAGCATAATCATTTAATAACCCTATTCAAATAATCACTCTAAAGACATATTAATTAGATTTTATACTCAATACTCCAGAATATTATTCGTTATACTTCATTCGATACATGCTTGATCCTTATTTTAAATTCTAAACATGATCATATCATACACAAATTATTTAAGTGAGATTTAGAATATAGAATACATCATCATACTTATTATATAATTGTTAAGCACTTAAACTAGCAAATTTGAAAGATAAAAACACACATAAAGTCGCAACAATTTTAATAACTCATAGATAATTTCTAGAATCACAAAAATATTTACATGATCATATATTAGTGTCAATTATTATATTCTGAAAATTCACAATTTTTCACAGTGTATATAATTAAATAAAAATAGAATCCTAAACAAGACTTTTACTTGAATTTCAGCTGAAAAATAGCCTTTAATGAAAAATTCACCATACCTTATAGGATTGATGAAATACTTTCATATTTTTACAGAAGTCAGACAACACATTAAAGTATAACATATAAAAATATCAAATAAAAATAAGATTCACATAATTAGTTATGAATTTCCTAAGTTGGCCAAAAACTGGACAGTGTGTATGCTGAAAACAGACCTTATTGTAAAAATTATCATAAATCGTATAAGAGTCTAAAAATTACATAGTAAATTTCTACATACTACTAAGAACGTGTACTATGACATAGTAAAACATGGCTTATAAATTCTATGCCAATAATTAGTTATGAATTTTAGAACAAAACTGAAAACAGGACATCGTCTACGCAGAAAACAGGTTTTGTTGTAAAATTCGGCATAAATCGTACAAAGCTCAAAAAAATACATACTGAATTCCTAAATGTACCTAAGAACAGGTTCTTAAACATAGTAAAAGATCATGCATAAATTCGAAGTAAAATGTTCCAGAAAAATACATGAATCAGACCCGAAAACAGGGTAAAAACTGTCTCCGAACAGCTTATCTTAGAAAAATAATATAAAATCGAATTCAACTACAAATCTTCTGAAATTTTACAGACATACTCTTGACTTCATATATTTCAATCTAGCAAAAGGATTCAGCTTATTTCAGTCTCTAAGTTTTTCGAACACAACCAAAACAGTAGCATATCGAAGCACATCTTTAAACCTATTCTAGAAACAATATATTCCACCATTTAAACAACATATAATCCCAAAAAAAATGCCAAAGAACATCTTTGGGCTTTCTAACCTAAGGTGTAAAACATAAATCATAAGATTTAATGAAGATATAAGAGAGTTAAGCCATAATACCTCTAGGGTTTGAAGTAGAACTTGATGTATATTTGACCTTTGCCTTCTTTTTCCTCTTATGTTATTTGTCTAAGGCTTTGGTTCCATATGTAGAGATTGAGAGAGAGAACGAGAGAGAGAGAGAAAGAGTTGCATGTTGCAAGTTGGAGATATTTGCATGTTGCAATTAGAGTTAGTGAGGTGGCTAGGCTAGTTTTCCTTAGTCTTAGGTTAGCAAACTTATCAAGGAAGCTTTGGATTAAAAATAAAGGTTAAATTAATTATTTACTTTGATATTTCATGTTTCATATTACATATATGTATAAGTACATGCTTACCTTATTGAAAAGACTAGAATTAATATCATAATGTATAAATCACATAAATGTGGAAATTGCTTAGCATAAAATTAAGTATTCAAAAATGGTAACGAATAAACTTAGCATAAATCCTAAAATCATTTTATTCAATTAAATTTAATTATCATTTTATCTTTTTACTTCCATTCATATGTGTCGAGTGAGTGGAGATCGAGCTCGGTTTCTTCCGTGAGGAATCCTGCAAAACCCTTAAAAATCTTGAAAGACAAACATATCATAAAATCTTTAAAATAAACAAGCACAACGAAACGTAAACTCATAAATCATAACTTAATGTCATCTAATATCTCATACTTAACTCATTCTTAAATGAACATTAAAAGCAATTTTAATAAATATGCATATACAGGTTTTCTTAAAATGGGGTGTTACAGAGTGCGTTGAATACACTCGTGGGGATACTTTCCTTGTTCAAACAATTATTATGTAGTTACACAAATCAATCGTATATAAATGTTCGGCAAATAAACACTTCACATATAAAACATAGCATGTAATCATTTCCTTAACAAACGACCTAGCCATTTCCCAGCCCATTCCCCAGCTAGCAGTGTATTCACGGACCACTCAGTCCCTTCCTAGCGGTGTATTCACGGACCACCCAGTCCCTACCTAGCGGTGTATTCACGGACCACCCAGTCCCTTCCTAGCGGTGTATTCACGGACCACCCAATCCCTACCTAGCGGTGTATTCACGGACCACGGACCACCCAATCCCTACCTATCGGTGTATTCACGGACCACCCAATCCCTTCCCCACAACAAAACAGTACACTCACAATATACACAGTACAAAGGGTTCAACAATAAGATTCAACAGTTCATATATCAAATAGGGAAAACAGTAAACACATTGAGTTTAGAAGTTACCCCCACCTCGTTCAGTGGTTACCACGTGTTCTGACAAGATAAAGAGTCAAGCCTAAAACGTACGATCCAACAGATAGCCTACAAAAGTACTGTGATAGCTTAGATCCTCAAAAGATTAAAAGATGGATAAAGAAACAAACGATCGAGGAGTCGAGACGGATAAGCAAGACTCGGGAATTAAGGTTATCGAGAAGAGTGTGAAAAGTAAACTTGGTAAAAGGGTTGACTCAACCGAGATCCCCGACTCCCGATAAAATGACGGAAACAAACAACTCGAAACGACCCACGAAAATGCTCGCCGGTGCGTACACATCGCTCTCGGCAGCACCCGATAAAAGCCCACCCACAAAACCCCTCGCACGATCGTGCAAAACTGCACACGACTGTGCCCCACAACACTCGACCGTGCGCCACCTTCCAGTGGCCGCGCACGGTCGCTCACTCCTGGCGCACGACCGTGCCCTAGCGCACGGTCCTACGCGCAACAACCTACACAGCAGCGCCACCAACTCCATCTTCTTCCTCTAGCTCCGGCCGGCAACTCCCGTCGCCGGTAACCCTTCTACCACCATAGCCGGCAACCTCCAACAACACACAACACAACAACCTAAGCAAAAACAACACACCCACAACAAACTCAAGCCTCAACCTAAAACCACACATATACATCTCCGGCCACACCACCTCCTCCGACGGCTCCACCACCCCCAACCCAAAGACAAACACTCTGGAATGGTTATCTACCACCCCGGCAAGGAAGACAAGAGAGAGAAAGCAAGAAACGAGGAGAGAGAAAAGGTGATGGACTCCAACTAGGTTTTTCCGACGGTTGACCCATGATTTGTCGGCGATCTGACTGTCGAAATGGAGAAACAAGACCGTCACTAAACTTGCCTCGACGAGAGCTACGACCTGTGCGAAAACTGTTCAATTCTGAGAAGGTTGACTTTTCCAGCCACCGGCGGCGACGACGGCCGCCGGGAAAAGAAAGAGAAGAGGGAGAGAAAACTTACGTGTCATTCGATTATGAGCTCGTGTGACTTATCAACTTAAAAACGCCCTTTATATACTCCTCCAAGAAGACTTACTATTCACCATAAATATCTCGTATGCTTTCCTTCGTATACGTCGTATTCTTCGTTTTCACCGTTTTCTTCACTACTCGAGCTACGAAACTCCGATTGTCCTCTAGTTCGTTTCTATCCTCTCGTCTTTCCAAGACGCATCTAATGGTATAGAAATATTCTATATACCATGTCCAAGAAAAATACTCATCTAAAGCGTGCATTATACACGTATCTGAAACGCACGCAAGTAATTTAAACAGTCAAAGTAAACGCACATACTTATTAAGTCATATGTTAAATATTTAATTAATCAATTATGCTCATTTTGATCCGGGGCGCTACAGATGGTAGAGATCCCAGTGGCCTGTTGCTCCTCTTTGCAGCGATCTGGCCTATTTGGGCTTCCAAATTTCGGAAAGAGGCTTGTGTCGTCGCGATGAATTACACTAACACCGAACCTAAATCTTCAACTGGAATTGGTGCCACTGTATTCAATGGTTGGGATCCTTGCTACTGTTGAAATCCCTGTGATGGACGTGGCTGATATTGTCCTTGCGGTGGACATGGCTGAAACTGACTCAGTAACATAAAGTAATTCTGGCCCTACTGGTTCCCTGTGAACCTCTGTTGGAACTGACGATTTCCACTGTTCATATAATTTACGGTTGTTGGCTCAGTGATGCACTCATTAGCGTAGTGATTTCCAACACAAATCTCGCAGCAAACTATAGTAGCAGCTGAAGTGTATACAGCTTGAACTTGCTGTATTCGAGACCCCTCCTCCAACTTTTACAAAATCAACTTATTTTATTCTACGAATTGCTTTACGAGGAGTTGATTTTGCTGATTTAGTTGTGTCATCTGTGCTTGCACAGCCGTCATCTGATCAACCTCCAACATCCCAGGAATCTTGGTTATGTCGTTTATGTTTCGGATATGGAGCTTTGCATGTCAGTTTCTTGAGAGATTGTCCAGCAAAATTGTAGCGTTCAGAATACTAAGGCCCATAAAGTTTCCCTACGCAGCAACATCGAGTACAGTTTGAGCATTTTCTTTCAGCCCTGTGTAGAACAATTGCATCTGACGTCATTGCTCTACTCCATGATTTGGGCATCTTCTCAACAACATATTGTATCATTCCCACCCCTCGTATAACTCTTTCCCAACATTCTGCAGGAAGGTGTGAATTTGGTTTATAATTTTCTCTTCCTTCATAGGTGAATTAAAGGTGGTCATAAAGAGTTGTACGAGTTGATTCCATGTAGTGATGGAATGGGGCTCCAGTGATGTAAGCCAAAGACGAGCATGACCTTGCAGAGAGTGTTTGAACAGGCGAAACTGGAGCGCTTCAAGAGAGACCCCGTTTTGCTTGTGAGAGTCACATATTTCCAGAAAATTCACCAGATGGGTGTATGGATCTTCGCCGGCTAGTCCACTGAATAACCCGTTGTTTGCTAGCGTTGTCAATAACCCTGTCTTGATTTCGAAATAGTTGGCATCGATGGGTGAATAAAGGATGCTTGGTTGGAATCCATCCATAGTTGGGATATAAAAATCCTAGATAGGTCTAGTGTTGTTATCCACTGGTGGAGTAGTAGGAGGAGCTGGAATTGACGGAGGTGGATCATTATTCAGCCTGTTCAGCTCGTTATTTTCTTGATGATCCATCCTTTGGTTCTCGATTTGATTTCTTCTGGCTTGCCTAAATGTTCGCTCAATCTCGGGATCAAACGACACTCGGTTTTGTACGTCTTTTCTTCGCATAAACTATACCTCTTACCTGAATTCAATAAAACAATTGCTAGAGTAATAAAAGTTGGTTAAATCTAATATAGAGAAAAACTAGACAGTTAATTATAAGGGGCAATGGTGCCAAAAACTTGTTGTGGTGAAAACTAACACTACGAAGTGTACGTATCGTGACAAGTAATATAGTGGATTGAAAAGTCTGGATATCGAACCCACAGGGAAAATAATAATTATCTATTCTTAAGTACTAGATTCATACGACTTACGATCCTATCCAACGAATTAAATTTGAAAGTTGATTGTTATAACAACTGAAATTAAACTACGAAAAACAAGAAAATAGTGAATGCAACTATGCAAAGAAGAATTAAATGAAGATTTATCAAAATAAGCAAACCTAGGATTTCATCTCCCCCTATGTGTTTCAACTCCCCCTACTCTTTTCTCATGCAAGATTCAATTCCCAACTCCTGACCTGAGATGCTAATATAATCATACCCCATTTCCACGTGATGCATGAATCTAATGCTATGAATAATTTATTGTATTCCTACGCAATTAAATTCATAACAAAGCATTAAGAATAAATCCCAAATATGACCTCCTAAGGTGAAATCTATATTCCTACGATTTCACATGCAATTAAACATTATCCTGTTCAATTAGATCGAAGGATCTTCTACTACAATTCTAATCATCAAACCAATCTTCCGATATAAATTTGACAATAGTATAAAGATACACAAATTGGCCAAATTCATGCACTTAATAAAAAACAAGTAGAAGAAAGAATCATAAATTAAACTTGCATTAGAATCGAAATAAGAGATTCGTAATTCACCACATAGGGTTTGAATAAAACCCTAGAAAAAAAAACTCTAACTACTCATTGTCATAAAACGAAGAAGTTCATAAAGAAACGAAGGAAAAACTATACTTGAATTATTGCCGATCTTCTCTTCTTTGCTCGATCCCCTTTTCTTTCTTGTGGGGGTGAATGTCACGCCCCAAAATCTTTTCATATTTTATCAGAGTTTTACCGTTGGGCGTGAAGAGAGAAAATAGCAAGAGACGCAAACTCAACAGAAAGAATAAGTAAGAGACGACAGAAGAAAGAGGTAAGGGACGAAGTGACTCTTTCACTTAACAACAATCGGCCTCTGCCAATAGCAATCAGTCTCACTATTGATAATATACATCATACGCAGTGGAAAAAACATCAGGATCTCTCGTTCAAAGAATATTCAGAATGTATATACAGAAATATTACACAACGTGAGTTAAACTTAAAACATTGTTTTGAAAATGTTTGTGCGACACACCCTAAAGATCACAGATTCAAAAACGACACCGCCTCTCTCCATCTAGGGATCATCATGCTCAACAGCTCCTGTAGTGTGAGTACAGATTAAGGGGGTGAGTGCGTGGAATACACTCGTGGGAGTAACTCTGTCTCTTGAGACTCTCAACAGATGTATAAAAACTAATAAAATAAACTTACGTCACGTTGTCACAACACATAAAATGCATAGCAGATATTAGAAATAGCTAGGGACGCATAGGTGTGGGGTTCCCCCGTCTTACCCTGTAAACGGTCTCATATACCGCTAGCGTATTTCAAGGACCGCCAGACCTTTTCGGAGTAGTAGAAAATAGCAGGGGACGAACAGAATGCATGATCAAGGTGGACATCAGTCCAACCACAGTAATAATATGGCACAACAAGTGTATTCACATCATATAGTGTTCCTCAGTCATGCTTTTAATAGGGAAAACAGTAAACAGATAAAGGGATAGAAATTACCCCCACCTTGTTCGGTGGTACCCACGTGAGTTGATAAATCCGAAAGTCTGATAACTAAGAGCTCGAGTAGCGAGTGTCAACAGTCAGATAACTCAACGTCAATCCAACAGGTAGCCTACATACGTTACAGTGTTCTTAGATCCTTAATAAATTATAATTAAAGCTGTAAAAGGTTTCGTCAGAAAACGGTCGCTAACGACACGATGAATCGAACGATCTAAAGATTGGAGTTCAAGAAATGAGAGGGTCAGATTTGTATGAGTGGCTGAATAGATAGGAAATGAAATAAGGATCCCAACGCAAAAAGAATGAGCTCAATCGGAGTTAAAACAAGCTCAAACGGAGCATTTTAAGTTTAGGGGTAAAATGGTAATTTTGGTCAAAGGGTTGACTTTGAACGGGCCCACGGACCCCGATCAACGATGTCTCATCATCGACGACTCGTTACGGTTGAACGATGGAAAGAAAACGAGGTTCGGATCGAAAACACGGCGTCGGGTGTGCATCGGCACCCGACGGGCGCGCACGGTGCGCGCCGGCACCCGACGGCTGCCGAGTTTTCTCGGCAGCTAGGCGCGACCCAACCCGACTGGTCGAGTTTTCTCGGCCAGCCCTGCCCAGAAATTCCCGACGGTGGCCTGCTCGAGCAGGCCACTTCCTGGCATCGCCCGGCGCGGCGGCGCCGCCTCCAGCCACCACTACCTACCTCACCGGATACCTCGCACCGCCGGCTACCACCTCCGGCCGTCCCTCGCCAGATTCCGGCATGAATAGTTCCCGGAAACATTGCCGCAAAATCCTTCGAAGTCATATTTTTCTAAAATTCCAACTTCAACCAAAACTCCGGCCGGCGACTTCCCGTCGCCGGCGACCACTCCCAGCTCCTCCGCCGGTGACTCCCCGTCGCCGGCAACCCGTTTCGGCCAACCAAACACCCTTAACCATGCATATACTCCCAAGTCCAAACATACACACACTCACGGTTAAACACACACACCCAAACACCAACCTTGGCCGGCGGCCACCTGCCGTCGGTGACCACCAGTATCCACCGCCACCTTGGCCGGCGACTGGGAGTCGCCGGCCACCACCAGCCACCGCCCAGCAACCACAACCGTGGCACCCACACACACACACGCGCATGCTAGCAAACACACACACACACACTGATCAAGCTTTGGCCGGCGGCCACCAGCCGCCGGCGACCCACCAAACCTCCTCGCCGGCGACCTCCCGTCGCCGGCCCACCGATCACACACGGCGGCGCCACCCGGCGCCGCCCCCACAGCGAGCCACACAACACACACACACTGATACACCACCATTCACACACACATGCACGTTTCATGCATATATAACATTGTTCGTCTCCGGCGCCGCCATCCACGGCGGCGCCGGCCCTCCAGCAGTCCCAGGTCGTCCTCCGGTGATTTCTCCGGCGAGAGAGAGTGAGAGTGAGAGAGAAAAACAAAGGAGAGAGAGAAGTTGTTCAAGGGTTAGGGTTTAGGGTTTAGGGTTTAAGAGAAGTTGTTTTTTGCCGTTTTCCGGCGAACGAGAAATCGGATTTGAAATCCGAGACCTATCCTAGATTCATCTCGTCGAGACGAACGTCGTGTGCGAAAATCGTCCGATTCCAACAACGTTGAAATTTTCCGGCGATCGGTCGGCGGCGGCGCCGCTGACCAGAAAATAGAAAACGAAGAGAGAGAGAGAGGAGAGAGAGACTTACGAGTTTTCGGCGCGCTCGGCTCGTTCGGAAAAACGGTGAAAAATGAATCGGAGGAGCCCCTATTTATAGAATTCCGGAAAGTTACTATTCATGAGAAATATCCAAGTTACTGTTCATCGGTTGACTTTTCCGCATCACTATTCATCGATAATATCTTCGTTTCCATTCTCCGTAAATATCTTCCGATTTTTTCGAAACCTCGTGTTTCGCCCTTTTCGTCGCCAGTTGAGCTACGGGTCTCCGATTGACCCCTAGTTCATTTATATCTTCTCGTTTTCTCGATACGCATCTAACGATATAAAAAAATATCCTACGTTCCACGTCTAATAAAAATTATCATTCTTAAACGTGCATTAAACACTTATCTGAAACGCACGAAATTAAATTAAACAGTTAAATCATACGCACAAAATTATTAAATCATAGGTTAAAATATTTAATTAATTAATTATGCTCGTTTTGATCCGGGGCGCTACAGTGAAAGTCCATCCTTTCTAGATCTTGGCAATGTGTTTGTATAGATACCATGAGGAAGAAGAGTGTTTTTTCGTTGAGAGCACAATAATCACGTCTTTCTAACAACTTGAGAAGCCGATACCGCGGTATCAAAATTTGGATACTGGGGTATTGAGATGCAGATTCCAGCTTCTGTTTATTTTATGCGGACACCGTGGTGTCCATAGTGGGTATCGCGGTCTCAATCTTTTTCTTTCGTTTCTCCATTTTTCTCCCTTTTTCGTATTTTTTTTTCTCCGTCACCCCATTTTATCCCCTTGCACCTACACCAACCAATATTTTACAGTTACAGCTCATTTTTTACCAAGACAACATAATAATCGTACTTACGACTATGTGTGTCGAGTGTATTTTACACACTCAACAATGACATTCATTGAGGAAGATTAAAACACAAACTTTTAAAAGTTATTGCCATGATGAATTGTTAATGACACCAATTAAGGGTTAGATTAAAATGTTTCAAATCTGATGCAATTTTATTAAAACTTAGAGGATGGGTCTACCTGGAAGAAAGAATCTAGCAACTAGGTAGGTGCATAATATACTCAACACTCTCATTTAGACCAGTAAATGCACCTCATGCAGATAAGTAGGAGTTGCAGTTAACATACTTATTAACTTCAAAAAATAGTAATTGTCCACATCTAATTAGAATCTCCTAGAATAATAGTTTATCAATAATGTATATATACTGATTCCATTAACCATTTTTTAAACATCCAATTAGGATCTCCTAGGTGTACCATACGTTTATAGTTGCAATTAAATCATGCTTCCATCAAACCAATCTGAATAAGCCAAGTACATGTAAAACACACATCACTTGAGTCCTAAAACTACAGTAACAAAACCCAAGCCTAAATATTGAATGATATTAAATCTTCTATAAGGGGAAAATAAAAAAGTAATGTAATTACATTGTAAACAAAGTTCTAGTGCACTGACCTGATAGAGCAAGCAAAACGAAGTGATATCACTCTCAAATCCAAAGAGGTCCTTGCAAGTAGACCCAATCTGTTCCGAAGGTGAAGAAAAATAGTTAGGTTTGAACAAACACCAACACATGCAATTTCAGTTGATGTTTCCAACGAATTCAAGACCAAATATATATATATATGTAAATTGTATAATTTTTTATTTTTATGTATCCCAATCACCATACTCTAAACTGTAATATTGATGTTGTGAATTGTGTACAAGATACAAAACTAGTTACTTGCAATTAGTGATGTAGATGACTTTAATTGGATTGTAATGCTTGAACAGATGTAGTAGTCTTGCTTGTTCCAAAAACAATGTTTCCACAGGGTCATTGTTAAATATCAGAAAATGTGTATGTATTAATGACGGTGTATTTGGAAAAGATACAAAAAATAAGAATAAAGAATAGAATATAAGATAATTAAATATATTTTAAGAATCACAACAAAATAGGTTGTATTCTGATAAATCGTAATAAAGGGAGTATTCATGACTACAGACATGTTGAGAAATTATGCACTTAAAAACTACATACATAACCATTTGCATATGTCGCAAACAAACATCACCTTATTTTCAATATATTAACATCATATATTACACAATATATTTTTGTAAAATAAACAATTTTGAATGCATTTGAGATTTATTTGTAAACTCATCATTATTTTATTCCTAACAGTATGAAACTTAGCCCTTTACACAAGATCATTACTGAAGCTAATTAAGTGTGAATTGTTTCACCTATCATTGATTGGCTTATTTTGTTTCTAACATATATGAGTTTAGCAGATATGTGGCAAGATCTCTCTTCATACAACCACATTCTGTTTGGTTAATAAATCTACATATTCAGAATGAGTTCACCATTTTCAATTTCAAAAAAGTACTAAAACTATGCAGTACACTATTCCCCTAAAAAAATTTGAAGTTGAAGATTTTTAGCCCTAATTTTAAATCATATTGAAGAAACAAAAATTACTACAAAATATACCAAGACTACCAAAATCAATATCACATTGTTCAAGGAGGTGATATCAACATCATAGTTTGACTAACAACATAAATTAAAAAATATGTACTCTATCCATAACAAATCAAACAAAATATGAATGTAATGTGCTGGTCGAATAGTGTAATTAACATGTTCTCTTCAATAATCGAAAAAATCGAAATGTCCAAAACTTCAAAAACACAGAGAAACATGTCGGCTCATTTGGAGAATATATCTTCTAATAAATCAAAAAAATTCTGGAAACTTAACAATATTTTGGTCAAAATCAACATATCAAAAATAGAAAAGGCTATCATACCTCATTATGTAAGCTCGATAGTTAGAGATAGTTCAATTTGTTAAAAAAGACGAAGGTATTAGTGTAACTTCTCATGTTTCTTCAATCCTTTGTGGGGGCGATTAATCTTCGACCATTATGAAGAAACAGGTGTAGCTGAGAGAGATGGGTTTGAGACGAAGATGTAATCACCGACTACCAGACACGAAGAAGAGGAAACTAGGGTTTGGGATGATTTGGGGGGATCTGCACTTATATATAATGGCACAAATGTTATTTATCGAAAAACTATGGACATATTAGTCAATTCGGACACCAAAAGTGAGGGCAGAATGGGCAAGTCACAAGGTTTACTGTTGGGCCGAGAATAAACCCACCACACATGGCTATACCCACATTTATACCCGGGCCCAAATTAAAATCCGAGCCTCAAACCCACAAACCAAACACAGGTTTAAGTTGGTTAATAATAAGGAACCAACCTAAACCCATGAACCAAACATACCCTAGTGAATTAAATTTATATACTCCAAGTTTGCTAATTTGTAAACTATTAAATCCAATTAATTTTTCGATTTTTACCTTAATTTACTCAAAATTTAATTTAATTGGATTTTTACCTTAATTCTTTTAGATTAAATTATTAATTAAATCAAAATCAGTAATTAAATCTAAAATGGTAAAAGTAAATTTGTAGAATTACTAAATTTAATTTACATTTGGATGATGTAAATGAGCTATATGGATTCACGAGTATCCAACAACATATGTACAATGGTGTCTATATGTAGCCACTCGTGATTTTGTATAGTAGAATACTTATAAATTAATAAACTCTTTAAAATAATGATTTTCTCCGATTCTGACTTGTGCTAATTTAAAAATTTACCAATTTTGATAAGATAATAAAATAATAATTTTTCAAAAAACAACACCATCAATATCATAAATTAATAATTTTAATTTTCAAATTACAAAAAATAACTACGGCAATTTAATCTATTTTTGATTGATTCTTGTTAAAACTCAAATCTACTTGGAGCTCATCTCTAACTTTTCTTATTTCATCCAATAATTCTAATGTCGTGTTCTCAAATTGCACCAAAAAATTGTGAAGCATTCTGGAGTCTATAAGTGTTTCATTCCTTGTAATTAAATGCACTCACCTTTATGAAGAAGATAAGCTTTATTTATCGTATTGGAAAAATATTTTTTAAATAAATAAATTATTAATTTATAGATAGATTAATACCTCTCTACAACAATAAATGTTTCTTGTCCCAACAACATTAATTTGTACAGGTTTTAATGTATGAAGATCCTACTTGTGGTGTTGAACAAATGAAATTCTAGATTTTGAACTTGATATATGCTCATGCTTTCTAATATTTTCTTTGTTTGATGCTCTCATCTGATTTTTATTTAGATGTGAATGAGTTTATGCTATTTAAGGATATATTTTCTTACTCCCTGAATTCATTTGCAAGTCCACGATTTGTTAATTTTATTAAGCCTAATCATCTAAATACGGTCATTTAAATTTAATTTTGAAACATGAGTTAGAAAAATTGACTGCAACTATTTCACTTTTAACCCATTTTAGAATTAAATATATTTAAAGGGTATAATAGTAATTTCAATGTGATAAAACTATCATTAATGACATTGATCCAGATCAAGTCGATTAATTTAGCACTATGTATCTTTGAAAAAAGAGTGAGTCCTTTATGAAACCGTCTCACAGATTTTTATTGCATTGTGTGAGATGGTCAATCCACAACTCAATCACCCACAACCCTAGCCCTACAAATCACATGTTGTTTGTGGGTGATTGGACTCCGTATCACAGTAACTATCCATGAGACCGTCTCACGTGAGTTTTTGTGTTGAAAAAAACATTGAGTATAAGCCATCATTAATGGTGTCAACTCTTATTGCATAATCACATGAATTAATTGATTAACAGTCGCACTGGGAGGAGCTGACTCTTATTAAATGACTAATAGATTGAGTAATAGTCGCCATTAGGTTGGAGGGTGATTCCTATTAAATTATGTTGGCGTGATTTAGCAACTCAATTCTTATTATGGTGGTATGATTTAGTCAATGGTGGCATGCACGTATATATATGAGACAACAATTTATGTTTTTTTTGGTTGTTTTTTTAGTTACGTTTTATAAATTTATTTATAATTTATTTTTCTAAGACTTAATTCATATATTTTAAGTACTTACGTGTTAGTTATTTCTCTAAGATTATGTAAGTATTATTTGATGATTCAAGTTAGTATTAATTATATCATACATGATCTTAAAATAATATTAAAGGGAAACAAATACATCAAATAATTATAGATAAATCTTAAGGGCTCGTTTGCTTCGGGTGTTGGGTTTGTTTAGGTCGGATGGACTTTTCGGGCTTTTACTATTCATCGAAGACAAAATAACACTTTTTGGGTGTTTGGTATGTGGGTTTTGTGATGGGTTTAATTTAGATTTTATGTTTGGTTTGAATGATTATGAGTTTGTAAATGAAGGTGTATTTTAAGTTGTGTGTTTGGTTTGGTTGTGTGGTTAAGATAAAATATGTAAAATGTCTATTATGCCCTTATCTAAGTAAATCATATTTTATACTATAAAAAAAATGTTATAAATCAAATGAATGTTCTGAAAATTTCAAGCAAACATAATCCCAGCTGTCCCCCAATTTCTTATCATCGCCCTTTGAAACTATGGAAATGGGGAAGACGAAGAAGGCATTCTAAGAAGCATGCAATTTGCAGAATTGATTAATAAGGAATTTATAACATTGTATCCTACCTATATGTGCCTTAACAAGGAAATGTCGAGCAGGTAATTTGATTTGCAATTCATTTATCCGATTCAATGCTTGTTTATTGAACTGTTCCTGGTGCTTTCAATACGATATTTGGGGGGAATCTTGTTGAACGGGTCGCATTTCTTTGAGAATTCATATGCTTCTAATAGTAAAATCATTACTGATAACACTTGAGAGATTTTAAAGACAGATCTATCCCCCTACGTGCTTGGTGTTTTGATTTAAGATTAAATATTCTCTGTGGCGGTGTAGAATCCTATACGCGAACATCCCGTAAGGGGAGACATGGATGACATATTGTATAAATACACTTAAATGTTGCATGGAATAATTTAGTTTTGGTAGATGTTTAGTTTGTGCTCCAAAATCTTGAGCCTATTCACCTGCACATATACTTATCGTATTGTAGTTCAACCTCATATTACCAACGATTTTGTCCTGGGACTTTCCAATCAAAAGAAATGACCGACCGATGTCGTCATGACATTCCACTGCAAGTCCAAACCTTCGGGACCCAAAAAAACCCTATGCGACGTTTTAAGGCATGTCCTTTTCGAGGGGTATGTTAATTTCTAATGTTTGATGTACTTTAGTTTGACCCTATATTTTTTATATACGTTCCAAAAATTTATCAGATTTCCAGAAAACTGATATCCTTTAGTTTGTGTTCTTGATGTAGAACGATTCTTGTGGGCTATTCATTTGGTTGGAGCCGCCACTCGAGGGGCGTGCCAGGGAGGTCGCTCTTGATTGCATTCAAAGGATGTCTACACTAAAGGTTGAAGTTGCAACGTTGAGAGCCCGTGAACGAGGTTGTAAGAAGCAAGCAAGAATCTTTATGGTGTGTTTTCTCTTGATTTTCATCATGCTCATTTGGTTTGTGCACAAGTCGTTCGAGATACGAACAAATGAAATGTGTAAGTTGTAAATTTGGTGTGATTATAAATATCTTGTTTATATGCATAGCAATGTGGCATGCAGAAAGTTCTCGGGTTTGGTATGTTGTATATTTTGCTCTACAAAAATATGATATTTTTTATTAAGGACCAACCCCAACTGATATTAATTTGATGTTAAATTTGGTACAGTATCAATTTGATGTTGTCTTGCTGTGAAGTGCTTTGTATGAACCTTAATAGACTAATCAAATTACAGAATGCAAGTTTTGGTTTGTAGGGAATTTTTGTATTCCAAGCATTAGAAGCTGATTTATGTGCGAGGAAATGATGGTTAATTTTCTTGCAATTGAGTGGATATACTCTTTTTTTCAGTTGTTAGTGATGTTCATAAAATAGAAGAAGAGCATAAGTAGAACCTTGTAATCTTTGCTAGCCGATACATGCAAGGATTTGGTCGTTAGGTACAGAAGGGTGGAGTATTTAAATACCAAATATTGGATGAATGAAAACATTCTAATCGATGAGTAGATAGTCGAATTGTCGCTAAGCAAAATAACACCCGCCATTACGGGAGAATAATGCAATTATGACAGGAACCAAATTGTAAGAGAGAACAAAATATGGAGGACAACAGGTTCAATAGAAATAGAGCATCAAAGTATTTCAATATACAATTGTTGTCTAATTAGATTACAAACTAGCTATTTCATAAGAGTAGAATAAAGACACTCGGGTAAGTTTTGTCATAACAATGACGGCCGAATACAACACAACGATGAACAAGAAGAGCAAACCGTCATAGAAGCAAAAGAGGTTGCTCTAGCAAAAAATGGGCTTAAACCCTATAGTTTAGCAGATATTGGCCATGCAGAAAACAAAACACATCCCATTGATCAAAATGTACAAAATATATGCACCGGGTGACTTAGTACGCGATCCTACAAAGTAAACAATCGATTTGCATCTATCGGGGTCCTATTTATGGAGGGATCCCAACGACAATCCCATTCGTTGACTGCATCAGGGTCAAATGACTCATCTTTGACAACTATGGGGACGTCCATAGACGATCCAACCTCACCGACTAAAGCCTCTCCCGGCTTATGAGCTTCGATGAGCTTTCTCCAAATATCGAAGTTCGGGAACCCACATTCTCGAAAGAGTTTCTGATTGGGAGCCTCCTGTGGAATGAATACAATTAATGAGCGTCCAAATAATATATGATATTGACATTTCAATTCTTGAAGATTTGGTTTAGTTGAATGTTGGTGTTTTTTTTTTCAGATTTTAGATCAACAAATATGATCATAACCTGAACAAGTGCATTACCTTGGTAATATAATACCAATATTCCACACCGACCTCAACCCGGTTCTTTTTCGTGTTGTATTTCACTCCCACCGTCTGGTTAATGTAGACGAGGAACTCCTTGTACAAACTGATGTTGTCGGTTACAAACATTTTTATGCTTAAATCATCAAATCGCATTGAACCGGTATCCTTCCTCAAGTGCCGAGCTATGTCCGCAAGTGCTGTTGTCAGGACTTTTCCATCTAACACATTCCTCAGCTTACACTGCTTACCGAAACGCTCGAGGATCTCCTCGGCCTCTTCATAGGTGAACTTGTTATAGAAATTGGCGAGGGCTGGATTACGTTTCGGCATGATCCTGCACATAGATGAACAATATATATATCAGCAATTGTAATATAAAACAGTACACCGTGCAATTATGAATATAAATATCTGAAATTTGCAATTGTAATATAAAACAGTACACCGTGCAATTATGAATATAAATATCTGAAATTTGCAATTGAGGTACATGTACAGTTGCTTTAATCTACATTGCATGTTGTGCATAGTCATGTATAACATGGAATTAATCTAATATGTTTTGCATCGTAGTATCATCCGATACTTTAATGTGTTATCCCAATTATGATAGGTATAAACCTCCTATCATTCTAAATGGTTACTTTACAGCTGTTGAGCCTACAAAACATAACCTTGGGCAAATTATTTGAATAGACATCAGCCTGATTTTTGTGGTCACTCAAATTCAAATTTGTAATAATAGCAAACATGAATATAAATAGTGTATACATGTTCCCAAGATAGAAATACAACAAAAAGCAGATATCCTATAAAGTTTTTTGTTTTTTGCATATCATGGACTCATTTTAGCCAATTACCTTTTGTTGTAGTATACACTTATCGAGGACAAAATAACATTTGAATTATTCATTGTTGTGAATATATGTTATAATCAAACCATATAATTATTACATTTAGATAGGAGGAAAATTTTGAAAATAGTACAAACCAACCATAAGAAATGATAAACAGAAATTAAGAAACCTAAAGGATATCATCCATACAAACCCACAATCTTCCCATTCGGGGAGGCATGCGTAGAGGAGGACACGTAAGATTTCCCATACAATCCGGCCCAAACATTGTCCTGCTTCTTTTTTCCTTTTCCTTTGGCCTTTGTTGAGGGATGGGTTGAGCTCGTCTCCGTCTTCAAAGATGGAGAGCGAAATGATCCTTCTTCATCCGATTCATTCCGAAGCGCCCCCAATTCATTCCAAAAGTTCGTGGACAAGCTTCCGGACTTGTCGGATGAAATGGTGATCACTTCATCTAGAGGAACGAACTTATTTACAATTATTGGTTGGGGGCCGTCATCGTCTATGATAATAACTTCATGGTTTGCATTTGCTTGAGATGCACCCGGGTTGGGGTCGCGTGATGGGCCAAATATAACCTGCAGGTCATCCCAATTGGGATCACCATTTTGGGCATAGGCCCAACTAAACGGATCTTCCTACACATGATAAAAATAGGACAAATATCGAATATGTTGCATTAACATACATGCAGGATATATACATAAGAAGCTTATTCATATTATAACCTATTTTTAAATGTATTTGTTTTATCACATTAACACACTTACATTAACGATCTCAGCCCACGTCTCATCAGTGCATCCCATTGAGTTATATTGGCTTGCATCCCATCCTACATCATCTCGAACCATCATCTTCCCGAAAGTTGAATGTCATTGGCGGAGTAAACGAACTTGCTTTAGACACTCTTTGAACTCAAAGCTTTTGTTGAAGAATTTGTTAACCACATATTGTGTAGTTTGTATAGCGTGCTTGTTGTTACCACCGATTGAGAATTTACCCATACGGGCTTGATCCGTAAGAACCTCACAAAAAAGAGTAACTACATTAGCATCCCATTCCAACCCATAGATATAGTCCTCCTGATGCAAACCGTTGTTTCTCCCTACCATAGTATGTATTTGAATCCCTAAGAACGGAGGTATTTTTATCTATGAAGATGTTAGTACTCCTCAAAGCTTCATGTATATAAACTACTTACCAGCAATGTGTACTATTTATAGTACCTTGATAATATAAAAAGATAAATAAAATTGTATCAACTTTCTAATTAAAAGACTCCCCTTAACATGGCTCGTGATTGAACAATCCCTGACCATGCAAATGTGGGTCCCATAATCAGTTTTCTTTATTGACTCATCATCACAAATGGTAATTCCTATAATGTTAACTGTTGTCTACATGTTTCATGATAAGATTGTATTGAGCTTGCGTTTTCTAGTCTTAAACCAGATTTATTACTTACTATAATGTTGCTTGTCAATATTAACATATTGGAATTTGCACAAGTATTTGAAATCTGCCAAGTTGACCTGACTTGCTAAATGTTGGATAATTTGCATAAACTTGTTATTAAGTAGGATAAGTTTGGGATGGTGAGAATGTCTAGCAGTTACACTATAGCAAAGTAAATAATCGAATCAGACTTAATCCAACCCATATTACATAACAACATTCTTGTGGTTTGGACATAAAGTGCATTTAATAGCACTAGTCGGAAAGGAAATTTACATTACAAAAGTAGATGATACTTGATCTGCATATAAGTTTGGTTGATTAGATAACAAAAGTTTGGGGGAAGTGGAATTAATATCAACATAGTAGATAGCTACTTACAAAAAGCATTTTTGGTGGCTGATCAGATCTTGTCCATGATATCTTTTACCAGAACAAAGCGTGCATCGTCGGGGATGCTCATGAACAAGTCTAAATCACTCTCGTTATTGCACAAGTAACGAGCCACATGCATGCGAGCCTCGAGAGATGGAAAATCAAATCCTTCTAGCATTTTGTAGACTTGTTTTCTCTCATTGGTCGGAATGTCCTTCGATTCAGTCTTCTCGGCTATGACTCCTATCTTCGCTGCTAGATCACCCATTTGTTTATCATTTTTCTCGCAATACTCGCTCACCTTCGATATGAAGGGATCATCACAATCGAGATCGAGCCTCGGTTGTTTGTCTTTAACACATCTTTTCTAGGTGGTGGAGCTCGAGGTATTACCTTGTGAGGTGAAAGCAGTTGAGGACTCCTCATTTGCGTTTGGGCTTAGCATGAACTCGGGGATGATGGGCTCGGTATTGCCGGTGTTTAAAAAGTCCTTCATGGCATCAGCAAATCCTTGGGCAAGTGTCCCGGTTGCCCGATCTTTCCCAAAAATTTCAACCCAAGCATTATAATATGGCCAATTTTTGAATCGCATATTTCGCACCGTATTGTCCCGCTGCCAATTTATCAAATAATTTTAATCACAAAAGTTTGGTTATAGTCATTCGTACACATGTGACAATACAGATTAGTACAACATGGAATACATTTGTTTTGGGTGACATTACCTTGACGTAGTTTTCCCAAACCTCGTCTTGCACGTCAAGCATGAAATTTGGTCCGAGACCGATGCCACTTGTGGAGAACATGGTTGATAAGGAATTGTAACTTCTCTTCCAATTATGAATCTTGGAAACAATGTGTGGCTCAGCCTTTAGATCCGTACCGGGAAATCGTTGTCCCAAGTATTGTTCAAGAATTTGAAGATACCCCGTCCTATAGCCATTGTCCGACTTGTACCCTCTAGCAAGCAAGTCCTTTAGGCCTGAAAGGAGTTCTTGCTCCTCATGAGCATTCCAAATCCTTCTTGAGTGACCTACAAAGCACTTCTTTGTATTTGTGTTCACTTGGTTCATGATTAGTTGTTGTTGTTAACTGCATTTATCAAATTAAAAGTAATATAATAGCTAAACAGAATTATTGTATTACCAATGATCAACAAAATTCAAGTACGTTGGGAAATACAATCAAAGTACAGTCCATTTCTTTTGCTTTCAAATAACTGCTACATAACAACAATTCATCCAAGACTAACAGATAGCATAAAAGAGCTATTACAGTAGGTCACAAAGGTAATTTAATTGCAAGAAGTTTGATTGTTTTGACATTGAAATAAATTCACTCATGAACCCCGATCGTTCCACATTTGCAAGGCAATGTTATCTCTCCATAATGTCCAAGCCGGAGAAGAATCAACTTGGTCAATGTACCCGGGCTCCGGAGTAGGTTGAAAATGTGGATCACTACAAATATCGGGCACCTCATTCTCAATCGGGTCGATAGTTGCATTTGCATGAATAAAGTTATGAAGCAAACAACATGCAAGCATGATGTGATTTTGTGTTTTTATTGGATAGTGTGAGTTGCTCCTAAGGATACCCCAACGTGCTTTTAATACACCGAAGGATCTCTCAATAACGTTACGGGCTCTAGCATGCATCATATTAAAGTATTCTTGGAAATTTTGTGGTGCTTGGGATGCACTATTCCATTCTTGCAAATGATATCTCACGTTCCTATACGGGGAAATAAACCCATTTCCATTCGTATATCCTCCATCACACAAGTAGTAATTGTCTGTCATTGAAACACAAGAGAAAATAGGGATGAGTGGATTGACAAGTCCGAATCACCAGGGCAACTATGTCCCTACTATTATCAAGTTAATTTATGAAAGTAATGCATAATCTTTGATTTTGAAGTATAGTGTAAATTTTTATAGTCTACCTATTGGGACTTTCAATCCGTTTGTTCGGGTTATAGCATCACGCAATACTCTCCCATCGACGGCTGATCCTTCCCATCCAACCAACAAAAATATGAAGTTCATGTTACGATCGCAAACGGCCAACATGTTTGAAGAAACAAAACCCTTTCGGTTCCTATATCGTGCTTTGTCATTGAGAGATACTCGTACAGGAATGTAGGTGCCGTCTAGGGCACCAAGACAACCCTACAAGTATGACAACATAGATTGAGATGATCCTGCAATTCATTAATATTCGATGCACCTTTGTTGCCAAGCTTTACGCCGACAATAGGTAGTACTAATATGAAGAATGCTAAATATTGTTTGATTAGATAGTTACCTTAAAATGTCTCCAACGTTCTGTGGATTCATCATCGTCAATAGGTTTGGGTTCGATGAGAAGAATTGTATGTAGGCTTAACAGACACTTTAGAACAGAGTTGAAGTGTTTGCTGATTGTGAATCCACTTCTTAAGAAATTATCCTTAACCACTCTATTTTTCTTGTGATGAGAAAGAATTGACAAAAAAATAGCAACTTGTTCAGGTATTGATACATGTCTAGTAGGTTGGAGACCCCCTAAGTTCTCCAAAAGATAACACAGCGCGTGAATGTATCACGGCTCATTCGTAGATGGTTGGTGCACGTCTCATCGCTTAGTACGGTGAGAGAACGTATGTGGTCCAATTGACGAGTAATTTTAAATTTCAGATTGTACTTTTTGGATATCCTAGTTGGACCCCTATGCGGCCTGTACGATGGATGATACCTCACGTACGACAAAACCATGAGCATCAAAAAGGTTTTGAATGAAGCATTTAATGCCTGGACACCAGCCATCATAACTTGGAGATCGGTGTTTTCCCCCATATTTTGTGGTCTATTACAAAATTCAAATAGAGGCGTTACATCCACTTGTAAACACACATGCATATAACCATAAATAACACATTTTGGGGAAATACTCGTACGATTTAAATCACCCGCAAAATGAAAATGGATTTGAGTGTCTTCAATTACTTAGGTTATATTTCCAGTTTCGAACAATATATTGTGTTATCTGATAATTTTTTCTTCAATAGCTTGTGTTTATTTATTGCATTAGAGTCATGCAGACATGGCTACCTAATAAATTTTTCGTCAAGTAGCTGATTACTACCTAATATCTATTTTGTTTGAGAGTTTGGTAGTATTAGTAGACATCGGCTTAGCATTTTGAAGGTCAAAATCTTCGAAGTGTGAACATTATAACCAGTCATTTCGACAGATTGTCATAAGATGATTGTGGGCAGTAGCATTATAAATAAAGGCCACACATTAGTGTGCTATTCGTAATTTCACATGCTAGTTATTACAACTAGTGGGTGGAATTTCGAAGGGAACAACATTGATAGGGCACCAAAATCAAGGTACGAAACTTGTTAAACCTAAAATGTGGAGGTCTACTAAAAAATCCATATGACTTAAATGGTTCAGAATTTTTTTTGTTTTGCCATTCTTTGCATGAATTCAAGTTGATAGTTAATATCCGCAAACACAAGTGCATAATTAATGAACAATAATAATAAAGGCATCATCACAGATAATTTTCACACATACGAAATCAAGCAAATATTCAAATAAACGTGATTTGTCCATCCAGTTAGTGTAACGCCCCGAAATCTTTTTGTCAAAATATCAGAGTTTTTCATTTTTGGGCGTTAAGAAAGAAAGGGGAAAGAGGCGTGCATGATATAAAATAGAAAGAAAAAGGAAGAGGACAAGAAGAGATACTCTTTAAACATCGGTTTCAACCGATAAAAGGAAGTTTGAAACCTTACGCAGTGGAAAAACATCAGGATCTTTTACAAAGAGGAAGAAATACAGTTTTCTTTTACACACAAACAACATAACTTTAAAAGTCAAATCCAAACAAAGGTCACAGCTGATAGGGCACCCCTCTCTCTACGCGTTGAGATTCTCTTCTTTGCCTGTAGTGTGAGTACAGTTTAAGGGGTGAGTGCGTTGAATACACTCGTGGGGAATAACATCCGCATCTTATAACAATTCACAGATATAAAAATACCGGGAATATAACACTCAGCCACGTTGCCACAGTATAACATGATCACGTAATCATAACATATGACCACATCGTTTAGTATTTCTCAATCATACTTCAATAGGGAAAACTGTAAACAGTTACAGAGTTAGAAATTACCCCCACCTCGTTCGGTGGTTACCACGTGATCAACGAGTACCGACGGATCAGATATCACAAGCGAGTACCGAGGATCAGATATCACAAGGCTCAACTCAACAAGTAGCTCGTTTTCATCGCTTTCGGCTCGTTCGGGGAAACGATGAAAAATGAATCGGAGGAGCCTCTATTTATAGAATTCGGAAAATTACTATTCACCGAAAATATCTCCGTTACTATTCATCCAAAATATCTCTGTCACTATTCATCAGTTGACTTTTCCAAGTTACTATTCACGTAAATATCTTCGTTTCCAATCACCGTAAATATCTTCCGATTTTCCGAAACTTTCGATTTTGCCTTTTCCGTCATCGTTTGATCTACGGGTCTCCGATTGACCCCTAGTTCGTTTCTATCTTCTCGTCTTTCCAAGACGCATCTTATGGTATGAAAATATTCTATATACCATGTCCATGGAAATTATCCGTCTAAGTCACGCGTTAAACACGTATCTGATACGCACATAATAAATTTAAACAGTCAAAATAAACGCATCTACTCATTAAGTCATGTGTTAAATATTTAATTAATCAATTATGCTCATTTTGATCCGGGGCGCTACAGTTAGGATCTCCTAAACAGCTTCTAATAAATAGGAATTAATCTTTTTAACCCATGTTTTTAAACTACAACATTTAATCATCCAGTGAGGATCTCCTAGTCAATATTAAAACATTGTGCATTTGCATATCATTGTGGCATGCATGCTCATTTGTCAAATTTTCTTTAATTTGCCACTTTGTTCACGAAAATTCATGGAGCACACATGTCCTAAAACTACAGCAACAAACCCCATCAACTATTCTCTAAAAATAAATTTCAGTATGCAGATTGGAAAAATATACGAAATACATGAACTCTCTCAGTAGATGGAGAAGACGCACCTTTTTTTGTAGCTGTGAAATTTCTATACAAAATTACTCATTAATGCCGATGTCCGAGCCTAGAGTGCCCCTAGATGTATCCAAGCTAGGCTATATGCAACTACAATATTAGAGTTTAGGGGGAAAAACACGTACATATAAATTGATATATATATATATATGTGTAAATATTCACTTGAATTGTACAATATATGTATTGTGTGTTGGATATTTCAATCGAAATCAAACGTCCCATAATTTTTTACGAGCACCGTTGATAAATATGACTGGCTACTACGTGGATGTCGTTTTAACTGGAAACATCGAAGGTACAATTAATTATATACATTGTCTTAATGCATAGAAAAATCCATATATCAAATCTCATGGTGCTGAGTTATGATTTTTCATGAAAGTTGAAATTACTTTTGAATAAGGTTTTCATCTCATACTAATTTTCAGTTGTAAATCCCATCACAGAAGCATAATAATGTGAGCACTTTATTCAACTGGAAAACAACGGGGCTAGAAAATGAATTTACAACCTGTAATGACCTTTGTCTTTATACTAATAAATTTGAGAATTTTGTAAAGAATTTGTTACATGCTCAACACAATATTCGTTTATCAAATAAGCTTTAAAATCATTCTAATAATCTATGTTCAGTTCTTAGTCTGTTGTATAAATTAAGGAAAAAAACTTGGTAAAAATGTAGGGAGCAAATAATGTGAAACCAAAATTTCCAGGGATCAGCAAATATATGAGTCGAAAATTGTTTATTACTGTGAAAATGAGAAATGCTGCTTAACAGAAACTGGAGTTCTAATACCAAAAAAAGCAAAACATAAATTAATCAGGTTGTCAGCTATTGGACTGAGTTCAAGCATCAAGTTAGTTTCCTTTAAGATTAAAAACTTGCAGTCCTTAATAAAGTATGTAATAGTCCACACAAAAAGGTGGCTAAAAGTTTTTGAAAATGGATTTTAATTGGAGAGTGTTAAGGATTTACCATATTGAAATATATGATCTATAGTTTTGAAATCAAGAAAAGTGCAACATAAAGTATTAGCTAAGAACTGTATACATTGTCTCTAAGAGATAACTGCATTGACCCGATAGGATTTCACTTTACTACTTAATAGATCATCATACATCATAAAACAGTATAACCGGAAATCTAACATAAACTTAGTAACCTCATATCTATAAAAAGCCCTCATGCATATGTACTTATTTGTACATACAAATGCATGCATGTACACATGTATCTATTTAACATTACTATGTACATATAAAATGAATATGCACTCTATTACCTGGACCCCGAAGAAAGGGTTGATTAGTTAAAGTTTACTGCCTAATGTGGGACTTCAGGGCCCAGGATATGGACCTGTAATAATTAGGATAGGCCACAGATAAGAAAGTTAAAGCATATACAATGTTCAACTCAATCAAAATAATAAAAGGAACCAAATATTTGGCTCAGTTCGATTGGACATCCAAAATGTGAACATCATATACCTAATATTTAACTCTTTTAAGCAAAGATCATATTAGGACCAAGCTCTTCTCAGAGTTTCAACAAGACAAGAAAATAAACAATTATTGCCACGTGTTCTTTGACCCAACCAACCATTATTGGAATGAACTGTATGCCCTCATAACCAAGACAGAGGATTTAGGTATATGAAACTTCATTATAGTGATAGTTAAGCTTTCTACCCTAATGTGCATCACAATAAATATTTCATTTTGGGACATAGATTTCAAACCATGATGAAACTTGTTAAACCCAAAGCCATGATACCAAAATGGAACTTGCTAAACCTAAAACCATGATACCTTGCTCAAACAGATTTAAAATGTCTCATTTTAGCCAAAATATTTCAAATATGGTGCATCAAATGTCTTACCTTTAGCGAACTAGACACAATTAAGTGATTTAATCGGGATAGGCTTCACTCGATTTACCAAAGGTCGACAATGGAGATACGATCGCACAGTTACTCTACCTCCATTTTATGCCGATCGGGGGTCGTTATTTCTGGAGTTTTGAGTTACAATTGAATGGGGCTTCTTTCCATGTGGGTTTCAACTCGGGATTGGTCTGCTAGATGATGGTCGACATCGGCTCAATTGTCTTCTTCGATGGGATGAGTTTTGAGAGCTAGGGTTTCATGTCCTGGGATTCGACTCCCCCAATTCAGTGAATTTAATATATATACATGGCATATCCGTAAATAGCACTTTAGTCAAGGGGCATTGGTCAAAACAATTGAAAAAGTAAGGGCAAAAAGGACATTTCAACCGGGTTACTGTAGACCAGATAGTAAACCCACGAAAATCCTCGGGTTTGGAAGATGACACATAACACAGCCTAAACAACCTTGTGAAGACCGGGCCCGGCTCAGACCCCGGGCCATAGACAATCAAAGCAAACGTGTGTTTAGGGTGGTTTATAAGCCCAAACCACCCTAGAATAGGGAACCAAACACAGCCTAATAATAATGACCAGTTCCACAACAACGTTTTCATCTGATTCTCATTCCACCATCTTAAGTCTCGATCACTTACATCAGACTCACTATCTGATGTATTTTGCATTCGGTCATTATTTGTTTGGGTGATATTCAAACTAAAAGTTAGATGATCTGATGATGATGTATAGCTTGAATGCCTATCAACATAATCTGTGATCAGATCAGTTGAAAATGGAATATGAGATATATTAATATTATGTTAGGAAATTTATGTTTGTATTTTGATGAGAAAAAACAATATTGTAATAGGAAATTAGAGTACCCCATTTTCCAAACTGTTTAAGTGGAAGCTTAGAATTGTTTGAGTCTTACAAGTCGAAGATGAAGACTAGAGAAACTCGAAAATTCAGTAGAACATTTTAGATGGATACAACAAGAAAAACCACTACTGGATACAACAACATATCGGAACATCAGCTTACAGTAAGTAGTACAATACAGCAAGCAACAAACATAAGGAATACATCAAGATGAATAGTATTCCAAAACTGAAAGAAGACTTATAGCAAGAATAGACATTCACGTACAACAATGCTGTATGAGGAAGATCACTGTTATCCGAGAATACATCTTGTCAAATATAGTCAAAAGAGACAAAGTGATCGAGCAGTGCCAAGAACCAATGTTCTGTTGACACATGGATCGACAAACTGCAACAACCTTGCAGTACAGTACAGTAGCATTAAATGACCTGAAGAACAAGATAAGAAAATCAATCTCAAAATTTCAAAGACATTAAATGTAGGCTCAAGGACAATCAAAGGGAATTCAAATTCAAATGAAATGTGTCTCTCTTCAACGGACACATCTCTTACATCTATAAATAGAGGAAGGGTCGACTGAAGCAAGTACTGAAAAACTGATAATCTAATTTCATACTCTCTCACAAGAACAAGCTTCCTACACTCCAAGTTTTCAGCCACTCAACCTCCAAGTGAAGCAGTCAAGCCTTCGAATCACCAAGTTTCAGAGTCATCAAGGCTGCTTCAAACACTAGTTGAAGAAAAATCTGTATACTTTTGACCTTTGTGTTGTGTGCTTAGATTGTTTTAGTGGTGTCCTCAGTTGATAGGATTTAAATCCTTGTTGAATGTTTTTGTCTTAAGTTGTTAAGGCAATAACTCTATGTGAGTTTGTATGATCCTGTGTGGGTCAGCCTATTTGATTCAAGCAACCTGTGTGGGAGCTGAATTGTAACACCCCATTTTAAAAAAAAAAAAACATGCATAGCATATTTTACATATAAATTTAATTTTTTTAAATAATTCACGGTTTATAATCCCTTTCAGTATTTGACAAGATGCATGATTCTCCAAGAATAAATGAACTAATGTTTCTTTAAGTCTAAAAGTCTTGCAGGATAACTATCCGAAGAGATTGAGTTTGATCGTGATGCACTCAACATGCATGAGTAAAAGAATGACCAAAAATAGATAAGTTACACATAAAAATGATTAAATGATTAATATAAGAAACATGGCTAATGTGTTTAATTATGGTTAAGTATATTTTGTTTTTATTATCATGTGAATTATGTGCAATAAAGTGTGTGATTTACATGGTGTATTAAATTAAATATACCTTCATTCATAATTATGTGGCTTATATGATGTATTAAATTGAAAATAAGTTTATGCACAATTATCATGGTTCATTTATTGTACATGTCACATTAGATGGAACTACACTATCTCTTCCATACATCCATCAAATCCACCACAAGTCTCAATGCTACTAATCATCACACCTCTAGTGGATAAATACTATAAGAGATGATCTACATGTATAATACATGTATTAAAGTATAATTGAACCCTATATATAGCTAGGGAGCTACATTGAATCTCCATACCCCCTCATATGATGATTTCTTTCTCCCTCTTTCATTTTGAGCTTCCTTAGTAAAGCTCATTTCTCTCCATTCTCTCTACCATTTTTTCCCTTCCAAAAACCTTCATTCCCACCTTAAAACGAGCTACAAATTCAAGACTTAACAAAGAAGAAGGAGTTTTCAAAGCAAGGAGAAGAGTTAAGCTTAAGAGATAGTCCTCATTCAAAGAACACTCAAGAACTCATAATTTGTGTCCAACCCTAGAGGTATTTTAGCTAGATCTCAACAATATTTTCCTTAGAGTCATGGTTAGGTTCTTAATGTTGAAATGCATGTTGAAGGAAGTATTGCATGTTTGTTTTCCCTCACTTAAACCCATTGCATTTGTGATCTAAAAGATAAATGCTTTGATCTATGTGGTTGATCTTCAAAATATGAAATCCTTGAGTGTTGATTATGTAATTGCATGTTGAAATAAACTTTGCATGTTTGATTACTTTGTTAAAACTTCTTGCATGTGTAATAAATTGAGTTATGATGATCTTCTTGAGGTTAATATAGTTATTAAAGTTGGAATTATCTTTTAATTGAGGGAATAAGTAGGGTTAATCAACTTGTGAAAAACTTGGGTGATTGCAGTCCACTATGTCAATTTTTATAAAATTGTAAACTTGGAATTTTTGAAAAATGTTTTAGTATACTATTCTACATGAAGTTGTGAATATACGGTTAAAGTTTGGTGATATTTGGAGTAATGTATGAATTATAATGATTTTTTAAAGATGATCCAATTTCAAGTTAAAATTATGTAGTTTCAGACCCTAGAAAATCATTTTTATAAAATTGGTCAATTGAAATACTTTGAAACTGTTTTAGTATACTATTCTAAATAAAGTTTTGAGTATATGGTTAAAATTTGGTGATATTTGGAGTAATGTGTGAATTATAATGATTTTTCAAAAATTGTCCAATTTCGAGTTCAAATTATGCAGTTTCAGACCCTAGAAAATAATTTTTATAAAATCGTTCAATTGAAATACTTTAAAACTGTTTTAGTATACTATTCTACATGAAGTTGTGAGTATATGGTTAAAATTTAGTATATTTGGAGTAATGTATGAACTATAATGATTTTTCAAAGATGGTTCAATTTCGAGTTAAAATTTTGCAGTTTCAAACCCTAGAAAATTATTTTTATAAAATCGGTCAATTGAAATACTTCGAAACTATTTTAGTATACTATTCTACGTGAAGTTTTCAGTATATGGTTAAATGTTGGTGATATTTGGAGTAGTGTATGAATTAAAATGATTTTTCAAAGATGGTCTAGTTCGAATTGAAATTCTGCAGTTTTAGATCTTAGAAAATATATATATATTTATAATATTAATTAGTTAGAGTCTTCAAAAATATTTTACTATGTTTAAATATATGATGATAGAAGTCTACATTATTAATTTCATAAGGGTTCAATAACTATATAATTTATGGTGAATTTTATAAGATATACTAGTTTAGAACACTTTTCAACCAATGATGAGTATAGTAAGTTAATTATTACAGTTTATATAATTAGAAATTATCTCTACCATTTTAGCAGGGTTAACTTAAGGTTATTATGTAAATGCATAATTATTTCATTATAGTACAATTAAAATGCAACCTAAAGACTAAGAATTTATGAACATGCCGAGTGCAGTCCGAGACAACCGGATACCTCAAGAGCTATCCCCGCTTTCAAATCAACGTCAAAAGTTGATAATATTTATTTACGATTATATTGATTAGAATAACTTGTATTTTAAATATGAATGTATGATGCCATGAAATGACACCTTCGGGTGGAGTACCAGGTTGACGAACCTTGGATGCCAGGTCTTCAGACCTTGGAGTATATAACAGGTCTTCGGACCTTGGAGATGACGTATTAAGCGTATTGGTTAATCTCTTTAACGTAACTGTTAATAAACGTTATCCACTAAGATTTCTCAAATCTTATGTTGCTATGTTTAAATGTTTTCAGGATCAACATATGACGAAGTGGATGAGTAGCCGGCTGTACGGACTCCTCTCTAGAAGCATATATATATATGTGTGTGTGTGTGTGTGTGTTTTAGTATATTTTAATGTGTACGAATTTGAAATGTTGGTTGCCCTTTTGAGACTTCTAATATCGACTTAAGTAAACTGTTTAGTCGTTTTAAATATGTCAAGGTTTTTTATTTACAAATGTGGGTAAGACACTAGTTAGATGATTGCATGTTCAGCCTTTCGGTATAAAAAAAAGAGATATGCTCGTGTTTGTATAATAAAGCCTTCCGTTGAGTTCTTTATGAAAATCTTTTAAACATTAAGTATATATTTTCCAATTTATAAAGTCCAGGTAGTGACTCAATCCTCCTAAGTTGGGTTGGGGTGCTATATGAATCCTTGTAGATGAAAAATTTATTAGGTTAATAGATTGTGAGGTTGAGTCTTGTAAATCAATCTTACTTACTGAAATTCCTCCTCTAAGTAGCAGTAGAGTGGACGTAGAAAGGTTACATCACCTTCAAACCACTATAAGCCTTGTGTGTTTATTTTCTGTTCTTAGCATTTCTGTGTTAGTTTGTGCTGCATTTTACATCTTATCATTCTGCTATCAAAGTTTAGCAAAAACTATATTTTATAAAATGTTTTTCAAAGAAACTTAGTCAAAGTCTTATTTCTGCTGCATAAAGAACTCAAATACAACAAAATGTGCTACATTCTCGGTCAACACACTATACTGTATTCTGTGTTGTATTCTACGTTAGAATACAATGCCGATAAACAGATTTTTCAAAAAATCGATAGAGGTTCATTCACACCCCTTTTGAACTTCTGTACCACTTGGGACCAACATATTAGGATGACCAATGATATAAGCTTGTTGTTGGTCAGTTGAGAATGCTAAGTCACTCGAGTACTGTCTTAACTCGAAAAGAACAGTAAATGATTGACCATAATCAATAGAACCATGATAAGGATTGACATAATCAAGATCTTTTGTACTACTGGTGGAACATAATAATTAGAATTTTTATCTATACAATAATGTCCAGTAAATGAAGACGACGATGGACCTCCTAAATCTCCTGTAAGAGGCATAAATGGATAAGATCTATTGTGCGACGTGGTAACGTCATCTCTAAATCTGGAGTGTCTACATGATGAAGTACTACATCTCATGCCCTATTGATCTTCAACAAATGGCATTTATTGTGGTCTTACATGATGTTGGGGTGGGAAATGGGGGATTTATGGAATGATGGATGACGATCACTTAAGTGGGGTCTAGCCTACTCATATAATTTCTCAAAAATTCTTCTCATGAGCTTACTCAAATACTCTTGATCTTCAACTGCTTATTGATGTATGTTTTCAACTATCTTATCCTAAAATTACGTTCAATACACAGTGCATAAATATTATATATTGAACAATTTCATGTAAATTTGTACCAAAATTTATTTATATATAGGATATTTACGTACTAAAATTTCTAACGATTCATTTGCTACAAGTCGGTATCATTTTTTTACACTTAACTTTGAAGTGATTAGACATCTTGTAATATTTTGATACCAACCCATATATCCAACTTCCATACATCATCTTCATTTTGACCAATGAAATAACCTAAAGCAATAGCCTAATTTTTATTAACTCATAAAGTCACGAATTCATTGTGAGTTTGTGCCCAATTTTCAGTGTGACCTTCTCTATGACATACATTGTACAATGTATTGAATGTACATAGCTAGAAGGTGGAATCGATTGTCAGATATCAAACTGTCTGAATACGTGATTGAGATAGTGCAACTCCATAATAGAATAATGAATCAGAGGACATTTTTTGATAATCATGTATTAGTAATTGTGATTATAATACATGATTAATATATGTTTGCACTATACTCGGGAATGGATAATAAGTTCTCCAAATACACTGCATATTACATTATTGTTTGGCTAAACTAAATTAACTTTATATACCAAAGATTGGGAGTTGTGAGTTATTATACCTCATCTAGAGTTTGCCTGTCTGGACACTATAGAATAATCTTAATGTTGTTGTTTAGGCTAAAGTGAACTTATGATATTGTTGTCAATTTATATGATATGGTGTAATGGTAAGTGATCCATTAATGCAATCAACTTCAATATTAAGTCAACTTCTACAGCTCTCTCGAAAACCTTATAAAAGTAATTCGTGACCAGACTCAAATTATCAGATCAAGAAATATTGCATCAATTTAAATGGTTATATACATATTAAATAGAATAAGTAGCAACAATATGCAAGAATATGGTTGATGTACCCGCAGTAATTGCATTGACCTGCCCTCTTTGTGCCACATTGCATAACTGATGGTATAAGTGACCTAATGCTGCACTACCCCAACTATAACAATTGCATTCTTCAATATCCTCCAATTGTGTTACTTACAATAATGAGAGTTTCAGACATCTCACATTTTCAAGAAGGAGAATCAAGCAGCTGACAAGTTGTCTAACTTGAATGTTAAGTATTGTTGGTGGAACACAACACCACCTATTATTCACAATATCATGTATTTAGATGTCTTTTATAATATTTTTCATTCATTTAAAAGAAATATCCCCACTCAATCTGATAAACGAATAACTTCTAAAAACACCTAGATTGATTCCTTATCATATAAGTTTATTAATCTAAATATGCTTTTATATGTCATGTGTTAATTCTTTTGTAATTAAAATGCATCTCCCAAACTTTGATTCAATTACTAAAATATGTACAACTAGTGGTCATCTAATAAAATAAGCAAACAAATCAAAGACATAGATATAAAATTTCTTATAGACAAGTTGGAAAATATCATAATCTAAAATATCAAAACTCACAAAGGAGAAAATACATAAAAACTTTATAGAAATGTTGATCTTTTGATACTTTCATTCCTAAATTCTTTGTCTTTTCCACCGAATATCTTACAGAATGTTATTTGTTTTCTCTCTCTCTCTCTCTATGCATATATGTTATTGTGTTTCCATCAATTTTGGGCTTTTATATTGTCTTAGAGGTCTTCTAAGTGAAGTACAAGTCGAAAACATATGAAAAAATGAGTTTTTGGGTGAGATGGGGTCCTTGGACACGATCGAGTACTGGGGCACAGTCGATCATGTCCTTCAACCAATGTTTCAAAAGTGTGTCACATGGTCGTGTGCTAACGCATAGGGTGAAGCTAGAAACTTATAGTTGAGAGGGCTAATTAACTTCGGGGGACTAAATTAATATTTAAACACTAAATATCAATTATTTTACAATGCAAAATACAATAATAAATGGGAGGACTAAAGCCCCCACACAACTATGAGAGGAAACGCCTCTACTAGAGCATGTTCTGTCCGTATACGATTACAATCAATTTTGACGACTTAGCATATGACCGTGTTTGACGCCAAACTCACGAGAATGTGTTTTCATCCATTACTTTCACTACAAGAAATTCACCATACGACAACGATTTTTACCCGTTGTCTTTTTAGTTTTTGAGCGTTGTCGTATCCAGCATTGTAAAAAAAAATTTGCTAATTGACAATGCACTAAAAGTGTTGTCTTCTGTTGGTCCCGTAAGTCCTAGTGGTCAGAGGTTCAGAGGGGGGAATGAACCTCTATCGATTTTACAAACTCTTAAAAAACAATTTTACTGACTAACAGGTTCCTGTCACAACAGAGAAGACAATAACCTGTCTCGAATCAGCAACCTGGCCCTAGGCTCAATCAGGTTACTGACCCTGTATCAGAATGCAATGCAGCAGAATAAACTTGATAGAGTTTCTGATTGGCAAACACATTTTCCTTTTTAAATATGGTTTTAGCAGAAACCTTTTCCAGAATGCTTGTGATGAATGCAACATAATAGATATGCATAGGATATAAAGTACATAAATCAAAGCATATAAACACACAAGGTTTATAGTGGTTCGAAGGTGGTGTAAGCCCTCTACGTCCACTCTACCCCTTCACACAAGGAGGAACTTTGTTAGGTTAGTTCTAATTACAAGCCTCGTTTTACAAACTTCTTCCAAACAAACTATACCTACTAGAATCCCAGATTTTAGTTGAAGGCCATAACCCACAAAGGGTTCACAATCCCACAAAGGGCAAATAGCCTATTTTTAGACTACACACTTAGCAAGGATCTAATCATCTCAACTAAGTTACACCATAAACAACCTAGCGCACAGAACAATAGTTAAGAAATAAAAAGTTCTTCAACTGGTGCGAAGCAGTCTTGATCTTTGAAGGCTTCAATGCTATGGTAGACTGCTCCTTGAAGGTTGAGTGACTGAACATGGATAAGCTTGAGAAGCTTTGGAATATATCTAATTTTCCTCTTGACTCTATTCAGCAATGTCTTCAGTTAACCACATCTTCTATTTATAGATCTTGAGAATATATCCGTTGGAAGAAGGTATCCATTGAAGAGAGATACTTCTTTATTTTGAATCTGAGCTTTGATCTCCCAAGATCTTCTCTGTCGCCGCATTAAATGCTTCTGAGTTGTTCCTGAAATGTGTATTTAATGCACCTACTATTTGCTCCTAGACCTCTCTGACATTCTTGCTAACCTGTTAAGTCGGTATGGGTCCATAGCTGAAGTTCATGCAACAATTGCTTAATGTCAGCTAGTTTTACTATTCTTCTTACTACAAGATCTTCCTAATGTTGCTTCTTGCTATCTTCAGCTTGCTGCTCCTTTCTAGCTTGCTGACTTCTATAGTCTGCTAATAGCTTCCTGCTTATAGCTTTCTGTTTCCTTCGTTGACAGCTCCTGCTTGTAGCTTTCTGTTTTCTTTGTTGATTTTCCAGCATGCTGTTCCCGCAGCTTGTTGTCTTCTACTTGTAGCATCCTATCTGCTTCATATGCAGATACTTCATTCAGCTTGTTGTTCCCTACAGCTCGCTGATCTTAGAAGATGTTTTCTCAATTCTTCTAAGATTGGTTTACCTTAATTCTTGGAAA
The DNA here is from genome assembly GCA_954870855.1 of Scutellaria minor. Classification (NCBI taxonomy): domain Eukaryota; kingdom Viridiplantae; phylum Streptophyta; class Magnoliopsida; order Lamiales; family Lamiaceae; genus Scutellaria; species Scutellaria minor. The sequence continues at coordinate 6,399,485 of OX940726.1, read as the reverse complement.
ACCATTACATGATCTTATCCAAGGATAGAGAAGCTGTAGATCATGTAATCAGTGGAAACTTAAGTATTGATACCCTTAGCAAACTGTTTTATCTTATTACGCATATTGTTCTGTCTTATCAAGATAACCACTGAAATATCCCAACATCTTCTTTAGATACGAAAACGTTTAAGAGTTGAAGAAGCTACTAATCTGGGTATTCCCCCGAGGATATAGGAAAGTAGGTTCGAAGCTACTCGACCTACCAGGAGAGGAACGAGACTAACAACCAGATCGAAGGGATAAAGGGGAGGAACCAACTTGGATAGCGGCGTATAACAAGGTGGTTAGGCCTTTTCCACCGATACTAGTATTGGTGTAGAGAAAATAAAGCCCAAATATAGGTTCCAAGGGCTCTTTCTTCTTCCGGTTCTGAAAAAAAAAACTGCTTAGTTTGCGTCCCGCTTCCCCCTTTATTGACATAGAAAGTGAAGAGAAGCATTTCGATACAAAGAAAGAGAGTTGAGTTAGCCCCTAGGAGGGGTTGTTCTGGAAGGCTGGCTGCTGAAGCTTACAGGGGTTGATTGAAAAAAAAAAGATTATGGGCCTTCTATTCCAATTGTTTCTTTTTGCCAGGAATCAATAAGAAATAGTTTCAACATAATTTGATGTAGTAGTATACCAACGAGTGGAACTATTCCAATTTCATTGAAGTTACAGATTCGAGTAACTCGATAAATTTTGATTGAATTATGATACAAAGAAGAAAAAGATAAAATAACAATTCTATTATGAAAATAGAATAACCACTCTATCACCAAGATTTGGACTTGTTCAATCTTCTTGCTATTCTTCCAATCCGGAGCAAAGTGCCACCAAGATTTGGACTTCTTCAATCTTCTTGCTATTCTTCCAATCCGGAGCAAAGTGCCAATGCCAACCATTGCACGAAATAGTTGTCTTTTTTTTAATTAACTATTAAATAGGATGTTGACGTCATCATATTCTTCCAATCCGGAGCAAAGTGCCAATGCCAACCGTTGCACGAAATGGTTGTCTTTTTTTTAATTAACTATTAAATAGGATGTTGACGTCATCATAGCACCGACACATCATCATGACACGTCAACGTAGTGCCGACACGTCATCATGACACGTCACCATCATCATAGTGCTGACGTGTCATGACACGTCATCACACCAAACTATTGCATAGGATGCTGACGTCAGCGATGACATCATCAAAACCAATATCGTGCGTTGTCTGAGAAACGAACCCAGGACTCAAGGTGGTACTCTAACCACTAGACCATTGGTGCTTTATGTAATAATATTCTACATGCATTTGTTTTATAAGTATTTTTGATATTTTTCAATTTTCTATTATCACATATTTTTAAAAGTTTAACAATATATATATATATATAATTGGAAGATTAATGACTAACTAATATGTTTAGTAATGTTTAATCTAATTTCATTTTAAGATAATTATAAAATATACTAGTGCATATTATATTTTTAATATATTTTATAAAAATACTATTTTTATAAAATTATGAGTTTGTTCATATAAGATAATATTAATGCAAATAATGTAAGATAACATCATAAAATAATTAAACTTTTCAAATTTAATTTAATTAAGAAACAATTAATATTATCACATTTTTTTTGTTAATTTTTATAAAGTACCATTACTTATTAATATAAGTCATTGATTTCCAATTTTGACATATTACTGTATTTAACTCGATTTCAATGGCCGACATATGAATGTTCAAAACCCAAAATGTTAATGTACTCACAATACAAAATATAAATGTGACTCAATTAAAATATTATTCTTTACTTTAATTTGTTGGACTATTAATTGTCATATTGCGTACATGGATTTATTTACATATATTTTTACGTACATAGATTTATTCAATACCTAAAATATTATTGAAGAATCACAATATTATTTGTATTTTTAATATATTTTAAAAGGTTAACAATATATATATAATTGGTATGATTTATATATATCTTTTTTTTTGCTTTATAAAATAATTGTTTAAAATAATTTATGTTTTTTGTATTAATTTTAAAACCAAACTCATTTTATCTTTATTTTTATTTTAGAAAAACATTCATAATTTATGAATTATGAATTATAAAACATAATTTTCGAATTATGTTTTAAAATAATATATAAATTTTGTATTATTTTAGGTGTAGTTTCTTAATTAATTCAAAATAGTATTTTATAAAAATATTATTTTTTAAAATTATGAGTTTGTTCATATAAGATAATATTAATGCAAATAATATAAGATAACTTTATAAATTAATTAAAAAAAATTAATTTATAATTAACACAACACATAAAAAAGTGTTGCACAATGAGTTGTCTATTGGCGAAAAAGTACTATGAAAAGACAACGTATAAAAGCGTTGCATAAAAGGGTTGTTTTTTTTAAAAAATCCACTATAAGACAACCCTTTGAAAAAAGTGTTGCACAAAAGCGTCGTCTTTTTTTAAAAAAATCCACTATTTAACAATCCTATGAAAAAACATTGTATTTCCCATTATTTGCATTGTCTTTCAGTGAATTTTTGGAACAAAGACAATGCCTTTTGGAAAAAGGGTTGTAAATTTCTAAAAGACTACACAAATTCATAAAAAAGGTTGTCTTTTGGGGGTTGTTGTTTCCTATTTTTCTTGTAGTGTTTGTTGTTCTTTCGTGGTTCTTCCTTCATTGTTAATTACACTAGAAAACTTGCAATTTTTTCACTAAAAATACGAAACTAATTATGTCACGCCCCGTTTTTCGCACTTAAAATTATCAGAGTTTTCTTTTTGGGCGTGAAGAAAGAAAGGGGAAGAAGGCGTATATGATATAAAATAGAAAGAAAAAGGAGAGGATAAGAAGTGGTACACTTGAAACATCGGATACAACCGATAATATAGAGTTTGAAACCTTACGCAGCGGAAATAAACTTTACATGATGATAAAAATCCTTCGGCATAAAGCCGGGAGAAAACATAGCAACGGAAAAACATCAGGATCCATTATCCATAGGATTAACGAAGTTATACTTACAAAACGAGAATTTTATAATCGTTATGTGACAAAAGATAGAATATAAAAATATCCGGATAGGGCACCATCTCTTTCTCTAAAGCTCAACATGCTCATCATCTCCTGTAACATGAATACATGTGGGAGTGAGTGCGGTGAATACACTCGTGGGGATACTTTCCATGTTTTTATTAGTTATTAGGTAAGTATAACAATTCAAACATATACAGGTTTGGCAAATAGACACAACATATAGAATGCATAGCACATAATTTTAAGAACACACGGCTCTAAGAGCACTCAACTATAACTCAGTGCTTTTTACGGGCCACCAGTCCATCCCTAACGTATGGTGCTTTTTACGGGCCACCAGTCCATCCTTAACATGATTTTGGACATCCGTCCTCATTTATCATATGCATAATGTATGCATGTACATAGTAATCACAGCATATAATCACATCACATAAGGTTCAACAATTCATTTAATATCATGTTCATAAACATACATTTATTTATCATCATTATGCGTTAAATATAGAAATGTAAAGTTATTAGGGATTAGAAGTTACCCCTACCTTATTCGGTGGTTATCACATGAGTAGCGAGTATCAAAGATCAAGTATCACAAAGCTCAATCCAACTGATAGCCTACACAAGTTATGATGTTTCTTAGATCCTTAATAAGTATAATTAAAGATATAAATGATTTCGGAAAAGGTACGATCGTTAAAGACAAGACGGATCGTATGATCTAAAGATTAAGATTGAAGAAACGAGAGTGGAGTTTAATTTAATAGGCTGAGATGAAAGAGGGTTTGATTTGGGTCGCAACAAAAAAAAAGAGCTCAATCGGAGTTGAAACGAGCTCGAACGGAGCGTTTTAAGATTGGGGGTATTTTGGTAATTTTGGTCAAAGGGTTGACTTTGACTGGGACCCACGACTCCCAGTCGATGACATCTCATTGGCGACAACTCGATGATAACGTACGATGGAAAAAATGGGATTCGAAATGGAAACATGGCATCGCGCGCGCACCCGTCACACGGCGTGGCGCGTGCCAGCACACTCGGCGTCGGGCATGTTTCTTGGTAGATTCGGCAGCCTCGGTAGGAATGCACGCACCAGCACCCGACGTCCTTCGGCAGCATCGGTAGCTCTCAGACAGGCTCGCATGCTAGCTCCCAGTGTTTCTCGGCAGCTTCGGCATCCCACGACAGGTGTACGCCCGACACCCGACATGCCCGGCCAGGCTCGGCAGGTTTGCGCACCCAGCGCACATGCACGCCCGCCCGGCATCGCGCCCAGCACGCCTAGAAGTGGCAGCGGCCACCTGCTGCGATGGTGCCGCCCCCACCTGGTCCGCCGATGCCTCGGCTCCGACCACCACCATCTCCGGCCACCCCCACCGGACTCCGGCGTGAATAGTGCTCTGCCCAAACCCTTAAACACACACATACACACATGCATAAAATAAACATATACCATTCCTTTCCTTGCTCCGGCTGGCGACTTCCATTCACCGGCGACCTCCCGTCGCCGGCGACCACCACAACCCTCAACCACACCAAAAACACACACCCACAGCTTATTTACAAACACACATATACACTCAAACACACACACCCTTTTCTACTCCGACCGGCGACCACCCGTCACCGGCCATCCACCACCGAGTCTCACCGACGCATCACCAGCATCGGCCAACAGTTTCCCACGGCGGCGCTGTACAGCGCCGCCTCCACAGCATGCATACACAACACACACACGATTCACACACACACACCACGCATCACACACACACACCACGCATCACACACACACACTGTTGCAGCTCCGACACCACCATCCATGGCGGCGCCGCCCCTCCATCATCACCCCCAAACACCCAGGCGGTGCTCCAGCGTCAGCTCCGACAAGAAGAGGGAGAGAATAGTAGAGAGAGAAAAGGTGATAAGGTTTAGGGTTTAGGGTTTGGAGGTGGTTTTGCACCGTTTTCCGGTGAATGAGATATCGGAATTGAAATCCGAGACCTATCCTAGACTCGTCTCGACAAGACCTATGTTCTGTGTGAAAATCGGCCGAAACTGATAATGTTGAATTTTCCGACCACTGGCAGCGGCGCACCGGAGGTCAGAAAACAGAGGAGAGAAAGACTTACGGGTTTTCGTCGCTTTAGGCTCATTCGGAAAAATAGTGATTTTTGAATCGAAAATGCCCTTATTTATAGATTTCCCAAAAATCACTATTCACGTAAAAATCTAAGGTCACTATTCATGTAAAAATCTTGGGTTACTATTCATCGTAAATATCTTTCGGTCTTCCGAATCTTCGTGTTTTGCCCTTCTTATCGCCATTTGAGCTATGAGTCTTCGATTGACCTCTAATTCGTTTCTATCTTCTCGTTTTTCCATTACGCATCTTATGGTAAAATTATAATCTATGTTCCGCGACTAAAAAAAAATATTTCCATCTAAAACATGCATTAATCAAGTATCTGAAATGTATATAATTAAATTAAACAGTCAAGATTAATGCACATAATAATTCAATTAAGGGTTTAATATTTAATTAATCAATTATGCTTCATTTTTTGTCCGGGGTGCTACATCCCTTACCCCTTAAAAGAATTTCGTCCTCGAAATTAGATATGTACTAAGAACGGCGAAACTAGATACTTTGCCAAAAATCTTATCCTCTTATTTCTGTGTTGCTTCTTTCTTCCCATTTCTCATCAAAGAACTTGCAGGCCTCAATTATTTGGCTAAGCTCGATGTTCAGAACTTTTGTTAGTCCTGAGCTACTTCAATTCTTTCTCGTACCTTCTTAATCGGATCACACTTCTGTTTCGCATTCTTCTCCTTCTTCAACTCATAGTACTGATTGTTGTATTAATCATCATATATACTTCTTGTTGAGTAATGAGCAAAGTCAATGCCCGAACCTACAACCTTCGTCTGATGGTGTAAACTCTCTTCTTCCTTTTTCCAGGATTAACACCACAAGCCAAGGATCATCCAAAGTGCGTTCTTAACTTCTCCTTTTCCGATTTCTAATAAGAAGGTGGAATCTCGTCCTTCCCAATGGGATACAAACATCTAGGGTTTCAGCGACTACCCTACTGTTGTTAGGTGTCAGCATGTTATAAAATCCAACAAAGACAAAAGAATGGGTTGTCCCGATATCAAACAGTACGAGAGCAGGGATACTAGATACTGTCAACACACCTGTCATGGTTTCGGATCCTTTTGCAGCTTGAGAGCGAGTGAGGGCAAAAGCTCACGTCTGGCTTGCTCTTGGCCTCGGTCTTGGGGTAGAAACTCCTGGATTTCGGGGCTTCTGGCAACTGTTTGCCATATGGCCCGACTCCCCGCATCTAAAGCAGTTTTGGGTCCCTTGGAGGTAGGGCCCCACGTGCATCTTCCCACACTTGGGACAGACATTCCCTGGCCTAGGCGTAGGGAGTAGCGGAGCATTATTAGTCCGTGAGGACTTGCTTTGGTTGAAATCCTGATTAGGTCCGTCCATCTTCCTCTTCTCTGCCGTCACTTCCACTCTCTTGGGTGATGTCACGTCCAAGCACAGTCGGGAAGTGATTTCTTGAGCCCTTTCAACAACAGCAGTGTATGTCATCACACCTTGTCCCGCCAGGATGGAGCTGATCTCCAGACGAAGGCCCTTTTCGAAGCGTCGGGGCCTTTTTGTGTCTGTGTCCACTAGGTGGGGCGTATATCGGCTCAGCTAATTAAATCTTCTCTCATAATCGCCCACAGTAGATGGTCCCTGACGGAGGTGCAAAAACTACGTCTCTTTTAGGTCGTGATAAGATTGGGATACATAGCTTTGCATGACCACCTCTTTGAAGGCCTTCCAGTTCAGAATGCCTATATGTTCCAGTGTTATCGTTCAAACATGTGATTCCCACCAATGGCTTGCCTCATCAGTAAGTTGAAAAATGGTGCAGGAAATCTTCTGTTCCTTCGTACAAGTCGGGTGCCCGAACAAACGATCCAAAGCCCTCAGTCATTCTTCCGCTTCAAAGGGCTCTTCTCTTCCGTTGAAAGTCAGCGGGTTGAACCGTCGGAATGGCTCGATCGCTAGATTTGTGTCGTTCTTTGCCAAGGCGACTGGTGCTGGTTGCGGTGTCTTGAAATGTCGAGCCAGCCCCCTCAAAACTGACACCAAATCCCCCACGGTGGTGTCCACATGCTCCGGAGGATTTCCCTCTGGCGGCTGATCATTCATCGGTGGTTGGTTGTCTCTGGGTGGTTGATCTTATCTTGGGCTGCCACGAGGCATGCTGTTCTAGTTACAACGTATGAAAATCTACCCCTTAGTGTCTACCTCATACAATCCAACAATATACAAAAGTAACAACAGGACAAATGAGAAGTAGATAGATATGATTCAGATAACCATATAACATATAAACATTATTCCATAAATCAATTAATAATCTCAAAAGATCTGTCTCTCATTCATTTATCATCATAGCACACAAGAATGCATTGCACCTTATAAAAATTCCTTCGGTACGGGAGGGTATTTCCCATCTTACCTCGTACCCTTAGGTACGGGAGGGTATTCCCATCTTATCCCGTTTTTTTAGGTACAGGAGGGTATTTCCCATCTTACTCCGTACCCTTAGGTACGGGAGGGTATTCCCATCTTACCTCGTTTATGATATCAAGACCGTTGGCGCTTCTTTTACGGACTACCCCCACTAGCTCACCCTGTTATAAACAAGGGCCCATATAGTCTCAACTCTCAGTAACACCACACCAACTCTTATGAACAACCATTTATGCACACAGGCTCACGCTACTGCAGTCAGCGGCCCTATGGCAGTGGCCAAGAGTAGTGTGTCTGTTGTGGAGACATCAAGAGATTTTTAAAAGATCTTTTTATCGTGAAACTATATATCCTTAACCCCCCGTCAAACCTAAACAGTTTATATCAGATAAACGAGAAAGCACAAAGCAGATAAAAATTCCTTTTATTAAGTCCTATGATCAAGGAGAGACACCTATAGAGAGAGGATGTTGCTTATCCATTTCTTTTCGAAAAGATTTTTCTCATTTAAAACACATTTTCTCTTTATAAAATAAGCTCGAGCAAGTTCAAAAATGATAGAACATTGTTCTGATACCATCTGTCACGCCCCATTTTTCACACTTAAAATTATTAGAGTTTTCTTTTTGGACGTGAAGAAAGAAAGGGGAAGAAAGCGTACATGATATAAAATAGAAAGAAAAAAGAGAGGATAAGAAGTGGTACACTTAAAACATCGGATACAACCGATAATATAGAGTTTGAAACCTTACGCAGCGGAAGTAAACTTTACATGATGATAAAAATCCTTCGGCATAAAGCCGGAAGAAAACATAGCAGTGAAAAAACTCAGGATCCATTATCCATAGGATTAACGAAGTTATACTTACAAAACGAGAATTTTATAATCGTTATGTGACAAAAGACAGAATATAAAAATATCCGAATAGGGCACCATCTCTCTCTCTAAAGCTCAACATGCTCGTCATCTCCTGTAACATGAATACATGTGGGAGTAAGTGCGTTGAATACACTCATGGGGATATTTTCCATGTTTTTATCAGTTATTAGGTAAGTATAACAATTCAAACATATACTGTCACACCCCGTTTTCTTTTGGTAAAATATCAGAGTTTTCACACGAGCGTGAAGATAGAAATAGTAGGGGACACATATCACAACAGAAAGAAATAGTAGGAGACGACAGAAGAAAGAGATAAGGGATAATATATATATATATATATATATATATATCATTCACACCTCAGTAATCGGTCTCAGTACCGATACTTACAACATGCACAGCGGAATATTTCATTAGGATCTCACGTTCGTCATATTAGTAGTTCTTTCTTCTGGTGTCTCGTGCTAACTAGAGAAAGAAGAGGAAGAACTACTAACTCCTAAAATAAAATACTATTAAAAAATATGATGTTAGTTTACGTTAATACATATTTATAAAAAATAAACCTTGTTGTTCATCAAATGATAAGTTTTTTATCTCCCCAAATTTTTCTAAGGTCAACTCTGATCAACAAATCATGTATGTATTCAGTTATTATTTCATATATACGAATGTCTTAAATATGTAGTAGTTTGTACGTCATTTGCAAATATATCTAGTTATAAACATAAGAGAAATCAAATTAATGTGATCTTCAAATTCAAGTAATGGCTTAAGATATTATTGACTAGATATTCAAGATATATCTTCCATTTCAAAACACACAAATCTTAATGTTATTTGAAACTCTAATGAATCGGATTGATTTGCAAAGCAACTCTCACCTCGTACAAAATTTAGCATCAAATTCAATACATTCTGGTAGTTGCTAATTTCTAATTAATTTCCTTTTGTTCATGTGTGGGATTTTGTAGTTATTTTCACCTAAATCACGTAAAATCTCAACCATGCAAGATTGTAATGTCTAGAAGGCATTATTCAAATCCTCCATTGGGAACTTTCAAAAGCATTGTCCACAGCGAAAACAAATTCATCAATTGTTGAAAGAGCCTCTTGATGTTGAATACCATCAATTGCTTTAAAGAATTCAAGATCCAAAACATTTAAATCGGGACTATTCAGAGGTTAGCAACATAAGCAAATGTCCAACCCATTTTTTACTATCGCTATAAAATTGGGATTATTTGTATTTAAAATGAGGTTTTGCATTATCTTGTTGAATGAAGACTCTATTTGATCCAAATGATGACCATTTTTCTTTGAGTGCAGGCAACATCTTTTCGATTAAGAATGATCGAATAACATCTTTAGTAACTAATAAAATTTGTTTTGTCTCTAATATTCCCATAATGCAATTCTCATTATTTCTTTTCCTAGCTTCCTTAATAACAAAGGGCCATATTCCAATTTTCCCATCAAAATATTCATTAGTGTTAACATCAAATCGCGAACAAGCGACAACAGCCATAAACATAATCTTGGTAATGAATCTTTTACTCTTACATGTGCGATATTTTTCTAGTTCATAAGGATGTACATAATATTTATTCGAAGTTCTAGTTATGTAAAACCATTTTTCAACGATGTGTATTTGATTGTGCATGTTAATGAAAGTGAGATTTGTGTCTATACTCGTATCAATCATTGACAATCAAACTCTAATCTTATTTTCTTTTTGTCGTCTGTCAAGTATGGTTTAACATGATTTGTGTGCGGCCTTATATAACCAGCATTGATCCTTCGATGTATGGTTGACTTTGAAGCATTAATAGCCAACGTCAACGATCTTATATTCTTTCACCGACAGAAGTAGGATGTCTTTCACCAATTCTAAGTCTATCTCGACTCACTTTCGACCCCACGTATTTATAGGTTTCAAAGAGAAGTCTGGTAGTTTGCCACCATTCTTTAAATGAAAATCTTTTACTTCATGCCATATACGAGACACTGCTCGAATTCCAATTACAAAATTTTTGAAATCGATCCACATACTATATTTCCATGGTAACTCTCTTCAAGCAACATTGAACAAACAATCCTCTTTTACAGATGTCAAATTCTTCTTTTTGTTTCCAGAACAAGTATCTCTTGGTATTGTAATAATTGTAGAGTTTGTTTCTAGTGGTCGAGAATGCTACACATCATTCTGAGAGTTACCATGTGTTTACAACTCATTCAAATCACTTTCATGAACATCATCAACTGGAGCTAATTGATTTAAATCTACTTTCAACATCAGTAATAATTAACTAGCTGTAATGATGTTTTGTGGACTTTGATTTGTTGTGTTTTTGTAAGAGTTAATCTTGCATCTATTTATAACTTTGAAGCTTGGTTGATGTAGCTTATACATTGGAGTGGATTGTCTGATTTATTTTAAAACAAAAAATGGTGGAAATTTGAATTGCAACATTCATTAAAAAAAATTTGAGTTCTAATTTTCGCTTAAAAATTTTTAGTTGCCTCTCTTCCTTGAAAGTGAAAGACAATTAATTTTGAGACAAACAACATCATTAATGCAATATTATAAATGTGAAAATAATTTTTGTTTCAATTATGAAACTTCAAAATTGGAGTATTATTAATTCTATGAACAATCAATGAAAGATAAGGGTATAATTGGAACTTCAAATATTTTCTTAATATTTGTGAAAATGTAAGTAGGTCTATCTTTGTGGGACGAATGTAGTAAGTTTTTTAAAAAACATGGAAAACACATCTTTTGAAGAATATATACCAACTTTTGGTAATAACATGAGGTGTTCTTAAAATACTTTATCATCCACCAATATCATCTCTATTTGGTTATTTTCTGATGGATTTTCTTTGAGGATACAAACCATGATCTGATAACTGAAACCCTAATTGTACATGTTTCCTTGGATTGATGAATGACAACTATAACGCCCCAAAATCTTTCAGTTAAAATATCAGAGTTTTTCGTTTTTGGGCGTTAAGAGAGAAAGGGGAAAGAGGCGTACATGATATTTAAAAGAAAGAATAAGGAAAGGACAAGGAGTGTTACAGTCGCAACATCGGTTACAGCTGATAAAATAAAATTTTGAAACCTTACGCGGCGGAAAAAGCCATCAGAATCCTTTACAAAGAAAGAGAAATACAATTTTCTTTTACAAACGGACAACATATCTTTAAAAAGATAAAATCAAAAGATGGACACAGCTGATAGGGCACCCCTCTCTCTACGCGTCAAGGTTCTCTTCTTCTCCTGTAGTGTGAGTACAGAATAAGGGGTGAGTGCGTTGAATACACTCGTGGGGATACTTTCCAAGTTCAAACATTCAATCATATAAAAGTTCGGCAAATAAATACATCACATAATGACATGTAGCTTAGAAATGGACCGAAGTCCCTTTGTAGCAAAGTTATGGACCGAAGTCCCTTCATAGCATCACCATCGTAAAATAAACACAGTATATAAACACAACACGTAGAGTTCAACAATTTATCGGTCACGCAGACAATTATCGATCACAAAGACAAATATCGGTCACGCAGACAATTATCGGTCACGCAGACAAATATCGGTCACAAAGACGATTATCGGTCACGTAGACAATTATCGATCACAAAGACGATTATCAATCACGCAGACAAATATCGGTCACAAAGACAATTATCGGTTCGGTCACAAAGACGATTATCGGTCACGCAGACAAATATCGGTCACAAGGACAATTATCGGTCACACAAACAAATATCGGTCACAAAGACAATTCATATCGTACAATATCATAGCAAAATCATCAATTATGAAAAACAATAAACATGTTGAGTTTAGAAGTTACCCCCACCTCGTATAGTGGTTACCACGTGAGTAGCTAGAACAGTAAGTCTGATAACCCAACACCTCAAAGCTTAGTCCAACAAGTAGCCTACACATTTACGGTATTTCTTAGATCTTAAATACAGTATAAATAAAGTTGTAAAGGGTTCCGGCGGAAAAACGTTCGTTAACGACACGACGGATCGAACGATCTAAAGATTGGAATTTTGGAGACAAGGCTGAAAGTTCAAACCAAAGGGCTGAAATGATAGGATATGAAATAAGGATCGCAACGCAAAAAGAATGAGCTCAATCGGAGTTGAAACGAGCTCAAACGAAGCGTTTTAAGATTTGGGATTCCGGTCGTCGCGCCCGCGCGAACAGGCTACCTAAACGGGCTTCCAGCCGCCGCCGGCCGGCGAAAAACCGGTCGTCGATCACACCCCCAGATTCCCCCCACTTCAGGCTACAAACTCCGACCAACGGTGGCCACGACAGAGCCGCCTAACTCCGCCAAAACACCTGCAAATACAGCCCGTCGCCCAGTTTCTGACGGTGGCCTGCTCGACCAGGCCACTTCCCGGCGCCACCCGGCGCGGCGGCGGCGCCTCCAACCACCACCACCTACCTTGCCGGATACCTCGCAGCACCATCTACCACCTCCGGCCATCCCTCACCGGATTCTGGCATGAATAGTACCTGAAAATTACGCCGCAAAACCCTTCAATACCCAATTTTTCCAAAATTCCAACTCCAACCAAAACTCCGGCCGGCGACGACTCCCAACACCTACGTCGGCGACCCCTCATCGCCGGCGACCTTTCCCGACCAGCCAAACACACACACGGTCTATATATACACACGCATATACACACACTCTCTTGCTCAAACACACTCACACATACACTTACCAACCTTGGCCGGCGGCCACCTGCCGCCGGCCACCACCCTCAGCCTTTGCCGGAAAATTGGCCGACGACTACCAGTCGCCGGCCACCCTTCAACTCCGGCCACCATCACCACAGCAAGCTTATATACACACACGCATGCAAGGAAACACACACACACGCATACTCACACACACACCCTTCCAGCTTGGCCGGCGGCCACCTGCCGCCAGCCACCACCACCAGAGCCTCGCCGGCGACCTCCCGTCGCCGGTCCACCGATCACACACGGCGGCGCCACCCGGCGCCGCCCCCAACAGCAAGCACAAGCAACACACACACCACCACCCCGTCACTCACACACACATGCACAACATACATATATAGCTACTATTCCTGCCCGGCGCCACCACCAGCGACGGCGCCACCTCTCCAACATCACCACCATACCACCAGCAGCTTCTCCGGCCACCGCTCCGGTAAGAAACGGTAGAGAGAGAAAGAAAAACGAAGAGAGAGAAAGGGTGGTGGAAATAGGGTTTGCGGCTGTTTCTCGCCGTTTTCCGGTGAACGAGAAATCGGATTTGAAATCCGAGACCTATCCTAGATTCGTCTCGTCGAGATGAACGTCGTGTACGAAAATCGTCCGATTCCGACAATGTTGAAATTTTCCGACGATCGGCCGGCGGCGGCGCCACGGTGGCGCCGCCGACTAGAAAACAGAAAACGAAGAGAGAGAGAGGAGAGAGAGAACTTACGAGTTTTCGACGCGTTCGGCTCGTTCGGAAAAATGGTGATTTTCGAGTCGAAACTACTTCTATTTATAGAAATCCGGAAGTTACTATTCACCGAAAATATCCGGATCACTATTCATCCAAAATATCCCGTCACTATTCATCAGTTGATTTTTCAACATTACTATTCACGTAAATATCTTCCGATTTTCTTTTCCGAAACTCCGTGATTTGCCATTTTCGTCGCCGTTTGAGCTACGGGTCTCCGATTGACCCCTGGTTCGTTTCTATCTTCTCGTCTTCTCGATACGCATCTAATGGTATAAAAATATTCTATATATCATGTCCAAAAAAAATATCGATCCGAACACACATTAGACATGTATCTGAAACACACGTAATTAATTAAACAGTCTAAACACACACATAGTTATTAAATCATGCGTTAAAATATTTAATTAATAAATTATACTCGTTTTGATACGGGGCGCTACAACAACTATTTCAAGATATTTTATATACATTAAAATATTACGTATAGAACAATTTTGACATAGAAATTTAAAATAATTTATTTTATCAAATATACGATTTATTGAGAGAAATTACTTGTAGGTTGTAGGTATTGTCGAAATAAGCAAGAATGGTTATGATTAATATTACATGTTGAGTTTTAAAAATTTGTTATATTGAAGAGTAAGTAATAGTAATTTACACATCAAATCTCAATAATTCATAGCATAATTTTCACATGATTAAATTGTAAAGTTTATCAAATCTCAATAATTCATACCGTAATTTTAGCATGTTTAAATTGTAACAACAATTTACTTAAGATGGTGAAGACGGTTTATACAATTCAATCTTTATATATGATATTGAAGAGCTTTACAATAATTTATTATAAAGCTAACTAAATCCCATTAATTCTTACCTAAATTTAGGCATGACTTAATTGTAATCACAATGGCAAATTAAGTTGTTGAACACGTGTGTTTATATCTCTAAATGAAGTTGCCCATTAATTCAATTCTTATGGAAAGCTTTTATCTAGTGAAAATTAATATTATCTTAAATAAGATTATAAACATATACAACTTCCTTTATTTATATATCTAAATATAAACTTGGTATTGTCTTATAACCTTAAATAAGATTAACATATAAATAGTACATTTATTTATATCTCTAAATATATTTTTTTTATGAAAAAAAAATTATTTTTATACATCTAAATATTCAACAAAGTTTCATTCATATTAATAATTTATAATGTTTTATATATGACATTTTTCAAAAAAATCATGGTAACTAAAAATCATGATCCTAATTGTCAAAAATATATTCTTGAATAATCCTATAATATATATTTTTATAAAAAATTCTATATTAAAGATTTATACATGATATACAGTTATATAAAATTTTATTTTATTTTTATGTGATATTATATTACATGTTATATCATAAATGTAATATATTATGTGGTTTAAAAAAATTGGTTCATTTAACGCACGAAAAACATCTATACTTTATAAAATGTTATGGTTGATAAGTGTTGTTTTTTTGCATAATTTAGCATAAGTATTCTTTTAGGTACTTTTTGTTACATTTTATATGTGATTTCTATGATTTTTATGTTTAAGTTGCAGGATAGTTTTTGTGCTTAATTTGTAGCGTCCCCAACCAAAAACGAAGCATAATTGATTAATTAAATATTAAATCCTTAATTGAATTATTATGTGCGTTAATCTTGACTGTTTAATTTAATTTTATGCGTTTCAGATACGTGATTAATGCATGTTTTAGATAGAAATATTTTTTTTTATTGCGGAACATAGATTATAATTTTACCGTAAGATGCGTAATGGAAAAACGAGAAGATAGAAATGAACTAGAGGTCAATCGGAGACCCGTAGCTCAAATTACGACGAGAAGGGCAAAACACGAAGATTCGGAAAACCGAAAGATATTTACGATGAATACTAACCCAAGATTTTTACATGAATAGTGACCTTAGATTTTTACGTGGATAGTGATTTTCAGAAAATCTATATGTTGGGATTTCAGTGGTTAGATTTTGATGAGACAAACCAAGAATGTAATAGGAAGTTTGAGTACCCCATTTTTCACTATGTTGAAGTGAAAACATTGACTAGGATTGAGTCTAGTTATGGAAGCTGAAAGATGGAGGTACACATGCATATAATGTTGTACACATGCATGCAATGCTGCATCGAAGATTTGAAGAACGAAGTTGCTGCAAGAAAGCAGATACAGCAACACTGCAAGAAGATAGTTACAGCATTGCAGCAAAGTAAGTACGAACGGCATGCAGCATCGCTGCAAGAAGAAGTTACAGGTATATTGTAAGAAAAGATACAGTAGTATTGTACGAAGATACTGCAAGAAGGTCCAAGTTACAGCAGCACTGTAAAGTACGAACAGCTGCAAGCAGACCTAGGATACAGCGCTAAGCTTACTAATCAAACAGTCAACAGCGCCAACGTCAAACAGAATAAGTATCCTGCACTCCGAGGAAGGATAAATGCAGTACGAGGAACGAAGATCCAAGCAAGAATAATTAGAGCAGTTCCAAAGAAGATCAAAGTTGCAGACACAGAGCCAATGCCGAGACGCCACGTGGATTGACGAACCGCAGAAAGCTGCGAGCCTCAACCACCGCATTAAATGCTCCAGAAAGAAAAGTCAAGTCCCATTAAATGCAAGTCATGCCTTTGATCAGTTACTCTAAAATTCAAAATTTGAGATATCTCCTTCAATGGATATCTTCTCTACAAGTATAAATAGAGGATGAGCAACCCTAAAGCTGACTACTGGACTACTGAACACAACTGAATACATTTGCACAAAAACTCTCAAGCATTCAAGCTATACTCTCAGTCTCAGTCACTCAACCTCTGTGAAGTGAAGCAAGTTCAACATTGAAAGATCCTTTGAAGGATTCAGAAGCTCACTTCATCGCACCAGTTGAAGAACATATTTATATACTTTTTAACCTTGTTGCTGTGTGCTTAGGTTGTTTTTAGGTGTCGAACAGTCGATAGGAGAGATCCTTGTTGTTTGTATAGTTGTCTAAGGTTTAGGCAGCTTTCCTGTGTGGGAGTTTGAAACCCTGTGTGGGTTTGCCTTTAGAGCTTGCAGTTGTTGTGTGTACGTTGGACTCTAGTAGGTGTTTAGTTTTGTAAGTTGATAGATTGTTAGGAGTATCCTGTAAATCAATCTTGCTTAACGAAGTTCCTACTCGAGGTAGCAGTAGAGTGGACGTAGAAGGCTTACACCACCTTCGAACCACTATAAGCTATAAGTGTTTTATTGCTTTCTTATCTGTATTTTATCTTTTATATTTATCTCTGTCATAAAGCATAAAACGTTTTGAAAAGGATCAAATTTGAGAAAACCAGCCAACCTTGTGTCTTAAAACCTTTATTTTTCCGCTGCGTATAAAACTCTAAGTTACAGCATGTAGCACTGTATCCTAGTGCTGTAAGCAGTAACTGACTGGCGGTGCAAGTTCAAGTAACTTGCAGAACAGTTTGTGTTTTAAATAGATTTTGAAAAATTGACCAAGGTTCATTCACCCCCCTCTGAACCTTGGACACCACTTGGGACCAACAAATATATTTAGAATTTTTTTATAAATATGTATTAACGTAAACTAACATCATATTTTTTAATAGTATTTTATTTTAGGAGTTAGTAGTTCTTCCTCTTCTTCCTCTAGTTTTGGTCCAACTCTTAGTTAATTTTACAACTTTTATGATGTTAGAACACAAAAATGAGCTAGAAGTTCTAATACTTGTCAAGAATTAGATTCATATTTAAGTGATACATTTGAATAAATTGCATTTGAAAATCCTATGGATCTATTGAAGTGGTGGTCAAGAAGGACTACCATTTATCCTATTTTAACTATTATTGCCAAAGAGATATTTGCAAGTCCCACGTCAACCATCTCCGTAGAACATGCATTTAGCAAAAGAGCTCATATGTTGAATCCAAGAAGATTAACATTGACGGTTGAGAATGTACAAAACATAACTCTTTTTTAGGATTGGGTAAGAGCTGAAAAACGTTAACATCTTGATTTCTCCTATTTAGATCAAGATGAAAATGACATGTATGGATATGATTCAAACACATCCTCCTCCACCAGAACCAACATTGACGAATGAAGGTAAGTTTAGGTAAGAGAACTATGTGAGCTTTGATTCCTTAATTTTGATAAGGATACGTAAGCAATTTTATTCTAAGTTTGTAAATGAAATTTTTAATTTCATTTGTAAACTTAGAATGAAACTCGAACTCTTTCTAAGTTTGTAAATGAAATTTTTAATTTCATTTGCAAACTTAGAATGAAACTCAAACTCTTTCAATTTTTTTGTTCACCTCTCCTTAATCCTTTCATTAATTAGTATTCTAATTTGTTTTGCACAAAGTTGTAAGTTTTTTAACTTCAATATTTTTGTATCATGTATGATTGTAATATTAAGTTGTAATATTTTTTTAATTCATAATGAAATGTAATTATGAAAAATTTATTGTATTTTAATATTTTTTTTTTTTATTCCATATCAATTTAGTAGTTTATATTTATTACTTTATTATTTATAAATTGTAAGTTGTAGTTTGTACTTTAGTGACTTAGTCTTTACTCTTTTTGTTAGTTAGTTTCAATTTTAGAAATTAGAAACAAATACAAATATACAATGTTAAATCAATTAATCAATCAATTCAAAACTTTAAAAGATTAAAAAAAATTAATTAATTAATGCACACGAGCACGGCCGTGTGCCAGGACATGGCTGCCCTTGCACCAATCACAGTGCCTCTGGTACACGGGGCACGGTTCGTGTGCTAGGGCATGACTGTGCCCGATAAAAAACAATAAAAACTGAACCATCCAAATCGGCAATTTCGATTTAACCGTCGGTTCGAAAATCAGAATCGGAATCAACAACCCCAAAGATTCAGTTTTGGTTTCAATATTTTCCAATTGTCGAACCGTCGGTTTGGAACTGAAACCTACGGTTCGAACCGGTTAAGCCGTCTAGTTTAAACAATTTTATGTGCTCCAAATGTTGTAACTCTTCTTCTTGTAAAATATAGTGTTTAGGATGATGACTTTATGGATATTGATCTATGAAAATTTCCTAAAACATTGATAAAGTATTCTTGAATGAGAAATATATTTATATTGAATAAAATAATCAATTTTATTATGATAATAATATCATATTTGAAATATATTACGTCATGAAGGATGAGACATGTTCATTTATTTTTTATAATAGTATTTTTTTGGAATCATATCACTCCAAATAAAAAGAGAAGTGTTGAGGATATGACCGGAGTTGTCAATGATGAAGAAGATTTGATACACAAATCTCAACTAACAAAATGATAGCGATTGTTAAAATATGGAAACGAACCGAGTAATGTTGTTTTGAAGTCATGCATGATGAAATAATAATAAAGTTCAACTCTCAAGGTTGAAAAATTATATTTTATTTCATAAGATCAAATTCTAATAATAATTGGTGCATATTGTCGTCTACTGAAGGATCCATCTCTTTGATTGTTTTCAAGAAAATAAAATTTTCTAATTTCATCATTAATTCATTACTTCTATTTTCTCTAATAGCTGATTTGTTTAAGAAACCCACATTGATAATGAGTGAGTTCTTCGCATATGGAATTCAAGAAAGACAATATGAATCAAAAACAAGTTTGCTCACAAGAAATTATTCCAATAATTATTGGTGGACGTACATACTATAATTGAGATCAAATACACTCAAAAATCTGAGAGATGTTATGATAGGTTAGGCTGGTCCATCAATAATTAATGCATATTCATACAAGAGTCATTCACTTGTGGTACTAAATATATGATTCAAAATTATTAGGATGTTATGACAATGTACAAGTGGTATGAATATCCAAACTTATTTATCACAATAATTAGCAATCTAAAATGACCGAAAATGACAAGGTTTGTAAATGAGAGACATATTAAACCACAATATAGGCCATATGTACTTTGTCGAGTTTCCAGGATGAAACTTGAACAATTGGTAACAGATTTGTTAGATAATTACTTATTCAAAAAATATATAAGCAAGTAACTTCAACACAACTAAATATTAGATATTGTAGTTATTTGTATTAATGTATACTAGCAGTGTACCCACGTGTATTGCATGTGTTATCATATAACTCAATAATTTTAATGTAATACAATTTTCACTATAAAGGTACAACTTGCCTACATCGACCAGGCACGGAGGTTAAGAAAATACAGTTGACTCAAGTAGATATACTCACTTTTTGCTTTTAAGATTTTATTTAGGGTTTGGATTAGTGTGTTAACACCTCCCTTCTTTTCCTTAATTTTAAATCCCACAATCAATTAAAAATAAAAATAAAAACTGGAAATCCAAGAAAAAATTAATGCAACTAATTTTCCAAACAATTTTCAGTGGGAAAATTTCTCACCAAATCAGCTCAAAAACTGTTCTTACAAAATTTCCCCCCTAAAACACATTAATTACAATCAAATCAAATCCTATGCACTTCTATAAATACAAATACAAATGCATTGAATGCATTTTCAACAACCAGCTCTCAAAATTTCCAAATTTCAGATTCAAATATGACTTGCAACAAAAAAGAAAAAAATCTTTCTCCATCAGAACGACTTCTTATAGCTCAGCGTCTTCATGTAAACAACAACAACGACGTTTTGAAGAACGGCATCACTACAGAAGTCGCAACATCATTTGGAGTGTCTGTTCGTATTGTCCGACTCATATGGCAAGCTGCAAGGAAATAAATTTCAGAGGGGCTACCTATTTCTTTTCTGGAGGTAAGGTCATGCCAACCTTCATCTCAACTTTTAAAGTTGGAGGAAGAAGCCATTAAAGCCATTTTTTTTTCCAAGAGAGACACAATCAGGAGATTAGCAAAAGAGCTTGAAGTTAGTAAATCACAAGTGGACAGGTGGGTAAAATCGGGCAGGCTTAAAGCACACACTAATGCAATCAAACCAGCTTTGACAAAGACAAATAAGCTCAACAGAATCAAATACAGTCTATGTTTCTTACACAAACACATCAGCAACAACAAGATCAGTTTTGAAAGCATGCATAACGTAGTCCATATTGATGAGAAGTGGTTCTATATGCAACGGGCATGTGAAAGGGCTTATAAACTGAGCTCAGAGGATGATCCTTACAGGGCATGTAAAAGTAAGCGATTCATCCCAAAAGTCATGTTTATAGCTGCTATGACAAGGCCACAATACACAGACCAAGGGGAGTTGTTGTTTGATGGAAAGATTGGAATCCATTCACACAACAAGTCCCCGTCATCAGAAATAGCACAAACAGACCAAGGGGTGCAATGGTTATAAAACCAATTGACTCCATACACAAAGAAGTCATTAAGAGCTTCCTTTTGGAAAAGGTACTCACTAACTATCAAAAAAATTTCATCATTTAATGTGTTTAGTAAGTCTCCTAAAACTGCCCCAATGTTTTTATTAACTATTGGGCTAATTTGGTGACATTGATTTGTTTGCTGTTTTTTTCATCACATGACACAACAACTAGATAATCCCAGCAATAAAGGCAAAGTGGCCAGCAAATGTAAGTAAACAAATCATCATTCAACAAGATAATGTTAGACCTCATTTAAGCAACATAGATGCAGATTTCAGGAGGGTTGCCACAGAAGATGGCTTTGATATTAGGTTGATGTGTCAACTACCAAATTCACTAGATACTAATGTACTAGATTTAGGATACTTCAGGGCAATTCTATTCTTACTAATTGAAACCCGAAGCTACAATGTTGATGACTTGGTTGCTAATATTCTTCAATCATTTGAAGATCTTGAGCATCCAAAGTGGAACAACATTTTTCTTTCACTACAAGCATGCATGGTTGAGATATTGAAGGTAAAGGGAGGAAACAATTACAAGCTGCCTCACATTGGAAAGGCAGCACAAGCAAGAACTGAATCGTTGCGAGTAGCAATTCAAGTGGATGAGCAACTTGTAAGGGATATAATTGACTTTCTGATTGCAATGAAGAAGCCACAAAAACTTATGACATTGGGGGCATTCTAACAGATTTAGGGTATATGTAAGTAGGCTTAGAAAGCTTTTGTCATTTAGCTTTATTGTTTACAATGTAAACACACATGAAGTGTTCATTTTGCTTAAACTGTAAACAATAGAAAAACATGTTAGTGATATCTTAATTTGCGAACTTCTTTTTTTTTCCTTAGAAAAATGTCATCATTGGGATTATCATGTGGCCACAAAAGATGAGATGGCAACATTAATATAGCCTTAAAACAGACTATGTCAAGCTACTACATCCAACACCCTTTCACGTTTGAAAAATAATGCAGTTGCAACAACAATTCATATTGGGCAGCCTCAAAAACAATCAGCATACAAACATCACTCTGTTGAGCTATCATGCAACTAATCATCATTCAAACACACAACAAATTGAACTCAACAAGATCACGCAGTTGCAAAAATAGAGACCTGTTAGGCAGTTTTATAAACAATCAGGCAAATATCATCAATTTGTTAAGCTACCAAGCAAGCATTAATCAGCACCAAGTTCAATTATATTGACCGGCAGTCATTTACCATCACTTTGTTATGCTATCATGCAACTAATCAAAGTTCAATCACACAGCAAATTGAACTCAACATGATCATGCAGTTGCAACAACAGAGACCTGTTGGGCAGCATAATAAAAAATCAGCACACATCATCAGCACAAGCAAGCATTAATCATCACCAAGTCAATTGAATAGACTAGCAATCATTTACCATCACACTGGACAGACTCCAGCAGTCATTCAAATACACAACAAATTGAACTCAACAACTAATCATGCAGTTGCAACAACAGAGACCTGTTGGGCAGCTTTATAAACAATCAGCACACATCATCACTTTGTTAAGCTACCAAGCAAGCATTAATCAGCACAAAGTTCAATTTACCATCACACTGAACAGAAATCATGCATTATTAGGGTTTACCATCATACTGAACATAAATCATGCTATCACCAAATTAGGGTTTTCCAGAAATCGGCCACAAATTAGGGCTTTCCAGAAAACAACATCCAACACCCCAAATCATGCATTATTAAGCATCATCATAACACAAAAATCATCTACCATAGAAATCAGGCAAATAATTCGATCAAAGGGGCAAAATAGTTTAACTTTTTGAACTGAGGAAACCTAGATCGCCAAACAGTCGTAGAAAAAATGAAGCATATTTGGATTGTCCAACAGCACAGATCTGAAGGGGGTACCTCAATCCTTGTTGGGAGAGCATTCTCATCCTCTTCAAACTGAGTTTCCTCAACAAAAAATTCCTCTGAATCCCAAATGAAACCCTCTTCCGCAATCGAAGACGAAAACTCCATCACAACTCGAAAAGACTGGAGATTTTACCACAAAAGATGAATTTTTCAGATTGTGGCAAGATCTCATCGTAATCACCAAGATCTAGATGTGATCTGTGATAATCGGCGAGGTATAAGCATTAAAGAAGGAGAATTTTTTTAACTGTGATAATCACTAAGTCGAAGAGAGATACCCATTAGATCTAGGGTATGAGAGAGAAAGAGAAAGGGTTCTAGAACGGCACAATGTGAGAGTGAGAGGGATCGATTAGGGTTTGGGGGTATTAGGTGAGATAGTTTTAGTTTAGTTTAATTAGGATTAGGGATTAATTAATCAAAATTAGTTTAAGGAAATCAGATTTAAATTAAGAAATTTGGATGACATTTTTGTAATAATGTTGAAATATAGGGATATTAATATAAAAAAAATTGTCATTTATAGGCTGACAAGTTCAGTTAGGACAAACCGAAATGGCAAGTAGGCAAGTTCAACTGGGATGGAGAGAGTATATTGCTAAATAAATGTATTTTATAATAGAAGAATATAGAAAATAAACAATACACAATTAAGTCAAATTGTTGTTTACGAATTTTACATTAAAACCATGAAGATTTCTAAGAGTGACAAATCTCACTAAATACTACATATTCTGATAAATTGCTTTATAAACAACCACTACAAGAAATTTGGGTTTTTACAACGGGTAAAATCTGTTGTCGTAGCTAATTTTTTAGCGTTGTCGTAGCTAGGGTTGCAAAAAAAAAATTCGCCATTTTACAACGCACTAAAAGCGTTGTCTTATGTAGATACATAAGACAACGTTTTTCTACCGTTGCACGAAAGTGTTGTCTTTTTTAAATATTTTTTAATTAAATATTAAATAGGATGCTGATGTCATCAGCACACTGACGTGGCATGACACATCATCAAAGTGTCGACACGTCATCATGCCACATCGTCAAGGTGCTGATGTCATCATTCCACGTCAACAAAGTGCCGACACGTCATCATGCCACATCATCAAGGTGCTGATGTCATCATTCCACGTCATCCAAGTGATGACACGTCATCATGCCACGTCAACAAAGTGCTGATGTCATCATGCCACATCACCATATTGTAGACACATCATCATGATAAATAATGCGTGTTGGCTGGGATTCGAACCCGAGAGCCATTGTCGTACTCCAACCACTAGACCACTAGTGCTTTATGTTATAAAATTCTACATGCATTTCTTTTATTTCAATTTTTGATATTTTTCAATTTTCTATTATCACATATTTTTTGTTAATTTTTATAATTTGTATTTTTAATATATTTTAAAAGGTTAAATATATATATATATATATATATATAATTGGAAGATTAATGACTAATTAATATGTTTAGTAATGTTTAATCTAATTAATTATAAAATATACTAGTGCATATTTTTAATATATTTTATGAAAATACTATTTTCAAATTAAACTTTTCAAATTTAATTTAATTAAAAAATAATTAATATTATTACATATTTTTTGTTAATTTTTATTATTTGTATTTTTAATATATTTTAAAAGGTTAACAATATATACATATAATTGGTATGATTTATATATATCTTTTTTTTGCTTTATAAAATAATTGTTTAAAATAATTTATGTTTTTTGCATGAATTTTAAAACCAAACTCATTCTATCTTTATTTTTATTTTAGAAAAACATTTATAATTTATGAATTATGAATTATAAAACATAATTTTCGAATTATGTTTTAAAATAATATATAAATTTTGTATTATTATATAAAAGGGTGATAGTAATATTTTAGGTGTAGTTTCTTAATTAATTCAAAATAGTATTTTATAAAAATACTATTTTTTAAAATTATGAGTTTGTTCATATAAGATAATATTAATGCAAATAATATAAGAAAACATTATAAATTAATTAAATTTTTTAAATTTAATTAAATTAAAAAACAATTAATTTATAATTAACACAACACATAATAAAAGCGTTGCACAATGTGTTGTCTATTGGCGAAAAAGAACTATGAAAAGACAACGCATAAAAGCGTTGCATACAAGGGTTGTCTATTTTTAAAAAAATAAGCTATTTGACAACACTTTGAAAAAAGCGTTGCAGAAAAGCGTTGTCTATTTTTAAAAAAATATGCTATTTAACAACCCTACGAAAAAGCATTGTCTTATCCAAAAAAAGTGTTGTCTATTTTAAAAAAAATCGCTATTTAACAACCCTACGAAAAAGCGTTGTCTATTTTTAAAAAACATTCGCTATTTAACAACCCTACGAAAAAGCATTGTCTTATCCAAAAAAAGCGTTGTCTATTTTTAAAAAAAATACGCTATTTAACAACCCTACGAAAGAGCGTTGTCTTATCTAAAAAAACCGTTGTCTATTTTTAAAAAAATTCGCTATTTAACAACCCTATGAAAAAAGCGTTGTCTTTGGTCAAATTTTTTGAACAAAGACAACGCTTGCGTTGCAAAAAGGGTTGTTGATTCAAAAAGACAACACAAATTCATAAAAAGGGTTGTCTTTGAGGAGTTGTTAAATGTCATTTTTCTTGTAGTGAACATTTCTAATTGTACTACCATACTGATCATCTTTATTAGAAATCAAAATCTTAATACACTACGATTTGTCACACGGGAACCAACAACATATAATTGACCATGACTAAATATTGGCTTCTTCAATAATAGACTAATCGTGTGACAAAGATTGCCCCTAAGATTTATTTATTGTGATTGCATAGGACATAATGAGATAGAATTGTCTTCTCTAAAACTTAAAAGGTAATCTTGGATTAGATGGCCTTAATGATATTTTTGGAATCAAAACCTTATGACCTACATTACTTCCACTAAGTATTTTTTCTTCCAACTCATCTTTTCCAAGTTTTGCTATAATCATTTGTGTACTATTACACAATCAAAGTGAATGATTTATATTTCTTAGACGCATTACAGAAGTCTCAACCTTCAACAATTATTCATAATTTGGAATACTAGAACATTTAATTTTATTTAGAAATTATGTTGTGTGCTCATCAGCCAAGACACCGCCACTTGTTTCAGACCTACATGTACTGTCTGAACTCAAGTATTTTTTGCATTACCTAAACTCAATGAAGTCATATAATCATTTATGCTATCACCCACATCAAGAGTAGATGCTAATATAGCGTTGTTCTTCAAATAACTTGACACATCAATACGATTCAAGCTTAATGGATAAGTTCAATGTACATGTAATGCCCCCTTCTAGTAGGGTAATTACTTCTACTAAATTTTGCTTAACTTTCCAACCAATAAAAATATCATAAGGACTGATAGAGATTTTTTTTTAAACAGCGGAAATAATTTTATTAAGAAACATATCAGAGTTTTAAAACGGTCTAAAGCATCCAAAAAAAATTAAATTGTTTGTGTAAAACTTTACGTCAAAAGAACTCAAAACTAAAGTTTACTTTGCATGAAACTTAGAAAACTTTTAAAAATTTTAAACCAATTCTGAGGCCATCACCACCAATCACGCTTCAGCACTGCTACCTCCTTGCATCACATCTTACATTTGCCTTTATCTGCAGTATGAGGTAATACTATAAGCAAAATTGCTTAGCAAATACATCACCTATCTCACAAAATATTTTTCTTGCAACTTAATAGAAAACAAGAACATCACTAATTAAAACAATAATATACTCTTATACTTGAAAATAATATACTATGGGCCCAGACATGGTACCAATGTGCGTAACTCCGAAGAGTTCGGGGTAGCTAGCCACCGAATCCAAACGGAGCAACTAATAACTAATAGCGCAGTCTAGGAGCCCTTAACTTCTTCTTATGGGCAATCTAGGAGCCCGGTACCAGTCTCTTAACAATATATAATAAAATTTTATACTTATAAATACTATCTCAAAATATTTTTTCTCACTTTTCATAAAACAAGATTAACTAGCATCTTGTACTTGATATAAAATACATAAAAGCACATCACTTAGCAAATAATCTCTTCACATTCATAGAATAACATAACTAAAATTTATAAAGCAATTAAATAGGCAAATCATTAAAACAATATTCACTTAAATACAAATAAGCATTCACATATATTTTGCATCAATATAAAACAATTAAAACAAAACTACTCATACTGCAGGTGAGAGATGTACTTACTTGTAACTTCCAGAATTCACTCTACCTCTAGATTCTTAAACACCTTCTAAACTTCCTCAACTGAATTTAAAATGTAAACAATTTGTACAAAAAATTAATAATAATTTAATCATCTAATATTAAAATTAGTATTAATATATTTTTGTTTTAGCATCCATTCGTTTTCTTCTTATGGTTCTAAGCTTCCAAACTAATATTATTATTTATTCTTATAATTTAAATGTTATGGAAATTGGAATACATCAGTACTGATATTAACTAATTATTCACTAACTATTATGCATAGTGATTTGATAATTCCTACCAAAATTCAGAAACTAACCAAACCAATTAAATTATAAACTAAACCTGTAAACCGTGTCACTGCTTTGCAAAAATATTGTTATTATCATTATTATTCCTTTAGTCCTGTTTCAAATAATTTTTTTTCCTTTTTATGTTGATATGCTAATATAGTACTAATCTAAATTATCAATGCAGTAACATCTTCATTAATTTTTCTTTAATTTTCCTTTATCTTACTTTACGAAATATGTACAGATTCAATTCCAATTCTCCTCATTCATCATCATTACTATCTCTAAGTTAATATATTATATATATATATATATATAAGGAAGAAGAAAGAAATTAATTTGAAACTGTCAGTAGAAAATTGTTGGCACACGCAAGAGCAAAGAAACCTATTTTAGAGCATACTGGGATTAATCTATTAAACTATCCAACACACACTTTTAATTTATTTTTTTTCTGACAATTATGCCTCTGGATTCCAATTATTGATTGCAGAGCACCCTACTCTGCTCTCTGAATTTGCTTTGTTGACTAACCTTAGCATAATAAAATATTGTTTGTCTAGATACATCTTGCGCGAAGAATAATGATTCTCGTCCTCTTGATAAGTTCATCGGATTAAATAATTACAAACAGGTTATCATCTTTAATATTATTGCTGTAATTATTACCATACTACTGTATATATATTAAATTAAAGGTGCAACAGTCAAATGATTTCCTAATCCAAATATTCCATACAACAGCAAAATTATGTAAACTGGAAATAAGCACATATTTTACAGTTGTACATTGATTAATTAGAATCATTAATTACTAACAAAAGCAAATTATGGAAGAACATGTACCTGTGGTTCTTATATATAAATATTCTCTTTTTTCTACTTCTTATTTTCAACTAATAGCTTATTCAATCACCAACTGAGATAACTACGTAATTTATAGGTAGAGTTTTGAAATCCCCTCTACTTAGGAGATAGACTCCCTTATTTTTAGGTGTGAAAGAAAACGTGGAGTTCTAGTATTTCTCAATAATGAAGTTTATTATTATTATCCTCCTTTTAAAAAAAATGTGGTCCCCTATTATATCTCAACAACTAAATTCTTATCTCCACCAATAAATTTAAATTCTAAAATTCTATATCTAATTTAATATGGTTATAAGTTTACTAGTTATATAAGAATTCTAAACACCTCACATAACTAATTCACTATAATATAGTATGAGACAATGATAAATAAATAAAAGTCTATTATTCATAAAAGAGATTTAATTAGAAATTTGGGGTATTACAGTACAATAGCTAGAATTGGATTGGCTGAAATAGCCATCATGGTACACTGTTATTATACCATCTCCAATACTCGCAATCCAATCTAAGAATTCCCTCAATTCTCTCAACTCACCATCCGAACATGATGGATTCTCAAGCCTCATATTTTTTGTCAAACTAAGCACCCTACAATGTTGCTAGATATTGGATTAATTTATTGTCGCATGAACAATGTCTTGTCTAGTGCCATTTGGTATAACATGTAATATCTAGTGAAAGTCTCCTCCAGATATAAAGGTCTTACCACCAAAGGATTTATTTTTATTCATTGGATCTCTTAGCTGCATAGTATCCTTTAGACTTCTATCAAGTGCTTCAAAACATGTATATGCATAATCAGTGATTCATCCCAAATGATAAGTTTTGCCTTGATAAGAAGATCTACTAGTTGACTCTCTTATTTTATATTACAAGTTGAAAACTCATCAAGAGTAATTGGAATAGCAAATCATGAGTGTGCGGTTCTTCCACCAAGTAATAGAAGTGAAGCAATTCCACTCGAAGCTACATTAAGTACAATTTCCTATTTGGATCTGATAGCTACAGATAAAGTCCTCCAAACAAATGTTTTACCAGTTCCACATAACCATGAACAAAGAACCCCCTTAATTTGATGAATGAACTGCATCCATAAGTTTGAAAATTATGTTGCTCATTTGTCAAGTTTAAAAATAGTGTATTGTGTTCATCTACCAAAACAACATGATCATACAATAGCTCCTCATACGCTAATTTGTTGTGTAAAGATGAAACATTTATCATATCTAGAAATGGCAATGTATCATAATCCCTCAAACTCTTGCCAATTTTTTGCATTATCCTTTCAATCTCAACCAAGGAAAGATTTCTGATCTATTCTTCACTCAAAGTTAGATCTAAATGGAAAAGTAATCATAAAAAAATAAAAAAAAATTATAGTAACAAATTGGTAAATTAATTTAGGATGGGACTATCCACACTCCAATGTCTTCCCAACACACCCCAACTTTTTGGATTTTCATTTAAAAAAATTAAAAAATAATAAAAGTCCAATTTTACCCTTATGAATTAAAAAAAAAAGGTCTCCCATCATTTCCTCTCTCTCACGTCCTTTTTTTTCTTTCATTTTTCTCACTTAGATTTTTTAAGTAATAACACAATAATTAATAAAAATCATATCATGGGTTAACTAAATGTGTAAATGTTACGCCCCAAAATCTTTTCACATTTTATCAGAGTTTTCAAATGGGCGTGAAGATGGAAAAAGCAAGGGACACTTATCACAATCAGAAAGAATGAGTAAGAGACAACAGAAGAAAGAGGTAAGGGACGAAGTGACTCTTTCACTTATAAACATACGGCCTCTGCCGTTAGCAATCGGTCTCACTACCGATATATATAGTACATCATATGTAGCGGAAACTCATCAGGATCTCACATCCTTACATGTATCAACATATTACATAACCCAAAATACATGAATCATAGTTTGATAAAGTTTGTATTACATCGTTCTAATCATGCGAATACAAAAGATAACACCATCTCTCTCTCCGTCTAGGGTTCCTCTTGTTCATCATCGCCTGTAGTGTGAGTACAGATTAAGGGATGAGTGCGTGGAATACACTCGTGGGGATAAAATCCACCTCTTATGACTCATGACGGTAAATAAATACTGAAAAGTAATCTACGCTCACGTTGCCACAACACATAAAATGCACAACAGATATTAGAAATGGCAAGGGACGAGTAGGTGCAAGATTCCCCCGTCTTACCCTTATAAACGGTCTCAATACCGCCGATGCAATTCAAGAGGACCACCAAACCTCAATAGAGTAGTAGAAGATAGCAAGGGACGAATGCATGATCAGAGTGGACCTCGGCCCTTTCACAATAATAATATGGCACAACAAATTTATATTCACAGCATTTAGTATTCCTCAATCATGCATTCTCTAGGGGAAATAGTAAACAAATAAAGAGATAGAAATTACCCCCACCTTGTTCGATGGTTACCACGTGAGTCGTTAGTTTCAAACGTCTGATAACACAAGCTCAATCCAACTAATACTCAAGCTCAATCCAACGAATAGCCTACACAAGTTACGGTGTTCTTAGATCTTTATTAATTATAATTAAAGCGTTACACGTTTCTTCCAGAAGAAAGACGATTGTTAACTACGCGACGAGTCGAGAGCTCTAAAGATTGAAAAAAGAACGACCTTGTTCGGAGTTGATACGAGCTTTAACGAAGTATATAACGTTTGAGGGTATCTTGGTAAAAAGATGGAAAGGTTAACTTTGACCGGGCCCACGACCCTCGGTCAGCGACATCTCATTGGCTAATACCCAATGATAAACGAAACAAAGGGGAAGGAACGGAAAATGATTGAAAACACGGCGTCACCCAACACGCATCCCGCACCCGGCGCCCACTCCCGGCGCGCCCACTCAGCGCACGACCGTGTCTCCTGGCGCACGATCGTGCACCAACACCCAGTAACTTCTGTCTGGTCGCGCACGACCGTGCTTCCCAAGCACAACCGTGCGCCAGCATCCAGCGGATCCTGTTGGCTCGCGCACGACCGTGCCCCTCGGGCACGACCGTGCGCCAACCTCCAGCAACTTCTGCCGGCTGGCGCACGACCGTGCCCTCCGGCACGACCGCACGCCAGCGTGTCTAACAGCCTGCGCGCCCAACAACTTCCCGGCTGCCTCGTTGCTTCCCGGTGCCTTCGGCTACTTCGTTCCAACCTACTCGTTCCAAATTATTACATCTCCGATACAAAAACCAATCTTCACCAACCCCATCTCACGAACACAAACATATATATATATATGCAAACACACACATCATCAAAACACTTGGCCGGCGACCGAACCGGTTATCACTTTCCTCATGGGTAGTGTCGCCCCCAACAGAGATCACACACACACACAAACATGCATACAGCATACCCAACCCGATATAGCCCTGACACCACCACTCACGGTGGCGTCGTCCCTCCAACAACTCACCCTCACCTCCGGGAGAACCTCCGACAACATCTCCAGCTAGAAGGACGGAGGAAAAGAGAGAAAACCGAGAAGAGAGAAAAGTTGGCTAGGGTTAGGGTTTAGGGTTTTGAAATGGTTTTTCGCCGTTTTCCGGTGAACGATAAGTCGAAATTGAAATTCGAGACCTATTCTAGACTCGTCTCGTCAAAACCTATGTTGTGTGCGAAAATCGGCCGAAACCGACAACTTTGAAATTTTCCGGCGAACTCCGATGGCGGCACCACTGCACCGGCGACGGCGCCAGTGGTGGTGCGTCGGAGGCCGAAAAAGAAACGAGAGAGAGAAGAGATACTTACGTGTTTTCGTCGCTTTTGGCTCGTTCGAAGAAAGGGTGAAAAATGAACTGAAGGAGCCTCTATTTATAAATTTTGAAAGTTACTATTCATCAATAAATATCTTATTTACTATTCACCGTAAATATCTTCTGATATTTCCAAAACCTCGTGGTTTGTTCTTTTCATCGCCGTTTGGGCTACAGATCTCCGATTGACCTCTAGTTCGTTTCTATCCTCTCATTTTTTCCAAAATGCATCTAGTGATATAAAATTATCCTATGTTTCACGTTTAGGTAAACTATCCATCTCATACATGCGTTAAACACTTATCTGAAACGCACGTATTTAAACAGTTAAAACATACGCACATATATATTAAATCCTGAGTTTAAATATTTAATTAATAAATTCTGTTTCATTTTGATCCGAGGTACTATAGTAAAAATACTCTTAAAATCATGTAAAAATCATGAAAAAAATGTAAAAAAATATATCAAATCTGATGGCTCCGTTTGTGTGGCGCCTTGTTCCCTTTTTAGTTGGAAATAGGTCGTCACCCTTTACTTATTTAGGAACTAAAGAAATTATAATTACTTTCTAATATACAGCGGAAGACTTAAAAGTGAAGACACGAGAGTTATATTTTTTTTTTATTTAAAAGCATAACATATATACATATATATATCCAAATCTAGTTCGTGTCTCACCTACAATTCTAGGTAAAATATTCAAACCAAAAGCCTATCCGAAATTACCCAACAAAACATATGTACATGACATGATACAAGTCTAGGCTCATAGTTTATCATACTATACATATATAAACAACATATTATTCTCAAAATGAAACATTATTATGTACGATAACTTTAGAGGGACAGTGAGAAGTCAGCCCAGCCTGCTACATGTCCACGTCATCATCTGCCGAGCCTGAAAATATAAAGGTAACATCATGAGACACCTCCGGAGAGGGATCCCAGTGGGATAACCTTACTGTCTAATACATTGAAGCAATTAAATTATTAAGCAAGTACTACATGTCCTTTGGGTACGCTCACCCTGGACCATAATCATAAAGGAATGTGGGAATCGCTCGCCCACTAAACCTTGCTTTCATAGAGGAATGTGGGAGTCGCTCGCCCACTAAACCTCACTTTCATAGACCAGACACTTTTGCCCTTATGGTCGTCGCCTAGTATGGAAGTAACA
The DNA here is from genome assembly GCA_954870855.1 of Scutellaria minor. Taxonomy (NCBI): domain Eukaryota; kingdom Viridiplantae; phylum Streptophyta; class Magnoliopsida; order Lamiales; family Lamiaceae; genus Scutellaria; species Scutellaria minor. Next base: position 6,365,712 of record OX940726.1, on the reverse strand, counting down.
TACTAGTTATAGCTACGGGCTTCGGTCGTAGATTTTCATACATAACTTATCAATTCAATTATCAACACATAGTAGAGAGTAGAAGTTACCCACTTGTATGCTGATCGTGCGAGGATCGCTTCTGGATTCACAGATCGTCTCAACTGCGCTCGACACATTTAACTGTTTAGTCTATTATGTCATATAACATTCATTACATGCTTGAATCCTTATATTAAATTCTAAACATGATCATATCATACGCATCATGTAAAAGAGATTTAGAATATAGAATACATCATCATACTTATCACTTAATTGTTAAGCGTTTAAACTAATAATTTTAGACCTAAAATGACATATAAAAGTGTAATAATTTTAATAATTCATACATAATTCCTAAAATCATAAAATTATTCATATAATAACACATTAGTATCAATTATCATAATTTAAAAATTCACAATTTTTCACAGTGTATAAAAATAAATAAAAATAGAATCCTAAACAAGATTTTCACTGGAATTTCAACTCAAAATCAGTCTATATTGTAAAATTCACCACACCTTATAGGATTGATGAAAACCTTTCATCTTTTTACAGAATTTAGACAACATGTTGAGGTATAACATATAAAAATATCAACTGAAAATAAGCTTTACATATTTAGTTATGAATTTTCTAAGTTAGCAGAAAATATAGCATAGTGTATGCTGAAAACAGACTTTTTTGTAAAACTCGGCATAAATCGTACAAGACTCATAAAAATGCATACTAAATTTCTGCACGTACCTAAGAACTGGTTCTAAAACATAGTAAAATATCATACATAAATTCGAAGGATACAGTTCCAGAAAATTGTTTGATTCAGACCTAAAAACGGGGCAAAAACTGTCTCTGAACAGCTTATCTTAGAAAAATCCTAGAAAATCGGGTTTAACTCCAAACCTTCTGAAATTTAACATACATGTTCTAGACTTCATATTCTAGACTGTGGTAAAAGGGTTTAGCCTAAATCGATTTCTACAATACACGGAAAATTCCCGAACAACAGAGAAATACACATAGCAGCAACAACATACTTATTCACAGCAGCAACAGGAAAAATAAAACACAGAGCAATAACATACACATGTACACAGGCAGCAGGCCAGCAGACAGTAGAGAGGAGAAGATGGGGCAGAGAAAAAAGGAGAGAAAGATACCGAGAGAGAGAAACAAAGATGGAGAGAAAGAAGTTGTGTGCGAGTACGCCCTTTCTTCTCTTTTCTTTTGTTGCTTGTTTCTTTATCCAGCTTGGTGTGAACTTAAACCAAGTGGTTACTTGGTGTCAAGTTGTGATGAAGTGAGAAGGAGAAGTTGGCGTGAGCTGGTGGGTGCAAGAAGTTGAAGTTATGACTAGCCATTTTCCTTTTCTTAATTTTTGTTTGATATTTGCTTTAGCAAATAATATACAATTATACATATATATATAATGACTTAGCTTAATTAAGATTATCATTTAATTAATTAATTCTTAGCTTAATTAAAATTATCATTTAATTAATTAATTCTTGGCTTAATTAAAATTATCACTTAATTAATTAATTCTTAGCTTAATTAATTAATTAGCAACATATATTCTTAATTAATTAATTCTTAGGCTCAACTAATTAATTCTTATACATAGTTAATTAATTAGCAACATATATATACATATATATAACATTACACCTTAGCCAATTAATTAGGGTGTTATAATTTTACTTGTGTGATGAGATATTTTGATACATTATGAATTAGAAAATTAAGCATATAAATATATGCGTTTATGATCACAAAAGAAACTAAAATTAATACTACATGCATAATTCATTTTACTAAATAATATTCATCATAAAAAAAAATACAATTTCCATTTCATACATGTATGTTCAAAATTGCATACTATATCTTAAGATTTTATTTTAAAAGATATATATTGATACACATTATGATGTATGCATGTGTGTTCAAGTAAAATGATTTATCACATAAAATCACATAAATAGATCATACGTAAAATTACATTAAATAAAGCAGTCATAGGCACAAACGTGTAAGTTAAACGTCTTAACCTAATATAATCTCAATTCATTTAAACTTATCTATTATCTTATCTTTTTACTTTCATCCATGTTTGTCGAGTGAGTTGAGATCAAACTCGGTTTCCTCCGTTAGCAATCCTGCAAAAACCCTTAAAATCTCGAAAGAAATATATATGTCATAAAATCTTTAAAATCATCAAGCATAACGTAACTCGTAAATCATAATTTAAGTAATATAAGAACTCACACTTAAATCATTTATAATTGAACGCTAAAAGAAATTTTATAAAATATGAAATGCATGTTTTCTTGAAAACAGGGTGTTACAGTTTGAACCTAGTTGGTTGAACACACAAATGTGTATTTGACCACTTAACATTAAACGTGCTATAGCGTGTTCGACCAACCAGGGTTGAATGGATCCATCAGAATTGATACAATTATGTTTAGCCACCAGACATCGAACACACTATAGCATATTTGACGCCTGGTAGCCGAACACACCTCTGTGTGTTCGACCAAACAGTGTAAAACGTAACCATCAGAACTAATATATTTTTTTTATTTTTTTACATGAGTTTTATACGATTTTTGGATAATTATTACATATTTAGTTAACCCATAAAATGATTTTTATTAATTATTGTGTTATTACTTAAAAAAATCAAGTAAGAAAAATGAACGAAAAAAAAAGACGCACGAGAAGGAGAGAAGAGTGGGAGAATTTAAAAAAAAAATTGAATTCACAGGGGCAAAATTGGATTTTTATTATTTTTTAATTTATTTATGAGTGATTCTATACACACCTCATGACTTACTAAACACACCCAAAATATTGTGTTTTTATATCTTTCATTTATATAGAAATGAGGTGTGTTTAGTAAGTTATGGGGTGTGTATAGAATCACCCTTTATTTAATTGAAAATTAAAAAATTGGGATGTGCTTAGAAAAGCTTGGGTGTGAATAGTCCCACCCTTAATTTATCGAGATAATTTACAATAAATTATGTGTGTTAAAATTCGCCCACACGCGCTACCAGGACACGCACAAATTCGCCCAAATTCACTCCCAAGTGATGTACCTTTGTGTTATGTTAGTCACGCACTTATGTTATGTTAGTCATACCTTTTAGGTTTTTAACTGCACCTTAACATATTTTTAGACAACTATTAATACCTTTCAAACATTTTAGTTATATTAGTCATACTTTTTAGTTATGTTAGTCGTACATTTTAGTTATGTTAGTTATACATTTATATATTACATAAATATATGATTGTGTTGATATAAATGTATAAATAATATCACATAAAGGTATAAGTAATATCACATAAAGGTAAACATGTACAACTTATGACGAAATTAGGGTTTTATTTGGAGTTAAAGTATAACATAAAAGTATGACATCTGGACATAAAAGTATAGCTAATATAACATAAAGGTATGACTAACATTACATAAAGACTAGGGTAAAAAAAGAAAAAAAAGTGGATCCGGATCGGATCCAGCCCGACCCGACCCAAGTGCATAGATGTAAGATCCATATATACACCAGTTGCACAGGAGACCTCATGAAACAATGATATCACCATAATGATCGCATCCCACATTTCATTTGCATAATGAATTTCATTTGTCGACAAATGATATCCTATCCTTTCGTTGTTCATAAGCATGTTGAAAACATTATATCTTTTCCTGAGCAAACTAACTTGCCTACAACACTTCGTGTAGTTAAAGTCCTTGCTAAAGAACTTATTGATGAAGTATGGGCGGTTTCAATCGCAAATATGTTAATGCCACCTTCTTCGTAATTTTCCATTCAGGCTTGATCCCAATTTAAGGAATATATGAATCCGAATAAGGGTGTTACTTATGTAAAGAGTTACAACAAAATCAAGGTGGAGGTCCACTAGTGGCACTTTGTGAAAAAAGAACGTTCTTCATGACACTATTTTTTGAATTTAAGGTATTTATACTTATGCATTTTTAATCCATGTTACTTGACATTGTTCCATTGTAGGAGATAGTACTCCAAAGATTGTTCCGGGAACGTGGATTTTCGTTATATGATAAATGATGGAAGATTTTCGAAGTGTACTAAGTGGTGGAGGTGGGCTTGACACCTACTGGGTGGGGGCCAGCCAACCCCATCAATCTTAAGGAGGAGCCAGATGACTAGCTTGACTTCAATACATGTGTGAAGCAGTTCTTCGAGCATCCATGAACTGCCAATGAGATGATCGGATGTCTTGGGATATCATAATATAACATTTTGCTAGATTCACATCTTATGAACAAAACTTTTGGAATCGTGAATTTGGGCTTTTGTTGTTATGTTATTTTGTGGCCTTTTGGATAAGACTTTATGTTAATTTCAGAAGAGGTCATTGCTAGTTTTTTAACCCAAGCTGACATGAGTATTATTCAGTAATCATGAATTTTAAGGCATGTTGTTTAATATATTTATGTGATATTTGTAGTTTGTATGTGACAAAAACTAACCCATTTCTCCATGATTCGGCTAAACAAAATTCATTGTGACACATCAATACTCAATATTAAAATCAGCTCAGCCAAATAGAATCCAAATACACCACCTAACAATCAAATGGGAAAAGACATATCTCAATCTCAAACCAATTCCCAATTTTCACCACTCATCAACATAAATGTGGGGATTTAAAAGATTCATTGTAATAACTAGCTATAGTATAAGACACAAAATACACACGAGAGATGTGTGATTGGTAATTTAATACAAAGCATGCATGATCCACCCTACCCATTGCATTAGAACTAAAATTGCATGGCCAGATTTGTGTTACTAGCAATAAAAGAACCAGAGTTATAATAAACCCAAAACGTAGTTTTACAAGCTTTACTTGTCGTCTACCACTTGTTTCTACTGAACGTAGCTTAATCTGTAACCTCTCTATCTTCTTGACGAATTCAAGTGCGACTTCTCTATCTCGTCCACTCAATTGTGGACCCAACCATAAAAAGAAGCCACACTTCTTATTCTAAAGACAACAATAAATGCACAGGTATTGACATATCTATGTTGCTGGAAGATACCAAAAAAATTGACTAACATGAGATGAAGATTGCATAAATTACCCCTCCTCGTGGACATAAAATAAAACAACGATCGGGATTCAACCTCATGCATCGTAGAAGTCATCTCACGAAGATGGATACCAAATCCACAACGCACCAAGGATTTATCGAGCAAATGAATATCATCAAAGTTTCCATAGAAATTTTATCTACGACAATTATTACTAAAATAATTAAGATAATTAATTTCATATAAACATTGTCCCACATGACTCAATGAAAAGCCTATCTAAAACTGAAGATACATAAAATTGGTTGTTGATATTTCATTCCAAGTAACTGAAAGGTCCACACAATTGAAAAATAAGTTTATATGCTATTAATGACATACCTAAATATTTTTCAGTTCCCCAACAAACACATAAGGTTGAATTCATTTCTTACATTCACAAGCAAGTGTAACTCTCAATATTCATACTATTTAGAACTTCTAATATTCTTTCTTGTAATGGTGCTCAAATTTACAAAGTCTAACAAATATAGATGACAATCCCAAGTCTCGTACCAAAATAGAACAAAACTTTCAAAGATTACTAAGAAAATTCCAACAAATGCCTATATCTAAAGAACTTGCATAGTTTTAACTTTGAACTTTGTGTTTCTAGAGAGAAAAAGAGCATACATTGACAGATTTTCTTGAGTAGACATTTGCGAAGTTCGTCGGTGATATAGAAAAAATACTAGTGTTTCTAGACGTCGTCTCTGGATTCAAGGTTGATTGGGTCCCTATATGCGGTCGAAATTGTTCTAAAATAACAAAAAATTCTTTAGTTGAAATGACAAACCAAAACTTACAAATCCGACGGGAAATTTGATACACGGATGAAATCACAAATTACACTGATGGAGAAATCGACATGAGCCCCAGGTATATTTCGTAATGTTGAAGAAGAATTGAAAATTAAGGCTTCCTTGGCAAGAACAATAAAGTGGCGTATTATGTTAATGTTGGCTTTTTATGAGATATTTTTTTAGTAATATAAAATGCACTTCCAATTTGTAAGGGTAAATATATAATTTACTTAAATACAACAAATAAACATTCAGACCAAACACTATTTTAAAATATAAACCCACCAGAACATGTTATTAACACTCAATCCAAATATAAAATAAAAAATAAACCAACTCTTCCAACATTCAATCCAAACAAAAAAAAACATTAAACCACACTTTATATACAACCTTATCTAACTACCCTTAACTAACGCAATCCACAATCCAAACATGCCCTTAGTAGTTAATGAAACTTTGTTGGTACATGTTAAATTAGTTTTTGTTATTTATTTTACTACTTTGTTGCATTAGTTGCATCTAAATGGATTTTCCTTATACTTTATTTTTTTCCTTTTGATTTTAACTTTTTAAATCTCAAAATATCTGTCCTGAGCTGATCCAGACCAGTAGATCCCAATCTTCGAATTGAATGGAACTGAAATTTGGTTTGATTTTGTTTTGGAGATTTTCTATTTTGGTTTGGCTCCGGAGAATCATTTTTTAAAATCTCTGAAGTTTGGTTCGATTCTGGAGATTTTTAAATCTCCAAACAACCTGAACTGTGCACACCCTTATATCTCACAATATAGTTGTTTCTGATGAGTACCTATATAAGTTGGTCTCGTTGACTCTATCATTATATATGAATCTACTATAAATTGTTGTGTTAATTTTATTGAACAAAAAATCGTAAGAGGTTGATCCTCCCTTTTATGCAATCCATAAGAAAACCATTCTCTAATACTTATTTTCTTTCTTCGTCTACCTTTTGAACTACTAATCTCTAAAAAAGGAATGTCCTCTCCATAACCATCCTCGTCGCAAGGAAATAAAAAAGGATATTGGAGAGCTAAATATGCAGCGTTTAAGTTCATTTATCCTCTTTAGCTGGCATATCCGTGTTTTCACTATTATGTCTCTCTCACCAAGGCATTCATTAAAATAGCGAACTAATATGACAACTACTTCAGAAACCGACGGTAGATTATATCATCTAGCATCTCAACCCCTATGACCAAATAACTTCAGCTTGATATTTGATGAATATCTATCTCAAACTTTTCCTCCTACGATTGAAAATGATTTGACGAATATATTATGTTCATCGCCTACACTACAACAGATGAGGGGACGACCCACCGAAGCATATTTTTCAGCTCCGAAACTACCACTACATGAAGGTTTTCTACATAATCTTTACTCCTGTTTATATAAAATAAAAAAATTAAGTTAATCATTACAATGATAAAAAATAATTCAATCTTACTGCAAATTAACATAATTTAGTCAAAAAATAATGAAGTTTCAATATAATATATAAAAAAAAACCTAACATATTTGATTTGATTGTTAATTTCATTTTTAGTGTTATAAATTTAAAGTTGGGCAAACTTCGAAGTTGAACATTCAACTGTTAATAAACTACCCATCAGAGGCTAATTCTAGCCATAAAATTTAAAGATTGATGGAGAGTTCCCTTGGTTGGTAAAAAAAATCAATTTTGCCACCCATTAAAATAAAACTAAACATGTTATTGTAAGATCTTATATTATCTAAAAAACATATGTTTTTCTCATTTATACCATGAAGCAAATCACGCAAAACCTTAATGACATAATTGATATGATGGAATGGGGTGAGAATGGAATCATCGTTCTTACTTTCATTCATATTCCTTTGATTGGTATGTTTTATAGGTGGGAATGATGATTCCCGCATGAATTGGTATTACCATGGATGAGGGAATGATCATTCCTTCCTACCCCATGGTATTACGTATTCCTGTCGTGAAGAAAATGAACATTTTTTTATTAATTTTGACAATTATCATATTTATTTTATGTTTTCACAAATTAACTTCCTAAAGTCGAATTATTATATAAAATTTCGTAAATAATATTAAATTATTTATAAAAAATTATAAAATAATAACTAATAATTTAAAATAAATATAAAAAAATATAAGAAATAGCAAAAAAAAATGAAATACATAAATAGTATAAAAATAATTAATAAATATAAAATCTTAAAAATATAATAAAATAATATGAATATAATTTTAATAATACAAATAATTTTAGTTCTGATATTGATTTATCTATGTATATATATATATATATATTTGTAAGATAAATGAATATTCGTATAGATAATAAATTATTTAGAAAAATATAAATAAATTGTAACTAAAATATTTTTTTAGAAATATAAAATAAGATATTAAGATTTTAATAATATAAAATCATATAGAATAATTAATAAAAAACATATGAAAAATATATTATTATTTAACTACTTTAAGAATATATAAATAATACAAAAATAGTAAACTAATAATAAGATTAAAAAATAAAATATATAAATATAATATATCTTAATATTAGTACAATGATTAATTTTCTGTAAAAAAAGAATTATTTTTAAATTTAAATATGCCAAATATTTTAAATTTGAGTGATATATTGAATATGAATATTAAATAAAGTTATAGTGGAAGGTAATTTGGTCAAATAAAGATTGATTTAATATTATACATTTTATTTATAGTTATCAATCATAAAATATAATTATAATAATTATTTCATTCATTTCCAATTCCTTTGTGATACCAATCACAGGAATCGGTATTTTTATACCATTTCTTTCCCATCACAATTTCATTCTTGAGTTCATTTCATTCCCACCTAATTTCATTTCATCATACCAATCATACCGTAAATGGTTCTTTTATCAAAGGAAGTCAAATCTTTCCTTGATTACAACATAAATAGTACTTTTGATGGTTGGCATTAAAATATGACATCAACCGCTCTTGTAGCACCCCGAACCAAAACGAAACATAATTTATTAATTAAATATTTAAACTCAGGATTTAATATGTATGTGCGTATGTTTTAACTGTTTAAATACGTACGTTTCAGATAAGTGTTTAATGCGTGTATGAGATGGATAGTTTACCTAGACATGGAACATAGGATATTTTTATATCACTAGATGTGTTTTGGAAAAACGAGAAGATAGAAACGAAATAGAGGTTAATCGGAGATCTGTAGCTCAAACGGCGATGAAAAGAACAAAACATGAGGTTTCAGAAATATCAGAAGATATTTACGGTGAATAGTAAATGAGATATTTACCGGTGAATAGTAACTTTTGAAATCTATAAATAGAGGCTCCTTCAGTTCTTTTTTCACCCCTTTCTTCGAACGAGCCAAAAGCGACGAAAACACGTAAGTCTCTCTTCTCTCTCCTTTCTTTTTCGGCCTCCGACGAGCCACCACCGGTGCCGCCACCGGCACAATGGTGCCGCCACTGGAGTTCACTGGAAAATTTTAAAGTTGTCGGTTTCGGTCGATTTTCGCACACAACATAGGTTTTGACGAGTCGAGTCTAGAACAAGTCTCGGATTTCTATTCCGACTTATTGTTCGCTGGAAAACGGCGAAAAACCATCTCAAAACCCTAAACCCTAACCCTAGCCAACTTTTCTCTTTCCTCGGTTTTCTCTCTTTTCCTCCATCCTTTTAGCCGGAGATGTTGTCAGAGGTTCTCCCGGAGGTGAGGGTGAGATGATGGAGAGACGGCACCGCCGTGTGTGGTGGTGTCGGAGCTATATCGGGTTGGGTATGTTATATGCATGTATGTGTGTGTGTTTATGTGTGTGCGTGTGTGATCTCTGTTGGGGGTGACACAGGTGGTGCCGCCATGAGAAAAGTAATGACCGGCGGGTTGTGACGATGGGAAAAGTGATGACCGCCAAGCGTTTTGTTGAGGATGAGTGTTTATGTTTATACATGTGTGTCTGTGAGTATTGGGGTTTGGGAAGTGTTGATCTTGTAACGAAGATGTAGTAGTTTGGGACAATATAGCCGGGGGATCGGGAGAGAGAGACGTCGGGCAGCAACGGGGCAGTCGGGAAGGCTGATGGGCATGCAGGCTGCTGGGTGCGCTGGCACGCGGTCGTGCCCCAGCCGGCAGAAGTTGTTGGAAGCTGGTGCATGGTCATGCTTGGGGAGCACGATCGTGCGCGACCAGGCCAAAGTTGCTGGAAGCTGGCACACTGTCGTGCGCCATGGGGCACGGTCATGCGCTGAGTGGGCGCGCCGGGAGAGGGTACCGGGTGCGAGACGCATGTCGAGTGACATCGTGTTTCCAATCCTTTTCTGTTCATTTTCCTTTATATCCTTTATCATCGAGTCTTAGCCGACGGGAGGTTGTGGACTGAGGGTCGAGGGCCCGGTCGAGGTCAACCCTGGATACCAATTTACCTTCAAACTTATATACGTTGTAGAGCTCGTATCAACTCCGAATGAGCTCGTTCCTTATCCAATCTTTAGATCTCTCGACTCGTCGCGTAGTTAACAATCATCTTTCTTCCGGAAGAAACGTTTAACGCTTTAATTATAATTAATAAGAATCTAAGGACATCGTAACTTGTGTAGGTTATATATTGGATTGAGCTTGAGTTACTGTTGGATTGAGCTTGTGTTATCAGACTTTTGAGACTAGCGATTCACGCGGGTAACCATCGAACAAGATGGGGGTAATTTCTATCTCTTTATTTGTTTACTGTTTTCCCTATTAAATACATGATTGAGGAATACTAAGTGTTGTGATTATAATTACTGTGCCATATAATTGTGAAAGGACCAACGTCCGCTCTGTTCGTCCCCAACTATTTTCTACTACTCTGTTGAGGTTTGATGGTCCTCTTGAAATGCACCAACGATAGTGAGACCGTTATATAGGATAAGACGGGGGAATCCCGCACCTATTCATCCCTTGCCATTTCTAATATCTACTTTGTTTTTATGTGCTGTGATGACGTGACTTAAGGATTATTTTACTAGTGTTTTATATCTGTTATGAGTCACAAGAGGCGGATTTTATCCCCATGAGTGTATTCCACACACTCACCCCTTAATCTGTACTCACACTACAGGCGATGATGAACAAGAGGAACCCTAGACGGAGAGAGAGAGATGGTTCCATCTTTTATATTCGCATGATTAGAACGATGTAACACAAACTTTATCAAACCATATTTCATGTATTTTGGGTTATGTAATATGGTGATACATATAAGGATATGAGATCCTGAAGAATGATTCCGCTGCGTATGATGTTTTATATCGGTAGTGAGACCGATTGTTATCGGCTGAGGCCGATTGTTGATAAGTGAAAGATTCACTTCGTCCCTTACCTCTTTCTTCTATCGTCTCTTACTCCTTCTTTATGTATGAGTTGTGTGTCCCTTGCTTTTTCCATCTTCACGCCCTTGTGAAACTCTGATAAAATTGTGAAAAGATTTTGGGACGTGACAGCTCTCATATCAAAACAATGCACCACAAAGCCCACAATTATAGGTTGGAACACTATTATCCAATAATCTAAAAACTTTCAAATATTAGAACAACAATGTACTTTCATGAAACCAACACAAAAAAATCAATCAACAACTATATAGATTATGGTAAACTAAAATAACGGGATAATTGTGCGAAATCCCCTTATGGCGGCGTAAAACCCCTTTGCCCTTTGTAATTTAAAAATTACACTAAACCTCTATATAGTTTTCTAAATGTAGCCCGAAATCTCCAACTCCATTAATGTTAATGGAAGTGCTATACACGCGTTCTTCATGCATTTTTTGTGTTTTTTCCTGTAGCGCCCAGGACAAAAATGAAGCATAATTAATTAATTAAATAATTAAACCCTTAATTGATTTATTTTATATTGTGTGTTAACCCTTGATTGTTTAATTTAATTATATGCGTTTCAGAAATACGATAAATGCATGTTTTAAATGGAAGTATAATTTAGACGCGAAATATAGATTATAATTTTACCATAAGATGCGTAATGGAAAAACGAGAAGATAGAAACGAATTAGAGGTCAATCAGAGACTCGTAGCTCAAATGATGAAGAAAAGGACGAAATATGAAGATTTGGAAAATGAAAGATAATTTCGGTGAATAGTGAATCCGAGATATTTTTGGTGAATAGTAACCCAAGATTTTTACGATGAATACTGATTTTGGAAGTCTATATATATGGGTGTTTTTTAGCCGAAAAATCACCATTTTTCGAACGAGGCAAAAGTCGGGAAAACACGTAAGTCTCTCTCTCCTCCCTCTTCTCTCTCTCTCCTCTTTTCTGGTCACCAGAGCCGCCGCCACCCCGCCACTGCCGGTGTTGGAAAATCTTTTTTCTCAGTTTTGGCCGATTTTTGCATATAATGTAGGTCTCGTCGAGACGAGACTAGGATAGGTCTCGGATTTCAATTCCGATGTCTCCTTCGTTGGGAAATGACAAAACATCGCTGGAAAAACCCTAAAACCTTATCTTTCCACCATTTCTCTCTCCTCTGTTTTCTCTCTCTCTCTCTCCTCCTTCACCGTAGTGGTGGCTGACCTTCACAAGATGTTGGGCTTCAGTTGGGGGTGGTGGCGCCGCCTTGGGCGGCGGCGCCGAAGCTGAAAGTGGGCTGGAAAGGTGGTGGTTGCATGGTGTTTGTGTGTGTGCATGTGTGTGTGTATAGTGTTCTATGTTGTTGTTGGAGGTTGTGTTGGGTGGTGCTGGTTGTTGCCGGCGATGGGAGGTCGTCGGCCAGGGTCTGGTGGTGTCGTCGGCGACTGAAAGTCGCCGATTGGAGCTAGGTAGAGAAGGGGTTGGGTGTATGCATGCATGTGTGTGTGTTGATGTTTGGGGGCTGCTTGGAGGGGGTACTGTTCACGACCAGAGCTGGTGGTGGCCGGAACAGGTGGTGGTCAGCGCTAGTGGCGTCGGCGGGTCAGGTGGGGGCGGCGCCGCCACAGTTGGAAGCTGTTGGATGTTGCTGGTGTGCTCCTTCTACTGCTGGGCGCGCGACGGGAGGCACTGGGCGCGCAACGCCAGGAGATGTTGGGTGCTGAGCGCGCATGTCGGGCACTAGCGCGCGCTGCTATCGATAGCTGCCGCGCGCGATGCAGGAAGCTGCCAAGAAATGCAGGGCGCTGGCGCACACGCTGCTAAGGGGCACCGGATGCGCTGGGCGCGCGCGTGCGACACCGTGTGACGGGTGCACGCGCGATGCCGTGTTTGCGATACGAAACACATTTTTTCCATCGTACGTTATCATCGGCGACGAGATATCATCGATCAGGAATTGGGGGTCCCGGTCAAAGTCAACCTTTTTACCAAAATTACCAAAACTGTCACGCCCCATTCTCTTACATAAAATTATCAGAGTTTTCCTTGCGGGCATGCAAGAAGAAATGGTAAAAGACATTTACATAAACAGAAAAAGGAGGTAGGAGACAGTTATCAGAAGAATGAGGCAGGAGATGAACAGAAGAATTAGGTAGGAGACGAAAAGAGATGGAATACGAGGTTGGTGATAAAGTATTTTTACGAGTTTCTTCTTGGAAAGGTGTTATGAGATTCGGTAATAAAGGAAAGTTAAGCCCTCGATATATCGGGCCATACGATATCATCGGAAAAGTTGGACCATTGGCATACGAGTTAGCATTACCTCCAGAATTAGCTCAGATCCATAATGTTTTTTATGTTAGCATGTTGCGACGATATCGATCTGATCATTCACATGTATTGCGAAATTCAGAAGTACAAATTACAGAAAACTTAAGCTACATAGAAGAACCAATTGTTGGAACCGAAGGATCGCCGGTCCTATGTGATCGGAATCGGGTTCTAAAAGATACGCACAGTGGAAGAAAACATACCTTTTTTTGAAGACAAACTGATCGAATCTGAACCTCTCGATCTTCTGTCGTATTCCTATCCCTATCCCTTGGACGTTGTGTGGGCGACGATCTTCCAAAGTCTCAACTATCTCGCCTCCTATCACTCTCTCTCGTGATTCTGTGTATTTGATATAGACGTGAGTTTCTTGTGATTCTAGGAAGCGTGAGTTAGGGTTTATTTATAGGCTACAACAGGGACTTAGAGGAGGAATTAGGGTTGGGCCTCCTGATGGGCTTAGGGTGTCCTGTGTTCGGCCCGAACACCCAACTTAAGCCCATCAATTATAACTCGGTCCACTAAAGAGTTATAACTGAATTACCATCCTAATCTCATATTACAATATGGGCTCCTTTATTATATGCACGTTTATTTCCCCGTGTTTAAGATATCGAATGTCCGTAAATTAAATAAGTTACTGACAACTTAATTAATTTACATCTAATTCCAAGAGTAGTACCACTCATCTTTATTATCATGTCGGATTAAATCCACCTGCAGGGTTTACATAATAATCCTTATGAGTTCCTCAAGGGGACATCATCATCCTAAATTATTAGGACACGGATTCCTTCTATAATCAACAGCACACCATATAAACAATGTTATCTCCCAATTCACCGAGTCTATTGATTTATTAATAAATCTCACCCATTGGCAAATTAAAGAGACAAACACTGATTACATGTGCCCATTATTATATAGGGATTAAGAAGACGCACATCCATAATAACAGAGGTCTTGTTCTTTTATATAGTCAGTACAAATCCAACAACCTCAAATGGTCCTGCTCAATACATACAAAATGTACTAGTGTAACTTTATAGTCAAGATAGACTAATACCAAATTACACTACAACCGTTCCAATGGTTTGTCCAAATCCATCTTGGTTGTGAGCTACTATTTATAATCTATAAGGAACTGATAACATGACCTTCTGTGTGGCACCACACACCATGTTATCTACAACATAGATTATTCTGGGCAATCGCATCAACATATACATAACAAATATAAAATGCAAACATTTGATCATAATGAATCTCATATCATAAAGATGTTCATACAAAAGTTGGGCTTATAGTATACATCCTAACACCAATCTCAATAGCAAATTTCAGAATCAAACAATTGCGGAATAAAGAAATTTCAATGGTTAAAGTTATCTGGAGAAACCATGGTATAGAGGAAGTAACCTGGGAGATAGAAGAAAAGATGAAAAAGTTATATCCGCATTTATTCACGGGTAACTGATCTTTTTATTGATACATTGCATAGAGGAATAACAAATTTTGAGGACAAAATTCTTATAGAGGGGGAGAATTGTAACATCCTCGACCAAAACATACACGTCATTTGGCATTCATTTCATGCATCATATGCATTTCGTATTATTTATATGTCCTTACATAGTTGGTCTTGAGAAAACCCTATCATAATTGGTTAAAATTATAATAATACTAGAATTAAAATTTATACATATGTGTGCACACGTGTGTGTTATATATGAAATGGGAAATGAGATTTAATTAATATTATAATATATATATAATAAAAGAAAAGAAAGAAAAAGTAATAATATTAAATTAATAAGAAAGCTTAGAAGTAAAGCTTTACAGAGGCGGTGGAAAAAAATATTAAAAAAACAGAGAAAGGAAAACAGAGAGAAAAGAAAAAAAGAGCAGAGAAAAAAGAAGAAAAGAAAGAAAACAAAAAAAAAGGGTTTGTGAATTTTAGGTTCGTTTCTTCACCGTTTTGCTTTAGATTTTGAAGGGGAGCTCGTGGTGACATGCTCTTCGATTTGATCAGAGTGAATTCTCAAAGATTATCCCAAAAAGGTACAAAGAAATTAGTGAATCAGATATATCTCAAGTTATCGTAATTTGTTGGATGTTTTGGTAACTTTAGAGGCTGAATTGGGGAAAACTTAAAACATGAAACTTATAGTCATATCTCTTAGCTAAACCCAGAAGAAAACCGTAGATGTCTCGGTTAAGTATTAAGTGAGATAATATCAAAAGAATAAAGATTGCTAGAAGTTCGTATTATATATGAAATAAATGAAATTAAGGCATACATGCATTACATTCCATTGCATAATAGAAATATATATTAAGAGGACAATTAGGCTAAATTGCATTGAATCATATAGGAGCACAGGCTGTAGAACGGGAGGAGAAACCAGAGCGACGAATGGATTACTTATCATAGCTAGAGGTGAGTATAAACCGTATATGTGATTTATACGCAATGTGATGTGATTTATATGCAACATTTGTTATATGTGTTATATAAGAAATATGTATTGGTATGAAATTGTCATTGGGTCAAATGATATACTGGTAAATGTATACGTTCAGATGAATGATGTGTCACATTACAATTGCACGAAATTAAAAGACATGTGATTGTCTTGCTATGGATCTGTATACCAAGTGGAGACCTTCGGGTTAAATTCATATTGGAGACCTATGGGTCTATATATACAGTGGAGACCTTCGGGTCAAATTCATATTGGAGACCTACGGGTCTATATACACAGTGGAGACCTTCAGGTCAAATTCATATTGGAGACTTATGGGTCTATATACACAGTGGCATATTGGAAATCTCGGGACAGATCCAAGTTTGAGCAGTTCACAGAATAATAAACCGGACATAGTGGCATTTGTATATGTTTGATTATGTTTATGATTAATGTTAATGATTGTTATCTGCTTATTATTTAATTAAGTTAGTGGTTTATATTCACTGAGTTGCGACTCATAAAAATCGCATATTTGTTTTTGTTTAGGTTCAATAACTCTTTTTGACGTGGGTTGTATATATAAACGCCATGTTATACAGGTCAGCCGGTTGATGCCTCGTGCAACCTTCTCCTCCTCCTCATTTTGCATTTTGGAACGTGTGTATCATGATTTGTATTTAATATGGCAATGACTTATGTGGAGATATTGGTTGTGTGTTTTAATTTTATACGATATTAGTCCTTAAATAATGTTTTTATACTTATATAGATAAATGAAACGCTAGTATGATCTGCCTACATGATAAATATTTTATTGTTAAATATACATCATAGGGGTATAGGGTGTTACAATTACCTCAACCGTTTGATCTACCAATTCGGGTCCCAAAATTTTCTTTTCGCCCACTTCATCCTAGCAGATAGGTGAGCGGCATTTCCTTTCGTAGAGAGCTTCATAGGGCGCCATACCAATTATCGATTGGTAGTTGTTGTTGTAAGCAAACTCCACCAAACACAAGTGGTCCTCCCAGCTCCCGGGAAAATCCAAAACACATGCCCTCAACATATCTTCTAGGATTTGTATGGTCCTCTCTGATTGTCCGTCTGTTTGTGGGTGAAATGTTGTACTGAAGGACAGCTTGGTCCCTAACTCCTTTTGTAGACTTTGCCAGAATCTGGAGGTGAACCGAGGATCTCTATCCGATACGATAGAAACCGATATGTCATGCAGTCGGATAATCTCCTCGAGATATATTCGTGTCAACTTATCCAGTCCGAAAGTCATCTTGATTGGCAAGAAATGGGTAGACTTCGTTAATCTATCAACGATCACCCATACGGTGTGGTTTTCTCGTTTGGTTCTCGGCAGACCAACCACAAAATCCATAGCAATGTGTTCCCACTTCTATTCTGGTATTTCCAAAGGAGCTAGCATTCCAGATGGCCGTTGATGCTCTGTTTTCACTTGTTGACAAATGAGACATTTCTTGACAAACAGCCCTATACTTCTCTTCATGTTCCTCTACTAAAAATTTTCCCTTAAATTTTGGTACATCTTTATACCTCCAGGGTGTGCAGACATCGGTGTGCAATGTGCCTCTTCGAGGATTTCTTCTCTCAATTTCTCATCCTTCGGCACCATATTCTTCCTCTGAAGACAAGAGCTCCATCTGTTGCCAAAGAGAAACCTTCGGCCCTTCCATTATCTATAAGAGCTTTCATCCTCGTTAGGAAGTTATCCCTCTTCTGGGCTTCAACAATTCGGTCGCACAGTGTGGGTTTCACGAATAACGCTGTCATCCTAGCTTCGATGTTGTTCGGAGCCGTGACTATCTCCAAATTCAGCTTTGACAACTCCTCGATCAGTTGGTGCTGATTGGTGATCATAGACGTCACCATCCCCTTTCCTTTTCTGCTAAGGGCATCAGCCACCACGTTTGCTTTTGCAGGATGGTAGTGGATCGTAATATCATAATCCTTCACCAACTCTAGTTATCTTCTTTGTCTCATATTGAGCTTCTTCTATTCAAAGAAGTATTTCAGGCTCTTATGGTTGGTGTAGATCTCACACTTCACACCATACAGATAGTGTCTCCATATTTTGAGAACGTGTACCACAGCTGCTAGCTCCAGATCGTGCATTGGGTAGTTCTGTTCATGAATCTTCAATTGGCGTGATGCATACACCACTACTTTCTCTTGTTGCATTAAAACACAACCCAAACCCTGTTAAGATGCGTCACTGCAGATCACGAACTCATTGGTTACGTCTGGACCTATTAAGACTAGTGCTTCTATCAGTCTCTTCTTTAGTTCCTGGAAACTTCGCTCACATTGCTCATTCCATTGAAACTTCACATTCTTCCTTGTCAAGCAAGTCATAGGAGTGGTAATCTTCGAAAATCCTTTCATGAATCTTCGGTAGTACCCAACCAAGCCGATGAAACTCCGAACTTCTTTAACGTTCGTTGGATTTTCCCACTTGTTGACAGCTTCCACCTTTTCAGGATCTACTTCGATCCCTTGTGAAGAGACAATATGGCCTAGAAAGCCCACTTTGTCCATCCAGAATTCGTACTTCTTGAATTTTGCATAAAGTTTCTCCTTTTTTAAAACTTCTAGTGCGATTCTGAGATGTTGTTCATGGTGCGCTCTATCACATGAATAGATAAGGATATCATCAATGAACATGATGACAAAAAGATTAAGATATGGATGGAAGACACGATTCATCAAGTCCATAAAGACGGCTGAAGCATTACTCTATCCAAATGGCATTACTACAAACTCGTAGTGGCCATATCTCGTCCTGAATGTTGTCTTAGATATATCTGCGTCTTTGACTTTCATCTGGTGATATCCAGACCTTAAGTCAATCTTCGAGAACACACTAACACTTCTTAATTGATCAAAGAGATCTTCGATTCGAAGCAGTGGATACTTGTTCTTTATTGTCCGCTTGTTCAACTCTCGATAATCAATACACATCCAAAAGCTTCCATCCTTTTTCTTCATAAAGAGCACTGGAGCTCCCCAAGGTGACACGTTTGGTCTGATGAAACCTTTGTCCAAAAGTTCTTGTAATTGGACCTTCAGTTCCTGTAATTCCTTCGGTGTCATCCGATAAGAAGATTTTGACACCGGTGTTGATCCTGGGACGAGATCGATCTCGAAGGTCACTTGTCGATCCGGTGGAGGTCCAGGTAAATCCTCTGGAAATACGTCCATGTATTCCTTTATCACCGGCACCTTCTCGATAGAGGTCGATCCTTGCTCGGGGTTTACCATATTGACCAACCAAGCTTCCCAATTTCTTTTGCTAAGCATCTAGGTTGTCTTCTTGATCGAGATAATCCTTAAGTCAACTTTAACTCATGTTCCATGGAATGTGAATTGTGGTTCTCCAGGTGCTTGAAAGATGATTTCTCTCGCACGACACTTGATTACTGCATAATTGGACTCAAGCCAGTCCATCCCTAGGATTATGTCAAAATCCTTCATCTACAAAGCGTGAAGATCAGCTAGAAGAATCTTATCTTCAAAAGCGATCTTTAGGTGACGGTACAGGTGTTTTGTCCTTACCGTCTTCTCTGAAGAATACTAACCTCTAGGGTTTTAGCGACTATCCTACCGTCTTCATGCTTCAACATGTTACAGAAGTTGACAGATATAATGGAGTGTGTCGCTCCAATATCAAAAAGGATGAGATCAGGTATATCACATACTGATAACATACCTATCATCGTTTCTGATCTCTCAGCAGCTTCCGGCCGGGTAAGAGCAAAGGCCCGCGCTCTGCCTACCACTGGCCTCGAGTTTGGAGTTGTAGCTGGCGAGTTCCTCGTCCTCCAGCAGTTGGCTGCTATATGCCCTGGTGCTCCACATGTGTAGCAATTTCATGTTCCTTGTTGACACGGTCCCGAGTGTATTCTACCACATCTAGCACACGGGTTCCCAGGCCTGGGAGTGGAAAAGAGTGGAGCGTTGCTTGCCCTTGAAAATTTGTTCTGGGCAAAACCCTGGCTTGGGCCAATCCACTTCCTTTTTATAGGAGTCGGAAAAGCCTTCTTGGGAGGTATAGCATCCAAACCCAAACGAGAGGCGATCTTCTAAGCTCTCTCGATAACACTTGCGTATGTCATCGTCCCCTGCCCAGCCAAAATTGAGCTAATCTTTGAACGAAGGCCCTTTTCAAATAGTCGGGTCTTCTTGATGTCAGTATCCACCGAGTGTGTGGCGTACCGGCTCAGATGATTGAATTGTCGCTCGTATTCTCCTACCGTCGAGCTTCCTTGATGGAGATGTAGAAACTTCATTTCTCTTTTATCCCGGTAAGATTCAGGTATGAAGTGATGAGAAACCACTTCCTTAAAATCCTCGCACGTCATCCCCTCTCTCTGAGCTGGCAGCAGAGTCCTCTCATACGAGTCCCACCAGTAACTCGCTTCGTCTGTAAGCTGGAAGATCGCACAGGAGACATTCTATTCTTTAGTACACGTTAACTGCCCAAATAATCGGTTGAATGACCTTAGCCACTCTTCCGCATCTGCTGGTTCTCCTTTCCCATCGAATATCGGGGGATTAAATCATCGAAACTGTTCGTATATAAGGTTAGGATCGGATCTCGCTGGCTGTGGGATAGCTCAAGTTACCTCGAAGTGTTGCGCAAATCCCCTTAATACAGTCACTAAATCTCCCACATTAGCGTTTTCCTCTCACTCTGACTGGTTAGCCGTTTGTGATTGTTCCCTTCGTGGTCTTCCTCTTGACATAGTTCTGTTATGATATATAAATATATATGTCTTTAAGACTTCACAATAATACTATAGGTAAAGAAAATAATGCGATACATGTGAAGAGATATAAACATATATTCCATAAGATAATAGAGGAATTATACGTGCATAATATACATAGAAGCATAATAGGTGTAACCCCTACATCATAACAAAAGGTGTATATACACTATCTATAAAACAAAAGCTACCATATACATATAGAATATTTTTATCATTTGTGGCATAATATATACATATCATAAAAAGTCCACTCATAACGTCTACATGACTGTAGTGGGAGGCGACGGAAGCCCCAGTAGTCCTAGTGCCCCGTCCCTAGGGTCGCCTACCTCTGGGTCATCCTCCTCAGGATCATCGTTCTCCGGCTTAGAACTGCTGCTAGACGGATCATAGGGTCCCAGCTCAGGAGCAGTCGAAAGGCCATGTCGGCCCCACAGATCCAGCATCTGTCTGGCCACGTTCTCGAAGTCGGTGATGGGTACGTGATCTACTAACGAGAATACTAGCTCGTCCCGATAAACCAAACGAGCCCTAATCTCCCACTCACGTGGCAAAGTATGGATCATGTGTAGACAGGCCTGGACGTCAGTAATCCTACCTCCAATACCCCTATCTCCCTACAGCAATGCAAAAGCCTGACAACGTGCTCACCTACCGATACATCGCCCCTACTCTCATAAAAATGGCATCTGAGTCTCTCCTCACGCATCTCTAAAGTCGATACCCGCATCCTAGCAGTAACATGAATCCTATTCATCTGTCAAGTATAAATTACATGAGTTTTTTTTTCATCATTCTATATCCGTAACACCCCCTTCAAACCCTAACGATCTATATCATGCTAACAAGGTATCACATAACAGATAAGCACTCTTTTTCGCAAGTCTTATGATCAGGGAGAGACACCCATAAAGAGAGGATGGTGCTTATCTATTTCTTTTCGAAACAATTTTCACGTTTTTCTCATTTTCTCTTTCTAAAGCAAGTTTGAGCAAGTTCGAAAATGATAGAACATTGCTCTGATACCAAATTGTCACGCCCCATTTTCTTATATAAAATTATCAGAGTTTTCCTTGCGAGCGTGCAAGAAGAAATGGTAAAAGACATTTACATAAACAGAAGAAGGAGATAGGAGACAGTTATCAGAAGAATGAGATAGGAGACGAACAGAAGAATTAGATAGGAGACGTTCAGAATCATTTATATATCAACAATCGGATTCAACCGATTAACAAAACCATAGCAGCAATATTAAAACATCAGGATCCATCATTCAGACATAAACGAGATTATACTTTACAAAACGTGAATTATAAAATCATTATTTCATTGTTGTGAGACATCAGACTTAAATACACAGGTTCGGATAGAGCACTACTCCTTTCTCTCTAAGGTTCATCATGCTCGTCATCTCCTGTAACGTGAATTATAGAATAGGGGGTGAGTGCGTGGAATACACTCGTAGGGATAAAATCCACATCTTATAAATATCAACAGATATATTATTAAGGAATATGTAACATTCAACACGTTGTCACAACACATATCTCGTAACTCATCCTTTAGGTGCGGGTATTTCCCGTCTTACCCTACAAAACGGTCTTAAACACCGCTGGCGCATTTACAGGACCGTCAAACCTTCCAAATAGTAGAAGAGGTAAGAGATACTTTTTTTACGGACCATAAGTCCCTCCGAACATGAAATGTGGACCGTAGTCCTTTCACAGTATATCATGAACGCATAATCATAGCATATAAGCACTGCATTTAGTATTCCTCAATCATGCTTCAAAATAGGGAAAACTGTAAACAAGTAAAGAGTTAGAAATTACCCCAACCTTGTTCGGTCGTTACCATGTGAGTAGCGAGTATCAAAGATCAAGTATCACAAAGCTCAATCCAACTGATAGCCTACACAAGTTATGGTGTTTTCTTAGATCCTTAATAAGTATAATTAAATATATAAATAATTTCGGAGAAGATACGATCGTTAAAGATGAGATGGATCGGAATATCTAAAGATTGAGGTTGAAGAAACGAGAGTGAATGTTCAGTTTAATAGGCTGAGATGGAAGAGGATTTGATTTGGGTCGCAACAAAAAAACGAATGAGCTCGATTGGAGTTGAAACGAGCTCAAACGGAGTGTTTTAAGATTGGGGGTATTTTGGTAATTTTGGTCAAAGGATTGACTTTGACCGAGACCCACGACTCCCGGTCGACGACATCTCATCGATGATGACTCGATGATAACGTACGATGGAAAAAATGGGATTCGTATCGAAAACACGACGTCGCGCGTGCGCGCCAACGCACCTGACGTCGGGTATCTTTTTCGGTAGATTCGACGGTCTCGACAACATGTGCGTGCCAGCACCTGGTGCCCCTCGGCCACACTCGGCAGCTCTCGGCAGGCTCAGCAGGTGTGTGCGCCAGCTCCCGGTGCTTCTCAACAGCCTCGGCAGGCTCACGCCCAGCACGCGCGCGCTCCACTCAGCGTCGCCCAGCACGTCTGCTGCTCTTCCCAGCTGCCACCAGCTGTGGCGCCGCCGTCCAGCACTGCCGCCACCTTGTTCGCCGGCAACCCAGCTCCGACGACCACCATCTCCGGCCACCCCTCTCCGGCTCTGGCATGAATAGTGCCTCCAAAAACAGCCACAAAACACCCAAACCCCCATGCACTCCCTCACACTTTCTCTCTTCCTAGCTCCGGCCGGCAACTTCCAGTCGCCGGCGACCTCTCCAGGACCTCTGGCCTGCGACCACCAACAGCCCTCAACCAAACCAATCACACACACAGCTTATATACATACACGCATATATATACAAACACACACACACCTTGACACAGCCTGGCCGGCAACCACCTGCCACCACCACCCACCACCAAGCCTCACCGGCACATCACCAGCGTCGGCCAACAGTTCCCACGGCGGCGCTGCACAGTACTGCCTCACAGCATGCATACACAACACATGCACATGTTTACACACACATACATGATTACACACACACACCCCTGCTGCTCCGGCGCCGCCACCCACGGCGGTGCCACCCCTCCATCATCACCCCCAGACACCCAGGCGGCGCTCCAGCATCAGCTCCGGCGAGAAGGAGAGAGAAAATAGTATAGAGAGAAAAGGTGACAAGATTTAGGGTTTAGGGTTTGGAGGCGGTTTTTCGTCGTTTTCCAGCGAATGAGATATCAGAATTGAAATCCGAGACCTATCCTAGACCCATCTCAACGAGGCCTACATTTTGTGTAAAAATCAGCCGAAACCAATAAAGTTGGATTTTCCAGCAACAAACGGCGGCGCCGGCAGTGGCGCGCTGGAAGTCAGAAAACAATTGTAACTCGAGGCAGTAGAGGGCTTGTTTGTATCTCTTTTGTTTTTCTTCTTCCAACCCCTCAAAATAGTCTATGCCAATAAAATGGATTTTGAATAATTTGGTTATATTATCGACAATTCATTTGAATGACTCGCCAGAGGTAACATTATTTCTTATCTCTAGTGTCGTCATATCCCATGCAATCTTCATATATCCTTCAAGACTCATTTCTGGGAGTAAAATGAATCCTTCCTTTGTAAGATCAAGGATTCCTGCTGCAATCCTCATCGCCAATGCCCAATCATCAATAAGGACTTTTTGGTTTTTGAAATTTGGAATATCCAGATTCAGCATCAATCCATACGGATGTATCGATCTAGCTGAGACTTTTCATAAGGCGTATTAAATAGATTTGGCCTTCTGGAACATTGTCGAGTTCCTGCAACAATAGGATCTCCTCTTGTCGTAAAATCTCCAGCATGCGGCATGGGTTCATCCATATGATGTGAACCTGAACTTTCTGCAACATTAGGATCTACTAGTGGTTGTGGAGCTGGTCTTTGGTATTGGTCACGTGTAACCAAAGCCGAACCATCTCCTGTGTTCATCTTTAGATCTACAATACCTAATCCTGCGAAAGACTCGGTAAGTTCATATAGATCTTCAAGATTCATCCTCTCCATATCCATCATCTTTAATTTGTGACGGATTTTCCTTTGATGATAGCAATAAGCTTTTCATCTCGGGTCATTTATCGTATGACTTCAGTTGGTTTTCCTTTTTGGTGTAAATAGGGAACTGTTTCGAAATCAATACGTTTTCTTCCTCTGGAAAGACTTGGCTTGTCCTCCAGATTCTTGACTCTATTTTTAACATCATGAAGGATTTCAAGAGTCTCCTTCTGATATTTTATCATCATCTCCATCTAGTTTTGGATCTGATGAACTTGTATTGGTAGATGATTATGGTGGTTGCCATAATTCTGTACTATCTTCTGGATTTCTCTAAGATCTCGGGAGATCTTAGATGTGTCTAGAAGTATCTCGTTCCATTCAGGTTCTCCTTTTGTCATCAATGGTTTTGATGAACTATTTCCTGAAGGTTTATCAGTTCGGCATATAACATCTGGTTGACCGCAAGGAAACCCAGATAATATGCTGCTCATCTGTCGCATTGCCTTAAGGTTTCCTTGTCAGCTTCTGCGTTCTCTTGTTCAACATATTGGTTATTACAATATGTTACCTTGTCCTGGTGTTCTCGTTCATACATCATCAAAATTTGATAATATCTTCTATATGGAATACATCTTAGACATTCGTCCAGATCCATATTTCACGAGAAATTCTCCTCACCAATGGTTAATTAAATAAATATCACTTAAAAGTTCCTAATAAACCTAAGCTCCGATACCATTTTGGGGTCGATCAGTTTTAATCTATCTAGATTCAATTTTCTGAAAGAATTTGTACATGGCATTGTTACTCATTCCAGACCACTATTTTTTAGACAATATTGGCACGAGAAAAGTATTCCAACCTATATACTTATTCCGAAAGAAAATATATCTTTAAGATATTCGGATCCGATCAATATTTAGAGTGGAAATATGTAATAAAATGTGAAAAGGAACATAGATTGGAATTAGCAAAAAAGAATAGCTTGGAAGTAGTAAAAATGATTGAAAAAGTATATCCAAGGGTAAAATTGGAAAATCTTGAGATATTAAAATATATTGGGGTGTGGTTGGAAATTTATGGGGTGTGGATAGTTCATTCCTATATATAAATATGTAAAATATAGAAGTAGGTGCGGCTTGACTTTATGGTACACGCTATAAAATGTATTATAGTCTTATCGGGTTTTCATGTGCAAGAAAAGTTATTTATGTTATTATGTTTTAAGAAAAAAAAAGTCACTCACATATGGGTGTTTTAATATGAAAACCTATTAAGTCTAGCTATGTTAGAAATGTGGTCGTGACACATTGTTATCTCTCTCAAAGTTTTCTAACTCTCTACAAGTTAAAGCTTTTCTTTCTATACTTTCAAACAACTTTCCATAGATCATCAATGGCAAACGCAAGAAAAACCAGGGTGTTGGAAGGAAGACTCGTTGACACAAGTGTGTTACTTGGAGACAAGTCACCGTATGTAGATAAAGATCTCATAGTAGAGATCTGGGAGCATATGTGCAATAGCAAGCTTGATGGGTTGTTCACCACCACCTACGAAGGGTTCTCTGCCCTTTCAGTAGAGAAGTTTTACGCTTTTACAGAACTTTCTGAGGATGAGGAGTCCATCTCCTTGAAGTTGGAAGAAGAAAATGGGGTGGTCCATACCTTAACCGTCGCGGACATCACCAAGACCTTTGGCATTTCCGACTAAAGGATGGTGTATTCTGACCTGCTTGGAGTATGGGTTAGAATACTTGTAAGAAAGCTGGAACCAGTTCAAACTGGATTCCGTGAATGAGGAGACTGCCACCAGCAAACTCGCCAAGAAGATGCTGAAGCCAGAATATGAATTCCTTCATGGCATCCTTGTCTACACCGTGGAAGGAATGTGTGGTAGCTTCGATAAGTACACCAACCTCAGGATGAGGATGATGACTGCAATTGTTCGTGGAGCAACAATCAACTGGGCGCAAATCCTTTTCCAGAGGATTTAGGAGGAGACCATCAAACCTACGGAGAGGAAAGGGTTTGGGATTGTTATCTTCTCCATTCTGAGCTTGAAGAAGATTCTCCTGGAGAGGAGGATACCTTATGCTCCTAGGTAGTACCTGGAGTGAAGAAGGGTTTCTCTAAGGGTGAGAAGAATGAGAAGAAGCCCACAAAGAAACCTGTTGGTAAGCCTAAGGGTGCTGATACCGATTTCGATGACTCTGGCGATGATGATGATAGCCAGCAAGGAAACTGGTGGTCAAAAGAGCACCATTGAAGAAGAAGACGTAAAGAAGGTTGTTGTCCCATTGATAGCACTTTCGGTGCTGCATCTGAAGTTCTTGAGTTGCTCCTTGAAGTTGCTGAGAAGACTTTAGAAGCCACTGCAGGGAAGAAACAGGATGCTGAGCAGACAGCAGGACAGGTTGCTGCTCCAAGCGCTCTTGTTGCTAAAGAGAATCCTCTTATTGCTGAAGAAGATCCTCTTGTTGCTTAAAAGGTTCCTGCTCAAGGCGAACAGGTTCCTGAAGAACAGGTTTCTGAGCAGGTTGCTAAACCTGTTGCTGAAGAAGCTCAGAAACCTGAGAAGAAGAGGAGGAGGCTGGTAAAGAAGGGTGAAGCCACAATCAAGAAGAGGAAGTTGTTGGGCCCGAATGAGGAGTTGAAGGAGATTGACACCCTTAACAGGGTAGCCTGATCCATTGAGTCCATCAATGTTAAAGATGTTGAAAGGGTTGTGGTAGAATCTGTCAATTCCATTTGGAAGAGATTTACCACTGCCTATGATACATGGAGATGGAGAAGGTTGG
Organism: Scutellaria minor; assembly: GCA_954870855.1. Lineage (NCBI taxonomy): Eukaryota > Viridiplantae > Streptophyta > Magnoliopsida > Lamiales > Lamiaceae > Scutellaria > Scutellaria minor. The sequence goes on along the minus strand of OX940726.1, from coordinate 6,337,959 downwards.
GCCCTGGAAGTGAGTTGATGCAGTGGTTGAACTGGCTAGAGGTAGAAGATATCATCCTCATGTGGATTGATAACTTCATGACAGAGGCTGATGATCTCTCCAATGGCCTTCTACCTTTTCTCAGTGAAGATTACATTAATCTTCATGCTGATGATATCATTTCTCTTATTTAAGAAAGACAGAAGACATTGAGTGCCTACTAGGAGGCCAAGGCTGAGGAGATGGTGATTCAGGGCGAGCAGTTGATGAAATAAGGGGAAGACAACACATTGATGATCCCCACTACTAAGACTGTTGGGACCCATTCTGAGCTGGAGTTGGCTGAAGCTTAATTAGCTACCTCTACACTGGAGGAAACTAATCAATGATGCTGCAGCAAGGGATGGAAGTAAGTAGAGCTCAATTCTATCAACCCCCAAGGATGCTGCAACTAGGGAAAGAAAGCTCAAAAGTTATGAAGACCCATGACTCTCCTACTTTTACAGGTATCGTATCTCTTTCCCCTATAACTCATTTTGATATCATGGATGCAGATATTCAGATGCTTGATTATTCTGTTTTCCCTGCTCTTCATGATCAACGTGCTGAAGGGGAAGCTTCACCAATCATCAATGGTGTTATAAAGGAAATCGAGAAGGAGTATGCTGGTGATGCATCCGAGAAGGAGGTTGCGGAGGCAGGACTCCCTGTACTGGTCAAGGTTGCAGTACAGAAAGCAAGTGAGAAAGAAGCAGAACAGGTTGTTGTGGATAAACCTGATCCGACTCTAGAACTTCTACATGTTGCTGCTTCAAAGCTAGCAGAAGTGAGTTAGGATACTCCTGCAACTGGAAAAGAAGTTGTTGATATTCCAACTGTTGAAGCAATTACTGACAAAGAACAAAAGGATGAGATTAGTCAGGTTGCTGATGTAGTAGTTGAGGAGGTTGCTGAGGTGACTGAAGCTACTAACATTCAGGTAGCTGAAGTTACTAAGGAAGCAACATTTGAGGTTACTGAGGTTCCTGATGAAGCAATTGTGATGCCTGAACAGGTTACTGAGAGTAGTCAGATATTTTTTGGAGAGGCTGTTGTTCCTAAGGAAGCTGTTGAGATAGCTTCGCCATCGAAGACCTCGGGCATGGATACTATTGAGACAGCTCCGGCGGAGGATTTAGAAGGGAAGAAAGTTGAGGATGATATGTCTGCTAGAGGTAAAGAGTTAATGGTTGCTGCCCTTCCCCAAATCCTGATGATGGTGATGACTCTTCTAATGATGATGATGATGAGGATTTTGCAGGGGAAATCAATCTGAGTGCAGATATTGATGCTCCATACAAAGACTTACTCAAAGTAGAATCTGATGAAGCAAGATTGGAGACACTGAGAAAGGATCTCGCTGAGGATAAGGGGAAGCAAGTAACTGAGGAGCAAGCAAGTTAAGCCTGGTCCCTTATACTCAATTGGAAACAGGACCAGTGGTTAAGGTCGAGACCCTTTCTGACGTGTAAGAATAATCCCTTCAAGGGATTCTAAATGCAGTACATGGGTTGATGAGGGCCATGGAAACACATCAGATGAATCTGGCCAACAACACCATTATGCGAGATAGAGCACATTCATCTACCTTGGCAGAATTAGGAAAAGAATTGGATGTTTTGTCTTCCAAAATACAAGCCAGGATGAATGATGAGTTTAACACTCAGTACTAGGACAGAAAAAGGTTTGAGCGGCAACAGCAAGTAGCGTTTGATGCTCGAGATGTGACTCTCAATGATGTTAAAGCCTTAGTGGATGAGGTAAAGAGCAATCAGACTGCTCAAAATATGATGATGAACAGCATGCAGAAAGACATCTCCACCCAAAGACAGGATGTGTGAAGTGTCAAGGATAGGATTCTGAACCTTGAAGTACTTGTGGGTGAGATGAGGGTCATAATGATGAGAGTATACCTTGTTGAAGTTGTTGAAGTTACTGGCCCCGAAGTTGGAAAGGTTGATGATGCCAAAAAGGGGGAAAGTAAGCAGATGCAGCAAGCTGAACCAAATGCTGAGATGGTGGAGGCCACCACAAAAGAGATTGATGATGATGATGATGATGATGAACTCTTCTTAACTAGGATTAAGCACAAGAGATCAGATGTTTCTGAACATGGTCAAGGTAATGAGCCTAAAAGGAGGAAAAAAGATGATGATGGAGAAGGTGGTGCAGGTACTGGAGTTGCTGGCTCTCAAACAGCAGACAGTACTGCATTACAACAAGGAGGACAGATTACTGCTGCACCTATAAGGCAAAGAACTTACAGGCAGCAACCTGGTCGAGGCAGACAGCAAGTTGTGCAGAAAGCTGATCCCAATACCAAACCTTACATGTCTTTTCCTACAGGTCCTCTTCTGAGTGAGGAAAGATGGAGACAGCTCAAGGCTGCTGATGAGGAGAGGATGAGAAAGTAAAAGGCTGAATGGATTTCTAGACTTGGAGTGGTTGGAGCAGGAAGATCCAGAGCTGATATATTAATTGACTCTGTTCTACATTCTTTTTCGGATCAAGAAACTCCAGATTTTGATATAGAATCGACTCCTGTAGAGGTTTTGGTACTTCTAGACCAGAAACCTAAGAACATTAACCACTACTGAGACTTAAGTATCTTTGATCAAGTATACTTACCCAACAACAGAAATCCTACTTTCGATGAGCTTACAAAGTTTAAACGATCAGAATATTGGAGGTATTTTCAAAACCTCTTAAAGCATGATTATTTCAAAAAAAATTCCCTCTTGTGAGAAAGCATTGAAGAAGTATGAAGAACTAACAAGAGAAGGAAAATTAGACAGACAACTTGCTCTGATCGATAAAATGAAGAAAGGATATTAGGTTCCTTACTGCCAAGATTATTGGCTTAGATGGATACAGGTTCCTAAGATTGCTCAACAGATGGAGAAATCTTATCAAGATTCTGTCTTAAACTGGTGGAAGGGGACTAAGTATGAAGAAGTTGTCAAATAGACTCAACAAGCTACTTCAGGGCATGATCAAGTGAAGAGAAAGCTGTTTGGTTACAAGAAACCTGATGAAGAATAGCTTACTAGCTTTATCAGACATATCTTGTGTAAGCATTCTTGTAAAGAATTTTTGTATTCTTTTATTCCTTCATTGTATTTATGAAGTTGTAAGCTTGTAAACTTATTGATGTATAGCTTACATTGTACTATACTTGTACATTTTCTTTTACTCGTATAAAAGTACATCTGTTTGTGCTGCTTATTTTATGGGTTTTGTCATCATCAAAAAGGAAAAAATTGTTGGATATTTCTGACTAGGTTTTGATGAGACAAAGTAATATTAGATGAGCTTTTAGAGTACCCATTTTCCACATTTTATAAGTGGATTTAAGCTTGATAAGTATATCTTTCTATGTTAAGATGTATAAATCAGAAAGATATAGGATACTGATGTTAGCAGGATTCTGAAGATGAAGAAGTCTTATAGACTGATTTTCAGTAAAGAATGTCAGTAAGCTGAAATTGAAGTCAGAATCAGAAAGCTGGATTAGGAAACAGCAAATAGATAGCAGGACGCAGGTTAGGAAGCTGACTGCAAGATTTTGGAATAGGAAGCTGTTCGGAATCAGGAAGCTGATGAAGATCAGGAAGCTATCGCAGGTCAGGAAGCTGACTGCAGGATTCTGGAATAGGAGGTTGTTCGGAATCAGGAAGCTGATGAAGATCAGGAAGCTATCGCAGGTCAGGAAGCTGACTGCAGGATTCTGGAATAGGAAGTTGTTCAGAGTCAGGAATCTGAAACAGATCAAAAAGGAGATGCAGGTCAGGAAGCTGACTGCAGGTTTCTGGAATAGGAAGATGTTCTGAAATAAAAACTTGGCGCAGAACAAAAAGCGATTACTGTAACCTAAGCAGCAAGTTGTAAGTCTTTCTAACCTATTGAATGCAGTACGAGAAATATACTGGATACAGTACGAGGATTGGGTCTTGTCAAAGTTACCAGTAGATAGAAGTTAGCAATGAGCCAATGAGGTGATGCCACCTGGACAGTGGCTCTACAAAGGTACTGTAGCTGGAGTATGGCGCCATTAATGCGGATCAGAGTAGGACATGCTCTAAATCCCAGATCTTTCAAGATGCATTTAATGTGAAGATTTGAAGATCAATTTGAATTGTAACAAGGACCATGTCTCTCTTCAACGGGCATTTTCCTAATGATATAAATAGAAGGATGGAGTGACTTTGAAGACTACTGAACAATTGAGCAATTTCATATCTTACAAGCGATCATTTTCTCAAGTTATTCTTAAGCTATCCAAGTTCAGTCGTTCAACCTTCTAAAGCAGTCATTCAAGCATTCGAGCTTTCAAGTTCAAGGCTGACTTCGTGTTGCACTAGTTGAAGAAAAACCATATACTTTTAACCATTTATTGTGTGCTAGGTTGTTTTAGTTTGGTGTCCTTAGTTGACAGGATTAGATCATTGCTAAGTGTTAGTCTTATGTAGGCTTATAACTCTGTATGAGTTTTGTACCTTGTATGGGATAGTGCCTAAGAATCTTTGATTCTAGTAAGTAAACTTGCTAGGAAGAAGTTTGTAAAGTAGAGTCTTGTAAAACAAACTGACCTAATGAAGTTCCCCCTTGAGAAGGAGTAGAGTGGACATAGAAAGATTACAACACCTTCGAACCACTATAAACCATAAGTGTTTACTGCTTTTGTTTACTTGTTGCATTGCATTATTGCATATCTATCTTGTTGCATTTATCATAAGCATATTGTCTAAAAGGATTGCATTAAAATCATTCTTGTGAAAGAAAACTGTTTATCAAAAGAAACTTTATCTTTGTTTATTTCGCTACATACTGTGATACCGAGTCAGGAACCTGAAATAGCTTACTGCCAGGTTTCTGAGTCGAGTCAGGTTACTGCTTCTTTGTAGAATTAGGAATCTATCACACATAAGTTTTAAAAACACAAAAATCGATAGAGGTTTATTCACCCCTGAACCTCTGACCACTTGGGACCAACACAATGCACAGAAGAAATACTAGTTAATATTAAATCTCTCCAACAAATATGCAAATAGATAACATTTGTGAACCGCTATCTTTACGAGTCATGAGTGAAGTATAATATATTATTGTGAAAAATAAATCTTTAAGGACAAAAATTTAAACTGTTGTAATTAACTCATAGATAATGATTCGGAATTGTTGTCTTTGATATACCAATTGTTCACCTTTTTATTAAAAAAATAACAATTCAACAATACTAAACACATAATATATATGAAAATCAATTGAAAATATTTTCAATGTAAAGCTAGTGTATAAATATTTAAATATTTTATAAAAAATAAAATCAACATGAAATAATAATATTATAACCTTTATCACCACATAATTGGACCACAAAAATTGAAATATAATCTATCTATGAATTAATCCGTGGAAAGACCCAAAATCCTACTGCCCAATTTAATTATTTTGTTAGGAATTTTATTTGATTTTAATGCTGACAAAAAAAAAAATTCTATGATATGTTTTTCTTAAGTTTTCTTATATATAGATCGAGTCTTTGTATAGGTCTTATTAGGTTTGATCAATCGAAGAAGAAGACCGCTAAAAGAAAGAAGAGATAAATCTCACAAGAGCATATCTTAAGCGGGAACATATTTCAGAATTCAGGTAATCGGAAGACTTATCAAGATTAAGCCGAAGACTTCAACATACAATCAGGCACTCTGCTAGAAGACTATCTAAGTAGACATAACATGAAAGGAGAAAAGCTAAAGGCAAGACCGAATTATTATCTCCACGTCACTTACACCTTAAAAAGCGAAGAAGCTATTCATATCTACTCAAGTCACCAAACTTCAACTGAAGTCACATAACAATTCAGGATGCCTTACATAAAATGAGGACCAGAAGACTTCTACAACTCCGGTAATATATTAAATAAATTCTCAATCATTGAAGCAGAGACATTAAAAAGAAGTCTATTACACATTCTCCATGAAAGTCTGCTACAAGCCGTCAAGTCCACTGTAGAAGATCAACTTGGTACTCATAAAAAAAAAAACACTTGATTGAAGACATGTTGAAGAGAAATATGAAGCTGCTGAAGGAACTGAAGTTGCCATCAGGATAAAGTCAAACTCCACTGACAACCAAGTACAACAACCTTAAATGTTACAGGTTTTTACATGAGATGTTTTTTAATAAATTAAGTTATTTTTAGATCTAATATTATATATATATATATATAATTTTATTTTGTTAATGTTAAAGTTTTATATTTAATCTGCTAAGCTTACTATCAAAATGAGGGTGGGGTTATCCACACCCTCACCCAATAATTACTAAACATAGTGTCGATAGACCCTCCCTAATTATTATTAATAATTATGTTTGTAGATTTTATCGTTGGTTTACAGTTTACAAAAACTAATTGTAAGGTTTTTTAAAACAATTTTGTTAGATTTTTTATAACACCCCAAATTAATTAACTAAGGTGTAAATTATATATAGGTATATGTATATCTAAGTAATTAACTAGGCATAAGCATTAATTAATAAGCCTATGAGCACAATATTTGATAAATTAAAAAAAATTATATGTGATATGCTGATTCATTTTTTTCCCACGCCATTTGTTTTCTCTCTCTCTCAATTAGATGACACCTATTTCTTAAACTAGTTTTGGGTGTGAAAAGAAAAATGGAAGGGTAATAAAAAAGAAAAAAAAAGAAGCAAGAGAGGAGCATAATACGTTGATACACACAGACTTCCTTCTTCTCCATCGGTCTCTCTGTCTCTCTCCCTCACTGTACTTTTCCTTTTCTCATACAAGAACCACCACTACCATTGTCGGAGTTCGCCGGAGTACGTATACATTCTGGCAGGTACATCGGTTCTCCCGATCGTCGTCGCCGTTGGTGCGGTGACTTTCTCTCTCTTTCTCTCCCTTCCCTGCCTCTTCATCGTTTCTGCTGCTGTTTGTTTTGGAGTTTCCGGCGCAAGGTTGCGCTGGTGAGTAGAGTAGAGATGTGTCGTCGTTGTAAGCGGCGGCGATTGTGCAGAAACCAGCACCGAGGAAGGCACCGGCAGTGGGTGTGTGCGTGTGTGTTGCAAGGTGTGTGTGTGTATAAAGGATGTGTGCGTGTGTGTTGCAGGGTATGTGTGTGTGTTTTGAAGTGTGGTTGTGTGTGTGATGTTGTGTGTGGGTGTGAAGGCTGTGGGGTATGAATCACCGGCGATGGGGTCGCTGGCGGCAGCAGAAGGACAGCGGAAGAGGGTTGTGTTGACGGGTTGGTTGGTTGGAGGTGGGGGGCTGCTGTCGGGCGCCGGGAGTAGGGCGCGCCGAGTCTGCACTGGGGCTGGCTGATGGATGCCCTTCGTGCTATTTTTGGCTGCGTTGTGGTGTAGCTGTGTGTGCGTTTGTGGGTCGTCTAGGTAGGTAGGAGTTTGGTGGTCAGTCGGGTGTAAGTCATTGGCAATGCGGGTCGCCGGAGTCGGTGGTAGTAGCAACGGAAAGGGGCGAGTCGCAGCAGATTTTGGGTGATCGGACCTGCGCCGAAGACTGTGTGCAGGCAGCGTTTGATACACCGTTTCAAGCACTTTCGGGGATGGGATTAGAAAACTGTTTTTATAGCATATACTAGAGTGTATGAGGAAGGTCTCCACCAAGTTTGGTGGCCATCCGAGGTCGGACGACCGAGGAATAATTTTACGAAGTCGGGGCTGCGATTCTGCACCCGAACCGGAAATAGTCGCGGAGCAGAAGGTCTTAATGAAAGAGTTTCCTAAAACTATTCGTATGGGGTATTCTTTAGTGTGTTGGGAGCATTCCTACCAAATTTCACCATAAGGCGAGTCCGTTTGAGGGGCCTAAGATGCATCGGGGCACAGAGTGGCAGTGCAGAGTGCAATGGTGAATTTCAGCTTATTACAAGGGCAATTTCTAGACGATCGAATATTGGATGGGCTTGAGATTTCATGGAGTTAATATTCACACCGAGAGCTTCATTACGGGCTTTCTGGATCATAAATCGGAGCTCGGACGAGGAAGATACGCAACGACAATTTTCTTTCCAATGGGCAAGGGATTTTACATTTGCAATTTACTTTGCAAGTTCAATTTTAATTTGCAACATTAGTTTACTTTGCAAGATTAGTTTACCTTGCAAGTTTAATTTTTACCCTTGCAAGTTAAATTCTTTCCTTGTAGGAAACATAGACGAAGGACCACACTAGTTCCCTGAAACGTAGTAGTTCTTCCAAGAGACCATTTGATTGAGGTGAAGGAACGAACTTAGGATTTAAAGAATCGGATTTCACGAGGGTTACCACCGAACAAGGTGGGGATAAATTCTTGTAAATTACATGGTGTGACCAATGTGCGTTCTTACGTGTGATTATTGTATATCTTTAATTATAATGTGAAAGTTGAAAAGTGATATGCCATGTGAAATGTGTTATGCTTCATGAATGATGAAATGTGGTGAAAGTTATGGGGAAATTCTTGCTTTCCCAATTATGTGATCAGGTGCTATAACGTGAGATAGTTGGCCGATGTGAGATGAAATTGTTTAATTTGTAAGTGTGGCCTTATGTGTCTGTTACGTGACGAAAATGAATGTGCAATGTTTGCAAAATGAAAAGAAATTGTCATGAAAAGGAGAGGTCAAGAAAAGGAGATGTTTGCACGGTGGCTCAGGACCACACTAACATCATGAAAAGGTTATGTTTGCACAGTGGCTCAGGACCACACTAACATCATGAAAAGGATTCTCATTTTTTTAAAGTCAACTTATAATTGTATCTATGTGCAATTGAGTGATATGCCTGGATTTTCTTCAAGTATTTTATCTGCTCACCAGTTCCATCCTACTGAGTGTCTTCTTACACTCACCCCTTTTTATGTCAAAATGTTTCAGTTTATGGAAATCCTCGAGCGTGGTACGTAAACGGTGGATGTTGGTAGCCGATGTTCTAAAGAATGCAAAAGAGTTTTACTGGAATTGAAAGAGGTGTTATATTATTTAATTGTATAGAAAGTGTTCTTAAGACCTTTTTGGGAAAAACTTAGTTTGCAAAGCTGTACAGTTTTAGCTGTATGATTATAAAGAAAAGAAAAATATATTTCTCTTCTGCTGTGTACGATTTACGTTTTATAAAATAGGAATACTCGAATTAACTTATCTTTATTTGCAAGTTTTAAATTACCTTGAAAATACATGTTTTATCGAGTATCTGGACGCCCAAACGGAAAATATATTAAACTCTAATATTCTACAGTAATTTTCAAGAACGGGGCGTTACATTTTTAGTTTATATTTTTTTAAATTAATTTAAGATTTTAAATTATTTTTATGGTTTATTCTCTTGGATTTGTCAAAGCAGAAAATTAAAACAGATTGCTATATGTTTATTTCATATCCGTTAATAGAATTTATATATGGTAAACATAGTGTGGCATATAATTAGTACAAATAATTAATAATAATAATTAAAAAATATATATGATATAAAGTTTGAGTGGGAAATTTTCATGTCTAGAACAACACGTCATTAGCGGTACATACGAGGATTTTATAAAAAAACAAAATTAAACTTGATAATTTTTGAAAATTTTAAATATACAATTAAGTTTATGATTATTTAACATTAAATATAACATAATATGATTAAATAACTATTTAATTGTCGAAATATGAGTTGTATTTGTAGAAGATTGAAAAAAATGTATATCATTAGGCTATTATATAATTTATATTATTCAACACATCCACCATTTTTTTTTTTGGTTTACTTCTTATGTTTAATGTCTCTAACAACCCTCAATTTTTATTTTCAATTAAATGATAAAAAATAAAAGTCAAAATTTTACAAATATAAATTTCATAATTTATTTTAAAACTCATATTCAAAAAAATTATTCGATTTCACGAATCAATAAGTTTGAAAAGTTTGAACTATCATTTTCCATCAACTCACCTTTATTTTAGTTTTTTTTACCTTTTTATTTATTTATAATTTTTCTCTAAACTTTTAAAATTAACAAATTTCTAATATTTAAATAACTCATAGTATTTAAGTTAATTAGCATATATTATTTAGATAAATTTAATTAACATTTCTATTTTATTTAATAATACTTCTTAGTAACATAAAATTTTAAATAATTAATTAACTATATTTAATGTGAGAGTGTTGTATGATTGACCTGTGTCATATTAGTCATTCCTATATATATACTAGTATAGGGCCCGTCTAATGTATGAGTTTTAAAAAGAATTAAATTTAATTTAATAAAAATTAGAAAAAATTTAAAATTATTTCTATAAGAAAAAATATATTTATTAGTTTGTGCAATACACATAACTTAATTTAACATTAAATCTAATAATGTCGGATTAATATATTATTTAATTATTTAAATATATGTTGCATTTATAAAGGAATATGATTAATTTTTATTTATTATTTTGAAAAAATATGTAGTGTTATGTCTATTATATTATTTAACATTCCTACCATTATTTTAGTTTGATTTTAATTGTTAAGGTTTAGAATAATCCTAAAATTTTATTTTGAATTAAATTATAAAAAAATCAAAATCAAGATTTCCCAAAAAATATTCATAGTCTATTTTAAAACACATATTCGCAACAATTATTGAATTACATTAATTAATAAGTTTTAAAAGATTGAATAGTTTGAATAATCCTTTTTAATCAACTCACCTTTATTTTAGTTTTCGTTTTTATTTGTGTATATTTTTCTCTAGAAAATTTAAAGTAATAAATTTCAAATATATAAATGATTTTTGTATTTGAAGTCTAGCATGTGGTTAATTTTAGTAAAAAAAATCTTATATTATTTAGTAGTGTTTAGTACCAACATTAAATTTTATATATTTGTCGAATAGGACCCGTATAATATACAGGATTAAAAAATTTGAACTTACTAAAATTAGAAAAATTTAAACATTAATTTTATAAGAAAATATATGTTATGGGTTTGTGCAATTATTTTCTAACATAAATTTGATAGATTGTTATAAAATTCATATTTGCAAACACTATTAAATTTCATTAATTAATAAGTTTGAATAATCCTTTTTAATCAACCTACCTTTATTGCAGTTTTTCATTTTTTATTTAATTATATTTTTTTTAAAAAAATTTAATTAAACAATTTTCAAATTTATAAATGATTTCCATAGTAGTCTAGCATGTGTTATTTTAATTTAGTAAAAAAAATAATATTATTTACTAATGTTTATTACCAATATTAAATTTGATATCATTAAATAGTAATATTAATTAGCTTTAAAATTTTATTTACTATAAATTTAATTAGTAAAAAAATGAAATTAATATGAAAAAAATGTAGAATTGACATGTGGCACGTGGTCTTACTTTTATATATATATATATATATATAGATTAAGTATGTAGGATGGGCTGCTCATGATTGGTTTAGGAAGGCTAAAACTAGAAATTTGTAATTAAAGTAACTTTTAATTCAATGAAAATATATAATATTATAATCAATTTCTTTTAACTAAATTACACATGTCATCTCCAACGATCAGGGTCGGCCCTGAGTTAGGGCGAGAAGGTCGATGGCCAAGGGTCCTATTATTCAAGGGGCCGCAAATTTTATATATATATATATATATATATATATATATAATAATAGTAGATAGTTAAAACATTTTTGTATTTAGCCCAATATAATATATAATTGATAATAAATTATTTATGGCTCAATTTTTATATATTTTGAAATTAAAATTGGCCCATTTACACTTAAATGACTAAAAATGTCAAAAATTAAATATTTTTGTTCTAAATTATCAAAATCTCTGAAATCAAATTAATAGATAGTTGATTGATTAATATTTCCAAATTAAAATGCTTAGTTTGTCTTCTAACGGTAAAAAAAAATATTAATAAAGAGCACTACTACATGTTATTAAGTGATAGATACTACACATTGCAAACTAATTGTGATTACATCTTCAAATTCTTCTAATTTTATGATTACATCTCCCAATTTCAATTCCCTATTTTTTTAAACCAAAGCCTCATTCTATAATTGGAGGATCTCAAACCTAAACTTTGTATTAATTAGGTTGTTGAAAGTTGATATTTGTTCGAAAGTTTAGAACAGACAAAGAAGAATATTGAAACTTGATCTATGTACACAATTTTTTTGAATGAAAGAAGAATTTTTTTTTCTTCTTATTTTTTCAGTTTTTAAGTTATATTTATTGTTTACATAAAAATATTTAATTTTTCTCCACGGGTCATTTTCTCTTTTTCGCCACAGACCCCCAAAATGTCAGGACCAGTCGTGCCAACGATGCACAAAAATCACTTTTATTCTATGATTTTTCTTCTTCAATGATGCTGTAAATTATTGTGCCTATTTTTCTCAACCGCTAATATTGTTTCAGTTTACACAGGTTAACCTTTGCACTATCTTTTCTTTTCTTTTCTTTCCTTTTTCTTTTTCTATTTCTTTTTTCATTTTATTTTATTTTATTTTATTTTCTCTTTTAATTTTATTCGTTTTCTTTTATTTTTTATTTTTTCCCTTATATTGAGTGCTATTAAATGTTATAGAGTGCTATCAAAATTTGATTATTTAACAATAATAATGAATATTAATAAATATAAGACAAATACAAAGTAAAAAATAATTAATAATAAGAAATATTATGAAATATTCATTTCTATTGAAAAAGTTTTGCATACCATTTGAAACCAATACATATTACATTAAAATAGTGAAAATTTTATATTAAAAAAACATGCACCGTTGGAGATGTTTATAAACATAGAATGTTATGGTCTTGAATAGTATATATAAGGTGCCTGAGCCAAATAAAAAAATAAAAAAATCCTATTGTTTAGGCCTGAAACAACCTATTTAAACTTCTTAGTTTGTTTGAAAGTAGTATTTGTTTTTTAGTTATGTGGAATTTGTGTTATGTGAAAGATTATTTGTTTTCTTGGTTCTCCGATCCGTGTTGGAAACTATTTTATTCTTAGGATATATTTTACGTAGACAAAAAGTTTTATGCACCTGGTGTATGGATCATCCATGCATACAACCCAATCTGGCCCAGACTCGTCCGAATGCGTCTTCACACACCATCCATACGTCTGCACACGCCCCCACATGCTTGGGTGGGTGCACCCAAGCTCACCCAAATTTGCTCTCAAGTATTGTACTTTTATATTATATTAGTCTCACACTTATGTTATGTTAGTCATATCTTTAGGGTTATAATATTTTGTACATAAAGGTATGACTAATATAACATAAAGGTAGGACTAACATAACATAAATGTATGACTAACATAGTAAAAAAGTCAACAATTTTTTTTTTAAATAAAAGTATTGCACTAAAGTTACGATATTTAAATCTAAAGGTATGATAAATATAACATACAAATATGACTAATATAATATAAAGATTAGGATAAATATAACATACAAATATGACTAATATAATATAAAGATTAGAGCAAAAAAAAAAAAGCAAGGATCCGGGTCGACCCAGACCCAACCCACAAGTTGCATGTGCAATAAGTGCATTGGAGAGTTACTTGTTTACAAAAAAAACAAATAAATAAATAAATAGAACTTATAAATTGCAAATATCTTCCTCAAGATTTGCTTTTGATTTACAAGTCGCATCTAGTAATGGAGAAGTATTTGTATTAAAAACAAAAAACAAACCTCAAAGGGTGTTTATACTTTATAGTACCTCAATCAAATTCACATAATTTTACTATAAAAACTTATATATTAACTAATAGCTTTACTTTTAGCAAAGATTTTGCACAGGACAATCTCAGATGGTACAAATAAATTCACCAACATTAGACAAAATCCTGAAAAATAAACAGGATATAGATGAGTGGTTTCCATGAAATCATCTGCTCAATGTAAATTTATACCAAAATCTGTGTAGATGTTTCTAAATATAGTAACAAAACCACAAACTGAAGATGTGATCAGCACACAAGGGGTGGGGTGGAGGTTGAAAGAAGGTGGAAGCTACATTCTTCTAAACTTGTAGTGTTTATCTGCAACCAATCATCTTCTTACAGATGATCATCGAGCTTAGACGAGGAGGCACCTTCGCTTCGATCAAAGTAAGTTGTAATAACAAACAAAACCCAAGAAAGAAAAAACACCAAACCTTTGATGATGATTTGAACATCAGTTCTTTACATTGTCTGTAGTATGTTTGGCTCCCACAGCGAAGAACTCCGTAATGACTTCAAGTGGCATTCCTTTAGTTTCTGGAACTTTTAGGTATACGAAGAACCATGCGATGATGCAGACAACGGCATAGATGGAGAAAACACCTGCGAGGCCAATGGAGTTGAGCATGACTGGGAGTGAGTATGTGACTATGATGTCGCAAATCCAAAATGTGAGTGCACATATTGCGATGCAGATTCCACGGACACGAGTGGGGAATATTTCTGAGCAGAGGATGTTGGGGATTGGTCCGAACCCCATCACAAAGCAGCAGAAGTAAACGATCACACTGACGGTTGAGATGACAGCGTGGGTCACTGACCCCAGATTAACTACATTTCCGAAGACTAACATGATAAGTGTTAGAATCAGAACGGGGAGAGTTGAGAGTAGAAGCCACCTGCGGGATGAAACACACATGTGGTAATGTCGCTGTATATTTAGTCAAAAAAAAGGACAAGTTGATGAGCGCGTTGCTAATGTGGCGCAAGGGAGCCGTTCAAGATCATGATGATCATGAACAACAACCCGTTCTCCTTGTGCCACCACATCATCAGTGGGGCACATTAAGCTATGACCGTGGTGGATAAGAGATTCGGGCAATCACTAAATAAAATCAACATATATTGGGTATATTTGTACTTGAACGCATCGCCACCTAAACAATGGTGATGGATCAATGATGCTGATGTATAATCTTATGTAGTTATGGTTCCCAAAAATAAGTATCTTATAAGGTTAACCAACCTAAAGAATGACCTTTTTTCAATTTTCAAAGTGAAAAAATCGTGAATTTTGGGGTGCAATCGAAGAAAAAATAAAGTTTAGGTTGCAAATTGAAAAAAAAAAATATACAGGTTGGTTTTTTAAAATTTTAACCCTATATTATATGTTGTGGTGCACAAGAATAAAATGGAGAAGTAAAACTCGACCCATCTATCTTTCACGTCTTCTTGAGGGATTGATAGATTTTGCTTCAAGTGGGGCATACGAAAACTATGGACTACAGCTTACCTTTTAGGAATAAAACTCTGACTACTTGTTCACAAGACAGAATCATGAATGAACTAAGATATATAGAGACTAGTTGACTATATTTGCTAAGAAATTCACAACCAAGAAACTAGTTACCTTCTTCCAGCAATATCCATGAGCCTCATTGCAACACCAATGCTGGGAAGCATCAACAATGTGGTGAGAGCACTGATGAGAAGGGATGCAGAGTCCGAACGAAGCCCCAAATTGGAGAGTAGAACTCCCACACCAGCTTGTTCAAGAATTTGAGGAGTGTAGTACAGAACTCCGTTTATACCAGAAAACTGTCGTGCATCACTAGAATCAATCAGATAACTCACATCCATCACAATTTCACAATAAATCTTGTGTGTATACAAAGGAGTATAGTATTTGAAAGCATGTTTACTTGCTGAAGAATCTGAAGTCCAACACCAACAACGAGAGCATGTTTGACGCCCGGTTCAAAAAGTTCCATCCAAGTTGTACCTTTAGCTACAGCCTGAGGTTTCTTCTGAGTTGCTGTGCCAATCAAATGCATATCGTCTGCACAAAGAACGGATTGACTAACAAGAGCAGCTGCATGGACGAATTCCCCATCACCAGAAATGGAAGGAATCGAGCCAACACCACCCTCCTGGTGCAAGAAGATCCTCTTAAGACCCCCTGATCTTTTTTCGTCTTTCCTATACGCCAGCTGCCAACCCCCACCTATTCCCATTCCACTCACTTCACCGTGATTGTCCTTCTCAGAGTGCGTACCCTGGCGTGAAAGCAAAGGACTTCTCAGGTGGTCATCGGACTCAGCCCCAGAAGCATCAGATTCATTGTCCTCTTCTCTTTGCAGGGTTTCTTCGTCCCAGAGCTCGTTTTTAACTTGATGCTCTGCTACATTGAACATGCTGCCTGAGAAAAGCATGCTTCCCATTTCTGGGAGCTTCTCATGAACACTTCCAAAGAGAGTTACCATTGGATCCATAAGCATACTCCGGTTAGCTACACTCCCGTGACGCGACATTGTTCCAATAGTACTCTGTCCTGTCACTGGTTTGGCTATCCAAGATTGGCCCTCTTCTGCCCCGTATAGTTTGATACGATCTTTATCCACCACGTGATCATGGTGGACAGCTAGATCGTTATCTGGACCGATTATATACTCCTCTATAGAGGTCTCACCCCCAATGCCTAAACCCTCAACTAACAAAGCCATTTCACCTGTCACAAAGATAACAAACTAGTAAGTTATTGCAAACATTGAATCCTAAAGATGGTTTCAATTGTAAAATTTGAAAATGAATATACCAGAGACATCTTCACGTCCACGTAGATGTTGCAAAACTCTCTTGGCCTCTTTCATCTTTCCCTTACTTACGAGCCATCTTGGGGACTCGGGTAAGTAAAACACGGCCAATGCAAAGTAGATGATTGAAGGAATGGAGAGAAGTCCAAGCATCAATCTCCAACTAGGAGAATCCATCATAGACATTCCAAAGACCATGCAGTAAGCCAAGAACATTCCACTAGAACCAGTGAACTGAGGAAGAGTGTTTAGTAATCCTCGTATTTCTGGTGGAGCTGTCTCCGATATGTAAACGGGGACGAGAGTGACAGCTAGACCAATCCCAAAACCATCCAAGAGCCTTGCTAATAGGAGCACATACACATTTGGAGCCCATAGCATCACTAATCCACTAAGGAAATATAGAACAGATGAGATTATTAGCATTGGACGCCGTCCAAGTGAATCAGATACGGGCCCTGAAAATGTTGTGATAACCGTTGCTCCGATCAGGGAGGTAGCAACAATAAGCCCTTCCATGGTAGGTTGAGAACTCAAATTGAATTCCTTTTTGATGTAAAGCACCGATCCTGAAACCATTTTAATATACATACATATAAAACACTCAAATCTCTTCCAATTGATCTACTGATGTCATAACATTAAATGATAAAACATCAAGAATTTCAATTATTAGTTAATAGAAACATGAAAACTAATGTCTATAGATGTGATGCTTAAAAGGAAAGTATATATACCAGCAATGGTGGCATTATCCCATCCTTGCAACATGTTGCCAATGGCGGCCGCAATTGCTACGAGCACAGCTCCCCTCATCTTTGATGATTGAACTTTCTAACAAAATGCTGATTTCTACTTCTACTCTTATGAAGATCAAAAATACTAAACAGTTTGCAAAGCCTACAGATGAGAATCTTGATTCAAATCAAGAGACAAAAGAAACACAGAGCAGAGCAGAGCAGAGAGATTGATAGACACAAATAATGACAAGAAAATCCCAGCAAGAAAAAAAAAAAAGGAACAGAAAAGAGGGAAATGAGAGAAGAATCCATACCTTGACAGATATCAAAAGAGGGGGAGAATAGCAAGAACGATGCACATGCAATGGCAGAAAAGGTCATATTTATATATAGAAAAAATTTAAAAAGGTTGCGGTGTAGATGGGGGAAAATGACAGAGCAACACTTTTAATTTTTTCACAGCAAGATGGTTATGAAAATGAAGGAGGCAATCCTGATGGAGACGGATTTAGACCTGCTGAAACGTGAATAGGAGAGAGAGAGAGAGAGGGAAAAACCAGTTCAAATGAGAGATTGTTTTTACATGGACATTATTTTATTCCAAAGATTCTTGCCAGTTTTACGCTCTTTCTTGATGTTTGGAAGTAGGGTGGAACTAAAAGCAACCCTTTTAATAAAAAAAAAATTTAAAAGAAATAATATTAATTTTATTTTTGGGTTTTGTTCAACTAGTTCTATTCGGTCATTATGGCCGAACGTACTTTTCCGTGTTCGGCTAAGGTGACCGAATGTGCTTCTATATGTTCGGTCATGGGGCCAAACATTTTTCTATGTGTTCGGCCAACCGGAGCCAAACGAAACTGCTCGAATTCAATTGTTTTTTTATGTTTTTTCCTACGATTTTTACATGATTTTCACACATTTAACAAATCCGTGGAATGTTCATCATTATGTTGACATTACATTCTTCAAAAAATTAAAAAATTAACATAAAAAAATAAAAAAAAATCGATCAAACCCGACCATCTCCGTTCAGCCCTGGTTAGCCGAACATGCAGGAGAGCGTTCGGCCATCATGGCCGAACATGGAGAGTGTTCGGCCAATCAGGGCCGAATGGAGATGGTCAGATTTGATCGATTTTTTTGTGTTTTTTCGTTCAATTTTCATACGATATTCATACATTTAACTAATTCGTGAGATGACCAACATGAATTTTGTATTCAATTTTTCAAAAAAATTAAAGAAACAACACCAAAGAATCAAAAAAAATGAAAAAAAAAAAAAAGAGAAAAAGAAATTGTAAAAGAAAGAATATATGTGTGAAGGATATTTTAATCTTTTAATATCTATTTAATTTATATTTTAAAAAAATGAAATGCACTTAAAAGTTGGTGGGGGTGACTTGAGTTCTCCCCTGGAAATACTATCACCAAGATTCCTTCTCATAATTTCACAAAACAAAATCAAGTTAATTTGACACAGTGTTTTGGTAATTTTCCTTCCAACTAATAAAACACTGTGTTTTGACTCGTTATATGCGAGAAGGCGCTAGTACGTAGACCTAAATTAATCCTAAAAAATAATATTTTCAAATCCTTAAATATATGATATATTAGTCAACAATAGCCTATATTCTTTTATTATTTGTTTGTGTGAAAGGTAGAAGAGAGAGTGGTCCACACATCAACTTTCATCGTTCAAATTTCATAATAATTTTCGATGTTTGATCTTTAATCAAATTTCCTTTTCACCTAATAAAATCTAAAACACAAAATTTCAGAAAATATAAAGGTTATATCTAATGCATTATTTTACATTTAGCACCATTTAGTTAGCAATGTGTATGAAGTAGAAAGGTTTTATCAATTGAAAATACATCTTCAAGTTTCATCTCTACTAGGAGTCACAAAAATTCATGTGAAATTCAAGATTAATATAAAATTAGTTGAAACATGTTTATTTTATATTAATCTTGAATTTTTTGATATCTCAGGTTATTTAGTGTATCATTTATTCACATGATATACTGTACGTTTTTTTTACTATTGCAACCTCCGGTCAATATTTTCCGGCGAGAAAGCGTCCACGTGATTTTCATGTGCTAATTGAGGTTTATTTTCGTCATTTGGACTTCTAAGACATCAGTAAATTTGATTAATATAAAAAAAAAACATGAATTTCAAGATCAATATAAAAAAAACATGTTTCAACTAATTTTATATTAATCTTGAATTTCACATGAATTTTTGTGATTATATTTTTATTCACACTTTATAGCGACTCCTAGTAGAGATGAAACTTGAAGATGTATTTTCAATTGATAAAACCTTTCTACTTCATACACATTGCTAACTAAATGGTGCTAAATGTAAAATAATGCATTAGATATAACTTTTATATTTTCTGAAATTTTGATGTGGAAAAAATCCTCGAACGTCACAGGTTCAAACTCCATGTGAGGACGATTTCCACTGAAATATTATGGAAGTTGGTTTTGGGGCTTGTATCCTATTTGGCTCTCTCACATTGTGCAGTCTATTTGGCTCTTTTCCACAGGACGATTTCCATTGAAATATTGTGGAAGTTAGTTTTGGGGCTTGTATTCTATTTGGCACTCTCCCATCCACTGAAATATTGTGGAAATTAGTTCTGGGGCTTGTATCCTATTCGGCACTCTCCCATTTTGCAGTCTGTTTGGCTCTCTTCCACAGGTGTCTATTAAGTATTGGCTTGTTTTATTTAAAAATAATAATTTTATTATTTTACTTAAATATATTAATTATATCAAAAAAGATATTAATTGTTTTATAAAATATATTAGTTATATCAAATAAAAATATTATATAATCCACATAAAGATATTACCTTATTTACTAAAAAAAAAGTAAGGGTATTACTTGTCACGTAAATATATTAATAATGTAATGTTAAAGTATTAGCGTGTGGGCGTACACGAGTGTGAGTGAGGAAACACAATAGGTGAATAATTTTTTTTGTGAAAATTCAAAAATTAGTCTGTAATATCGGTAGAAGTCATTTTAAATCTTTTTACTGATTTTATTTTGTGTGAGAGATCATTTCACAATCTACAACCCACCCACGTATAACGCATGTATCACTTTTGTAAAAATTGATTGGATTTAATGAGAATTGATTGGATTTATAGATAGTAAAACTTAATCTCACAAACTTATATTTGTAAATCTGTTTCAGACGAGGTATTATATTTTTTTTTATCATAACATCGCGATCGTTTGTCACAGCCAAATCAGCAAAAAGTTTATTGCCATAACGTCTTACTTATAAGCTGGTCTTCGTCTGACCGCTGTCAGTCGTGGAAGATAAGTTCAATGTCACCATCCAAATATGATGGTATTATTTTTTATTAATTTGCTAATTAATTCAGTGATGACAGAGTAATATAATTAATTTTGCTAAAAAATTAATCTATAAACTAAACGTTGAAGAAACTAAAACTGAATGTTGAAGAAACTATTTTTAAAAATTAATATCCTTATTTCTTTTGCTGAATATATATATATATATATATATATATATATATATAATGAGCTTGAGGGAGTGGAAGAGAATGAGAAAATAAAGATTCAAATCCTAATTATCACAATTTGCATTTTTATATAGGTGGAGTGTCATTTAAATTATAAAACTCATGGTTATGTTGAAAGTATTATTACTTAGGTATGAAAAACTGAAATGCACGAGTTCTCCATAAATTGTGAATCCAAATAAATTTATGTATATATGTATGTAGTACAAATTTTTAGAAAAAACTTTTGTTAAAAGTTACTGCACTCGATATTTGATTTTTTTTTTTCACGGAAACTAATTTAAAAGGATACCCTAGCTAGTTAATTAATTAAATTGACAAATGACACCAAATTAACTATAATTGTCCGTTTACAAAGTACTGCAATCATGTAAGCATGTATATATTTTTTACTAATAGAAAGTGTCGCCATATGTGAATGGTGAGTCATTATTTGTATTGACTCATCTTTTCAAAATACAAATTGTAAAGATGATGTCACTTTATGCTTTGACTAAAAGGGTGTTTGGGTGAGCTTATAAGATGTTAGGAGCTCCTTAAAAGTGTTTTGCTAAGTTTTAAAAATAAGATTTTACTTTAAAAGCTTATAAGATGTAAGGAACTTATAAGTTTTTTTTTTTTTTTTTTTTGAAAAGTAAGGAAATCTCAATTTATTTCTAAAATAAGAGTTTATTCTTTAAAACACATTCAAATTTGATCATTAAAATTACACAAATGTCATTACTAATATTGTAAAAGCTCCACAATCTTATTTATCCAAATATTTCAACAACTTATTTTAAACTTAAATTTTACATTTTATAAGCTCTAAATACACCTTATAGAGATGCAAATGCTTATAAACTCTAAAAATAAGGTTAGTCAAACACCTTCTAAATTGTCCTAATTTGCCATTCTTCTTGTTATAAGTTAGTTTTGAATGTAAATATTTTCCTTAGTGGAAGCATGAAAAGTATATATCTAAGATTAGATTGCAAATTATTCCATAATTGATGAATGATTTTGTTTGGTTGCTAAGGAATTAGTAACAATTTTTGATTCATTTGAAGCATTTTCACATCTTCGCAATGAGCTATACAAATTTTGAGTTCTATTCAAGAGAAAAAAGTTATCCTAATTTGTGAAAACTCAACTCACACGTACGTATGCAATAAATGTTTTTGTTACATGTATTTTAGACTTACGTGAGTTCAAAGCTCAGGTCCAATCAATTGATCTCAGCATACTAACAAAATTACAATTAGGTGTAACATTAGTTTTTATTGTATATGTAATATTAGTATAGGATCCGTGCGATGCACAAAATATTATTTGATTGTTGTTCAAGTATAATTGGTCTTATAATATATTATAACCAACAATGATATTATTATGTATATGGATATACAAAGATATTAACATTTTTTATTCACTTCATCAACAAAAATCTTACCAAACACCAAAAAATAGCGACATTTTATGTATATATTCTTAGATTTTAATTCTGAATTGTTTTTTCTTTTTCATGATAATTACTATTAATTATACTATTGTAATGACAATTAATACAGAATGCACTATGACTATTATGAATTTATCCATTATATATACACAAAGCACATTGACTATTACTAACGCAAAAACTTCTATACCTTAGATTCGTGCCCCCAATCCGACCCGGTGTGTGGGTGCGCGCATCAATGTATTTTGTGAATGTATCAGATTTATACTCTTGAGGTATCATACATTTTGCGAAGGTATCGGGTTTATACTTTTGAGGTATCACACATTTACTAGTGTAGAAACAGCGCAACTTTATTCTTTTTCCTCTTTTTTTTTTCTCTATCCTTCTTCTTCTTAATCTCTTTTCTTATCGATTTGTTATTCTTCTTATTTGTTTTGTACATTCTTATTCTTCTTTTCTATCTTTTTGTTCTTATTCTTTTTCAAATTGTCATGAAGTCATTTATGGGGTTTTTTTCTTCTTCCCCTTCTCTTTTACTCATTTTCATAGATTTAAATAATTGATTTCAAATCACAATTTATTACAATAATTTTAAAATACTGAAAATCAATTATTTCAAATAATATGAAATCATGATTTGCAGAAATTTGACGAAAAAGATGATAAAATCATGATTTGCAAAATTTTTTAGGAAGATGATGATGAACCATTTGAAATTTTAAGATTTTCAGTGAAAATATTAGTTGTATGCTCTTAAAGTAGTACATATTTACCATTAAGGTAGTATATATTTATCATTAAAGTATTAATGTTTATTGTATAAGGTATTATATATGCGTATATTTAAGGTATTACATATTTACCTTTAAGTTATTAATGTTTTTATTATAAGGTATTACATATGCACCTCTAAGGTATTAGATATGCATCTTTAAGGTATTACATTTTTATCTTTAAGGTATTAATGCTTATAGTATAAGGTATTACATATTTACCTTTAAGGTATTAATGTTGTATAAGGTATTACATACACGCATATTTAAGATATTACATATTTACCTTTAAGGTAATAATGCTTATAGTATTAATGTATTACATATTTACCTTTAAGGTATAAATGTTTATAGTAGGGGTGAGCATAGGTCTTGGAGATAACCGAACCGTACCGAAACCCGAATTGAAAACACTCCGAACTGATAGATATCCGTTGACTATTTGACTTTATCCGAACCGAATTGCTCCGATATTTTTTTGTGTTAATCCGAATTGTACCGAACTGAAGAACCGAAATTAGAACCAAGTAGAACCGATTTCAAAGAAATAACTATGTACAAATTCATATATATCATTCAATTAATCTTGTTTATAATATTGTGATATTGTATTAGTTACAAATTTAATTGAACATATTATTTAATACTACTATATATTTAATGCTACTATATGATTTTAAGATTTTATGATATAAATTAATATAGTAAATATTTATAATGAATGTTTGCTTATTATTTGGTTTATTCGGCAAGTGTGTGGTATAATGTGTAGACTATAAATATGATAAATTATACTATATGTTATATATATATATATATATAAAAAATTTTAAATGCATCAACAAACTTAAATAAAGTATTACTTTACATTTTATTAAGATAATTGATTTATTTTATATTTCTATCAATTGAAATGCGGATCACAAAAATTAACATTCAAAAATTTTATTAAAAAATGATAATTACTAAAATTAATCTAGCAAAATTTTTTATTAAAAAAATGATATTTACTCACTAGAATTAATCTAGCATAATCTCTTATTATATGACCCATTATTTCTTAATAATTCATTAGGCAACAAAAAAAGAGAAAGTATTTAATTAAATAAGCATAAGTGATCTAGCGTGTTTAATTGAAAGTATTAGTTCATCCCCAATATCAAACCCCTAAATTTTTTTTCTCCCCTTTTTCAAAGACACCCACCGCAAGTCCTAATTTTTTTCTCTTCTTTTTCAAAAAATCTGTCGTTCCTCCATGTTGTTAGTCGGACATTGTTTGTTCTCCAACATAGTTTCTTTGTTGTTTGTGATCTCACAATTCCCGCTGTGTGAGACATCGCGCTTGTGATCTTGATAGGAATATGACTTCCAAATCTAGTAGAACGAACTTAATCAAAGATTCATCTTCCAGTAAAAGTGGTAAGAAATGTTATTATTTAATTTGTATGCATACTCGGAGTATTTTTCTTAATCTTTCATGTTATTTATGTATGTTATTTGAATGATTTTGTAGTGCCAAGTAAGAGAAAAATATCAAGTTCTAAAAAAAGTTGATTACCACAAGTATCAAGTGCTCCTAGTCCTATTCCATTATCACAAATATCAAATGCTCATAGTCGGTCGAAGATGGCCGATCTAGATTCTATCCCAACAGAAGGTAATAATACTTCTTCTGGTACCACAACTAAAAAGAGTAGGTCTGGGGTATGGGAATATTTTCAGAAAATGAAAGATTCTGATGGGAATTACTTGGGGAGGTCTACATGTATTTATTATGGTAATAGTTACCAGAGTTAGAGTGAGAAATGTACTTCTGCTTTATGGAAACATCTAAGAGTAAGTTGCAAAAAATGTCCACTTGAAGTTAGAAACAGTTTAGTTGAGACACAAATGAGTAACGATAAAAAATAAAAAATGTTGAGTTTTCAGAGTGTAAGTAATATTGATGATGGGAAACTAACTTGTTGGGAGTTTGATCATGATCGTGTGCGAGCAGCAGTGGTTAAGATGGTTATTTAGTGTGAACTCCTTTCAAGTTTGTTGAATCTGAAGGTTTTAAGGATTTTATTTAAGAAAGTCTTCCATGGTTTAAAATTCCTTCTAGATATACCATTGCTAGAGATTGTTTTTCTTTGTTTGTCATAGAAAAGAAAAAATTGAATGTTTAGCTCTAATCCGAGTGTCAACGTGTTTCTTTAACCACTAATACTTGGACAAGCATTCAAAATGTCAATTACTTATGTTTGACAACCCATTTCATTGATTATTACCACATTTGAACCACTATAAGCCTTGTGTATTTATCTTTTTGTATTTTAGCATTTTTGTTGTTATATCTTGCTGCATTCTACATCACATCATACAACATTCAAGTTTTGCTAAAACTCAGATTTCTGAAAAGGTTTTCAAAAGAAACTCTATCAAGTTAAAGTTTCCACTGCATAAGAACTCTGGTACCGCAAGCTGCACTTCATTCTAGCCCAGTAAGTTGTACTGCATTCTGCACTATATTTTGATATAGGACACATTGCTGCAAGTTTGAATTTTTTTTGAAAAATCGACAGAGGTTCATTCACCCCCTCTAAACCAAGGACAAAAATATCGATATCGGTAGAAATATCGGTACCTTAATTTTACGGAAATATCGACGGAAATATCGAAATATCGATGAAAATATCAAAATATCGACGGAAATATCGAAAATATCGAAATATCGGTACTTGAATTTTAAGGATATATCGGGGAAATATCGGGGAAATTTCCGGATATTTTTGTCCATGCTCTAAACCTCTATGCCACTTGGGACCAACAAACTTTATATTTTAATTGTTTTTAACATATAAAAATAATTTGAGTTTTTCATTATTTCATGTTGTAACGCCTCATTCCCCTTTTAATTGGAAATAAGTCGTCACCTTTTACTTATTTAAGAATTAAAGAAATTATAATTACTTTCTAAAATAAAATGAAGACACGAGAGTTATAACTTTTTTTTTAAAAGCGTAACATATATACATATATATCTAACTATAAACCAAGTCTAATCGTGTCTCACCCACATTTCTAAGTAAAATGTTCAAACCAAAATCTTATCTGAATTTACACAACAAAACATATATACATGACAGGACACAAGTCTATGCAGAAAACAGGCTATGTTGTAAAATTCAGCATAAATCACATAAAATTCAAAAAAATACATACTAAATTTCTGCACGTACCTAAGAATTAGTTCTAAAACATAGAAGAAGATCATATATAAATTCGAAGGATACAATTCAAGAAAATTATCTAATTCAAACCTAAAAACAGAATGAATTTGTCACAGAATAGGGTCATGTTTGAAAATTCATAGTAAATTAAATTCAAGTCCAAATATTATGAAATTTAACAGAACTATTCTTCACTTTGTATATTACAACATGTTAAAAGAATTTAGTCTAATTCAATTTCTACATCTTTCGAACAATTCCAAAACAGAAGAAAAACATAGCACAACCTTAAGTATATCCTAGAAACAACTTTTTTCTCCATTCAAGCAACATAAAATTCCCAACCAATTGCCAAAGAATATTTTTGGACTTTTTAACCTAAGATATTAGTCATAAAGTATGAGAATTTAATGAAAGTATTATAAGGGTTTAGCCATTAGGGTTTGTGAGGAAGAACTTTGACATATTTTTTTTCTTTGATCTTTTCTTTCTTTTGTTTCTCTTCTTTTCTTTGCTTGCTATATCAACTACTTATGGCTGATTTTTGGTTCTCTTAATCAATGGTTTGGACGAGAGAGAGAATATCATTAAGTAATGGGTGTAATTAGAGACGCCCAAACGGTTCGCCGGTTACGGTTCCGGTTCGAACCGCCGGTTCGGCGGTTTCGAATTGGTGGAACCGAAACTGAACCGTGTGATGGCCGGTTCTGGTTTCGGTTCCAAACCGCCGGTTGAACCGAAACCGGACGGTTCGGCCGGTTCGAACCGGCGGTTTTGGTCGGTTTTTTTTTTTTTTTTTTTGATTGATTTTTTTATAATTATAAAATCACAACTCCAAATTTGATTTTTAATGTTTGTTTTGAAGTATATCATATCATAATTTATACCATGAGAAATTGAAATATTTAAGTGAACAAACATTTTTCATTATCATTATAACTTGGAAAATTATTACAAGTTAGAACTCTATATAATCTATGATCTAATATATTACAAAAGTTGATATATATTACAATTACAAAAGTCCATATCTATCTAAAAGAAATAAAAGTCTATCTTGAATTACAATTATCTATCTATCTTGAATTATATAATACAATTCTAAGATCTAAGTAGAACATTCTAACTAACATATGAAACAACATTAGCCAAAAGGAGGGGAACAAATTGAAAGAGCTTGAGTTTTATTCTAAGTTTGGAATTGAAATTCAAATTCCAAACTTAAAATAAAATTGCCTACGTATCCTTAATTCAAATCAAATTAAGGAATCAAAGCTCACGTAGTTCTCTTACCTCAACTTACCTACGCCCAATCGTCGGGGTTGTTGATGCCACTACCACCGGAGGATGTTGTGTTTGAGTCGTAACCATACAAGTCCGGTTCACCTTCCTCAAAGCGTGTGCAATCGAGGTTTTGTTGACGTTTGGATGCCTTGACCCAATCCTCAAGGAGCATAAGGTTTTGGACATTCTCGGCGGCCAAGTTTGCTCGTCTCGCACTCAAAGTGTGGCCCGATATGCTAAAGGCATGTTCAACCGAGACCGTGGAGGCGGGACATGCAAAGATCTCCTTGGCAATAATTGTTAGTATAGGATATATGGTGGTCCTCCGTGACCACCACTTTAATAGATCCGAATTGTTCTCGAAAGCAATAGATTCAAAAGTAGCACTTAAATAAGAATCTAATTCTTGTGATGGGTTGGTACCTCTAGCTCTTTTTTGCGTTCTTATGTCATAGAAGTTGTAAAATTGACTAAGAGTTGGTCCAAAACTAGATGAAGAAGAAGAATAACTACTAGATCCTACATTTTGATCTCCTACTTCATCACTACTACTTGCATCACCATGAATTGTTTTATATTGTCTAAATAAATCATACAAATAATCTTTTGCCCGTTTTACTACTTCCCTAGGATTAGGCACATATTCTACTAGATCATATTCACTAATCAAACCACATGGAAACAATGCATTATAGTACATATTTAAGAATTCTTCTAATCCATCTTCTCTAATCCTAGGATCTAATAATTTAGCACATAAATATAGAGGGGGTAGCTCATGATAATATTTTAACCATTTTGCTTTCATCATAATAATTGCATCACTTAAAATAGGATCATCTTTGTAAGAGTTAATTACCAAAGCAATTTTAACACATTGATCTAAAGCTAAAGGAGATGTAGGATAATAACATCCACTAACTTCCCTAGTGGCTTCTTCAAATTTTTTTAACAAACCCATCATGTTTATACAAGAATCCCAAGAATGTGCAACTAACATAACATTATTATCACCAAATTCCATAAAAAAAGCACATAAAAGTTCTCTATAATTATACGAATCTTGAAGCATGTAAAAAGTAGAATTCCACCTATGTGGCACATCTTTCACAATTTTTTTTACTTCTAATCCATTCAATTTACAAAACGTGGCCCATCTTTTCCGCATTTGTACGGTGTGACAAATTAAATTAATTGCATCTCTAATTTTATCTATTTCTACTTCTAAAGTTTTTAATCCATCTTGAACACATAAATTAAAAACATGACACATGCATCTAGTATGAAAAAGATCACCATTTAATGAAGGTTTACAAAAATCAATTATTGTAGGCAAGCTAGCTTTATTATTAGTTGCATTATCTAAAGCTATAGCAAATACTTTTGTTAATATACCATAATCATTTAACACATGTATTACTTTTTGTGAAATATGCAAACCGGTATGTTTTTTATTAAAATCAATAAAAGCAATTAAACGTTTTTGAACATCCCATGCATCATCAATCCAATGGCAAGTAATTCCCATATAATCATTTTTATTATAAGGATCTTTCCAACAATCACAACATATTGCAACTTTTTGTTTAAGGTTAGCTAAATCGGATACTAATTTATATTTTCTTTCACGTACTCTTTTATCAATATCCCTAGTGGTCGTGTTCCTACTTATCATTCTAGCGGGTGGTTGTAAATACGTGCTCACATAATCTTCATAAAGGTCATCGGAAGCAAATGAAAAAGGTAGATGTTTTGAAGCAATAAAATTGGCGATGCCTTTCCTAAGTTCTAATTGACTAAATTTAAAGGTTAAAGAATTCATATCTTGTGAAGACCCGGTGAATCCTCGTAGTTGTGTTTGAGAGCGCTCCAATCCAACCTTGTCGGGATGCTTCTTCGTGATGTGGTTGTTAAACATTCCATAGCCCCCTCCGTGCTTGAACTTGTATTGCTTTCCACAATGGTTACACGTGACTACGTAGTCGACATCCGAATTCGGCACGGCTTCCTTCTTGAAGTGAATGGAGAAAATGTCACTTCGAAGTGAAGAAGGTGCTCTATTTGAAGTGGTTTGAGTTTGATTCAAACTCTCTTGTGTCGGATGCACCTCTTCTTCATCTTCGTCGGCTAAGGCTTGAGCGATTTGTTCCCCCAAATCGACATTCGGATCAAGGTCATCACACCATTGATCAATGAGCTCATCTTCGTACGATGATGGAGGTGGCATAGGACTCTTTCCCTTCCCACGAGATGATGAAGTTGAAGAACCTCTTCTAGACATGATGAATTTACAATAGAAAAAATAGAAGTAGAAATAGAACTAGAAGTTGATGACGAAGAACAAGAAATCGAAATATAACAAGAATTTGAGAGATTTTGAACTTGAAATAATTTAAAGTGAGCTAGAATGCAAGAATTGAGACTTGAGAGAGAGAGAGCAAGAGAATTGGTGTGAGCAAATACACAATTTGAACCCCTATTTATAGATCTCAAAAATTCAAAAAAAAAAAAAAAAGGAAATTGCTACGCTTCGGTTCGAACCGCCGGTTCCGGTTCGGTTCGAACCGGCGGTTCGACACATCACAGCCGTCAATTTCCAACGGCCATTTGATCTCGGCCGTTGGATGCAAAATTCCTCCAAACCGCCGGTTTGAACCGGCGGTTTCCGGTTCGGTTCGGTTTTGGCCGGTTTGCAACGGTCATTTCATCCGGGCCGTTCATCTTCAACGGCTATATTTGATTCAAGCACAGCCGTACACGTGGCATGGTCGAATTTAAAAAAAAAAAATTACATAAAACCGGCGGTTTAACCGCCGGTTCGCCGGTTTGTTTAATTGAAAACCGAAACCGAACCGGTTCCCGGCGGTTCCCGGTTCCGGTTTGGAACCGAAACCGGGTCAACGGTTCCCGAAACCGTTGACCGCCGGTTCGAACCGGCCCAGTTCCGGTTTTTCGAACCGTTTGGGCGTGTTTAGGTGTAATGCATGTTATGAGGTGAAGTAGGAGGTGGGTGGGGGGTTAGGTGTCAAGTTCTAGAAGTGGCTCATATCTTAACATGTAAGATTCTAATTAAAATAATAATAATTAAAATTTCTATGTTGTCTTGATATTTTGAGTAGTAATCATATGTACATAGTATTAACAATTTACATACTTAGCATATAAACTTAATATCATTTTATTCATTTAAATTTAACTAACATCTTCTCTTTTTACTTCCGTTCATATGTATCGAGTGAGTGGAGATCGAGCTCGATTTCCTCCATAAGTTATCCTACAAAAATTCTTAAAATGTCGAAAGAGATATTAGATCATAAAATTTTAAAATCATCGATCATAATATGATTCGTAAATCATAACTTTAAGTAATATAAGAACTTGCACTTAAATCATTTATACTTGAACAATAAAAGAATTTTTTATAAAATATGCAATGCAGGGTGTTTTCTTAAAATGGGGTGTTACAACTCCCCCCACCTTAGTTTTTTAAAATTTCATCCTCGAAATTTGGGTAAATAACTCTGGGTACTTGCTAAGAATTTCGTCTTCACGTTCCCAAGTCGCTTCCTCCTCTCTATGCCTATTCCATTATACCATAACTAATGGTATATCCCTATTCCTCAAAGTCTTAATCTTTCTCCCGATAATAGACACATATTGTTCTTCGTAAGTTAGGCCTTTCTTAATCTCAAATGATTCAAGCATAATCTGATGGCTAGGATCTGACACGTATTTTCATAGCATTGATACATGAAAGACGTCATGAACTGTAGATAAATTCGGAGTAAGGGCAAGTCGATAAGCAATACCTCCAATACGTTCTAAGATTTCAAACGGTCCTATAAATCTTGGTCTCAACTTTCCTTTCTTTCCAAAACAAATTATCCATTTAACTGGTGTAACTTTAAGGAATACCTTTTCGCCAATCTCGAATTGTAGATCCTTCCTCCACAAGTCGGCATAAGATTTTGTCGATCTTGTGCCATCTTAATTCTTTCTCAAATCTTAGTGATTGCTTCTGTGGATCTCTGTATTAGCTCTGGGCCCAAAATCTTTCTTATTCCAACATCATCCCAATGAATTGGTGTTCTACATCTCCGCCCGTACAGTGCTTCATATGGGGTCATTCCAATGGTTGATTGGAAACTATTGTTATAAGCAAATTCTACTAGAGATAAATGATCTTCCCAACTTCCTCCAAAGTCTAAAACACATGTCCTAAGTAGATCTTCTAGAATTCAGTTGGTTCTTTCTGATTGCCCATCTGTTTGAGGGTGGAAAGCAGTGCTAAAATTCAGCTTTGTACCAATTGCTAACTGTAAACTCTTCTAGAATTTCGAAGCAAATCTTGGATCTCTATCAGATACAATCAAAACTGGAACACCATGTAACCGAACTACTCCATCAACGTATAACCTTGCTAGTTGGTTCATCAAATACGTCATCTTGATCGGTATAAAGTAAACTAATTTTGTTAGTCTGTCAACAATTACCTATATAGTTTCGTACTGCTTAGGGCTTCTTGGTAGTCCTGCAATGAAATCCATTGTCACGTGCTCCCATTTCCATTCTGGGATTTCCAATGGGTTCAACAATCCTGATGGTTGTTGATGATCAGATTTAACCCTTTGACACGTAAGCCATCTTCTTATGAATTGTGCAATAATTCATTTCATGCCCATCCACCAAAAGTTACTCTTGAGGTCTCTATACATTTTTGTTTCTCCAAGATGTACGGTATAAGGTGTGACATGAGCTTCCCTCATTATCTCATCCCGCAACTCATCATTCTTTGGTATACAAATTCTGTCTTTGAATTCCAAAGCTCCATCTAAGGTTATCAAGAAATCCTTAGTTTTCTCTTCTTGGACTTTATTACACATTTGGTTGATAAATTTGTCACCCTTTTGAGCCTCGATTATTTGTCCTCTTAATGTCGGCTGAGCTATCATTGCGGTTAACATCACCATTGACTGCTCTGACTTGACAATTGTTAGCTTCAATCTGCTAAATTCTTGAATCAATTTTTCTTGCTAAGTAGGCAAAACTGCTAATTGGCCTTCTTATTTTCTACTGAGTGCATCAGCTACTACATTTGCCTTGTCTGGGTGATAGAAAATCGTACAATCATAATCTTTCACCAATTCTAACCACCTTCGTTGGCGCATATTAAGGTATACACTCCATATTTTACTCCGTACAAGTAGTGTATCCACATCTTTAATGCATGTACGACTGCTGCTAACTCCAAGTCATATGTTGGATAGTTTTGCTCGTGCACTTTCAATTGGCGAGATGCATAAGCTACCACTTTCCCGTGTTGCATTAGTACACATCCTAACCCAGACTTACAGACATCCATATATATATCAAACCCTTCCGATCCATCTGGTATTGTTAAGACTAGTGCAGTTGTCAAACTTTGCTTAAACTTTTGGAAACTGGTTTCACACTCTGGTGACCATTTGAATTTCTCATTTTTCTTTGTGAGTTGTGTGAGTGGTTTTGCAATACACGAGAAGTTTTGGATAAACCTTCTATAGTATCCTGCTAGACCTAGAAAACTACGTATTTCATTGACATTTATCGAAGTCTTCCAGTTTAGGACTGCTTTAACCTTGGCAGGATCCACCTCAATCCCTTGAGCCGTGATGACATGTCCTAAGAAAGTTACTTTGTTCAACCAAAATTCATATTTGCTAAACTTAGCATACAACTTCTCTCGTTGCAAAACTTTTAGAACTGTTTTGAGATGTTCTTTGTGTTCTTTTGCATCATTTGAGTAGATCAAGATGTCACTAATGAACACGATGACAAACTTATCTAAGTATTTATAAAATACACAGTTCATCATGTCCATAAAAATTACAGGTGTATTGGTCACTCCGAAGGGCATTACAATAAACTCGTAATGTCCATAACGAGTTCTAAAAGCAGTCTTTGGAATATCACTTTTCTTGACTTTTAACTGGTGATATCCAGATCGGAGATCTATCTTTAAAAATATACCAACATTCTTCAGTTGATCAAATAAGTCTTCGATCCTTGGTAGAGGGTACTTATTCTTGATCGTTAATCGATTAAGCTCCCAACAATCAATACACATTCTCAATGAACCATCTTTCTTCTTTACAAACAAAATTGGTGCTCCCCATGGAGAGGCACTCAGATGGATGAATTTCTTATCCATCAATTTCTCTATTTGAATTTTCAGTTCATGTAATTCCTTTAGGGCCATTCTGTATGGAGCCTTTGACACTGGCGCAGCTCCAGACATTAGATCAATTGTAAACTCCACTGATCGATCAGGTGGAATTCCTGAGAGATTTTCTGGAAATACTTTAGGGAACTCTCTTACTATTGGCATATCTGCTGGTGTTAGCTTTGCATCTTCTATTTTTGTAACGTTCACAAGATATGCTTTGCATCCACCTTTCTTTATTAGGTTGATTGTATTCATTGCAAAAATGACTAGTACATATCCTCGCATTCTGGTTCCATGAAACATGAATTGTTGACCATTTGGAGTTTCTAAATCCACATTTCTATCTTTATACAAGATCACAACTCGACTTTTACTCAACCAATCCATTCCTAAGATGACATCAAATCCTTTCATTCCTATCACATATAGATCGGCTAATAATTCATGTTCATCTAGGTTCAATCTAACATCTTTTACCATGTTCTTGATCTTGATATTCTGCCCTGAAGGTACTCTAACTTCTAGATTCGTATTCTTAACATAATCTAGTTTAAGTTCCTTATTAAAAGTATCGGATATAAAAGAATGAGATGCTCCTGTATCGAATAAGACGTAAGCAGGTATATTGAAAATTAATATCATACCTGCTACAGTCTCATTTTCTCCTTCGAGTTGCTCATCTTCTGGGTTATCTTCTTCTTCAGCGTATTGAATCCCTAGCAAGGCATTTAGTTTACCCTTACCCTTTTGGATATTATTCTGAGGGTTTGTCGGATGAGGTCCAAATGTACCTCCAATCTTTGTTTGGATGCTCTTTTGATTAGTGTACACATTAGCTTTGTGGCCTAATTTATGACATCGAAAACAAATATCCTTATCTTTTATGCACTTTCCCCAATGGAATTTTCCACAGTTCTGACAAGCAGGTACCTGTATGGGTCTTGAGGCCGCTGCAATCATGGGACGAATGTTACGGGGAAATGTATTCCCTTTCGTTATGGGTTATGGTGGAGTCTTCCTCTTAAACTGACTCACAATTGGCTTCTGCTCGCTCCTTAAACCTAAGCTCATAGATACAATGCATGCCCTTTCAAACACATCTCTAAAGTGCGGAAGTCTTAATCCTGACACTATACTACCAACCTCTGGGCGTAAACCTCTCTCAAACCTTCTTGCTTTCCTATCATCAGTATCCACCAAATGAGGTGCATACTTGGAGAGTGAGTTGAATCTGCGCTCATAATCAGTCACTGTGCTTGTCCATTACCGAAGATTCATAAATTCAATCTCCTTCTAGTCTCTCAATGCTTGCGGAAAAAATTGATTTAACAATATCCCCTTAAATTCTTCCCATTCAAGGGTTCTTCTTACTCCTGGTGTTAGGGTTTGCTCATGTGATTGCCACCATTGACCTGCATCTTCCGCTAGTTGGAACCTGGGACATGAGACTTTCTGTATCTCTGATATCTCCATATGCTCAAAGATTCTTTCTAGTTTTGCAATCCACTCTTCCATCCTCAAGATCAACACGAGGCCTGATTCTCCTCATCATCATTAGAACCTCTACGAGGGTGCTTCGATGGGCGCTCATGCTTAGATGTAGGTGGCCGGCTAGGACCTGCTCCATCATCCTTTGTTCTTCGATCAACTGCTAGTTTCTCATTTGTACCTTCAATCTGACGCTGGCCTACTCGAAGAGAGGTCCTGACAGCTCTCGTCCTCTCCAACATCTCCTGACTGTGAGTGGATAGCCTCTTATACTCGGTGTAAGCATATG
Organism: Scutellaria minor; assembly: GCA_954870855.1. Taxonomy (NCBI): domain Eukaryota; kingdom Viridiplantae; phylum Streptophyta; class Magnoliopsida; order Lamiales; family Lamiaceae; genus Scutellaria; species Scutellaria minor. Next base: position 6,302,367 of record OX940726.1, on the reverse strand, counting down.
CAAAAATCTCATCAATAGTCTGTAGACGCATGACCCACATTATAGCTCGTAGCGAGTACTAATGAGCTTTGTTCTCCATTTGTGCTATATCGGCCAAGCATATCTTATAATGCTCTATAACCTCCTGTAAATTCAAGCAGTAAGCTCTGTACTCAATCTGAGGTCCCCGTCTTTCGTCAAGGATGAATAACCTTCAGAAAACTGACCAAGCTATAGTCTGGTACATTGGGTGTATAAATGCTTGACTGCCTATAAAAATCACAGTCTGCAAGACCTCGAACCGAGAGTCTCTTACGCGCCTCACTAAACTAATACGTTCTAAAAACTCCTATACGTCCTCCCAGCCGTGCTAATAGCACTCGCGGTACTCCCGCTCTAACTGTGTGCATCTGGCTTCACGATCCATTCAACTATACTAATTGTATCATATCCACATTCAAGTCAACTCCAAATTCTATAATCTAGGGATTTATGCATGTATGTATTTTGAAATAAAATGATTAAATTTAAACACCAACAGAATAGTTAAATCATTTCGATCATTGTAATATATTACCTCTGCATATTGCTTATTAGTACTTTTCATATTCTCATTAGACCGTATCTGACAATCTCTTACATGCATAACATCATAACTTAAACCTTTTCATAAAACATATCATACTTTATCGAATATCTTTAAAACGTAACTTAAAATACTTACTCGGCGATGATTCGGATGGTAGCTAGTTGTTGACTTTCCCGCACTTGGCATACTTAGTTCATAATCATAACCATACCTTTAACTTTTATAACTCAAAATCATATTTAGACTCCTTAAACAAATAAACCTTAGCCGGAAACATTAGACCTAGAGTCCAAGACGATAATCCCTAAACATCGGCTCTGATACCATGCTGTAACGCCCCGTTCTCTTTTAATTGGAAATAGGTCGTCACCCTTTACTTATTTAAGAATTAAAGAAATTATAATTACTTTCTAAAATATAGCGGAAGACTTAAAATGAAGACACGAGAGTTATAATTTTTTTTTAAAAGCGTAACATATATACATATATATCTAACTATAAACCAAGTCTAGTCATGTCTCACCCACATTTCTAGATAAAATGTTTGAACCAAAAACTTATCTGAATTTACACAACAAAACATATATACATGATAGGACACAAGTCTATGCAGAAAATAGGCTATGTTGTAAAATTCGGCATAAATCGTACAAAACTCAAAAAAATACATACTAAATTTCTGCACGTACCTAAGAACTAGTTCTAAAACATAGTAGAAGATCATATATAAATTCGAAGGATACAGTTCAAGAAAATTTTCTGATTCAGAACTAAAAATAGAACGAATTTGTCACAGAACAGGGTCATGTTTGAAAATTCATAGTAAATTGAAAAGAAATTCAAGTCCGAATATTATGAAATTTAACAGATCTGTTCTTCACTTTGTATATTACAACATATTAAAAGAATTTAGTCTAATTCAATTTCTACATCTTTCGAACAATTCCAAAACAGAAGAAAAATAGAGCACAACCTTAAGTATATCCTAGAAACAACTTCTTTCTCCATTCAAACAACATAAAATTCCCAACTAATTGCCAAAGAACATCTTTGGACTTTCTAACCTAAGATATTAGTCATAAAGCATGAGAATTTAATGAAAATATTATGAGGGTTTAGCCAAAATACCTTTAGGGTTTGTGAGGAAGAACTTTAACGTATTTTTTTTCTTTGATCTTTTCTTTCTTTTGTTTCTCTTCTTTTCTTTGCTTGCTATATCAACTACTTATGGCTGATTTTTGGTTCTCTTCATCAATAGTTTGGACGAGAGAGAGAATATCATTAAGTAATGAGTGTGATGCATGTTATGAGGTGAAGTAGGAGGTGGGGTGGGGGTTAGGTGACAAGTTCTAGAAGTGGCTCATATCTTAACATGTAAGATTCTAACTAAAATAATAATAATTAAAATTTCTATGTTATCTTGATATTTTGAGTAGTAATCATATGTACATAGTATCAACAATTTACATACTTAGCATATAAACGTAATATCATTTTATTCATAACTAACATCTTATCTTTTTACTTCCGTTCATATGTGTCGAGTGAGTGGAGATCAAGCTCGGTTTCCTTCATAAGTTATCCTGTAAAAATTCTTAAAATCTCGAAAGAGATATTAGATCATAAAATTTTAAAATCATCGAACATAATATGATTCGTAAATCATAACTTTAAGTAATATAATAACTTGCACTTAAATTATTTATACTTGAACGATAAAAGAAATTTTTATAAAATATGCAATGCAGGTGTTTTCTTAAAATGGGGTGTTACACATGTAAACTAAAAGATATCATTTAAAAAGGCACAACATAAATATTATTAAGATATGAGCTAACCAACATAATTATCCAAAATTAAAAAAAAAAAAAAAAAATAAATAAATAAATATATATATATATATTAAATAGCCAAATTAGACGAAAAAAATTCAATAATCAAAAAGTCATTAGGCGGGACAAAAGGAATCTTGTAAATTATACCAACTCTATTGGTTTTATATTAGTATAAATATAGAGTTTTTACCTAAGATTTATACATTTTATAGTTATTTAAATAAAATTTAATAATACCATTCAAACTTAATATGATTTGTATATTTCACCAATTATACAGTAACAATCACAATAAAATTTATGTAATACAATTAATTATTTTCGTGAACCAACAATTTTCTAATGCAATATGTGCAAATTATTTTTGATGTGAAATCAATTCTTAAATAAATAACGAGAAGACCAACAAATTATAATTATATACAAATATATAACTGTCCAAGTAGTGGAAGAAAATGTGAATTAAATATGTAAGTTTTATCTTAATGACAGTTAATAGAAAACACAAATTTTGAATTAAAATTAAAACTTCTATAGTTATTTTCATAAAATTTAATGATGCATAGCACATATTTAATATTCAACAGATATAACAACAACATTAATAAAATTGTTCTAGGCTTCTAGCAACCAAGCGAAACCATATTAATATTATATATAAATAGTATAAAATCCAAAAAAAATCCCAACATTAATTTTATAGGTATTGGATAGAATCAAAAAAATTAAATCCAACCATATAACAATGAACACCTACTAAAATATTTTTTATATTATATTATTATTATTATTATTATTATTTCGGACTTATTAACATTTGGATATTTTTATATTATTGTTCAGATTTATATTTTAGGATTCTAAGCTAATTTTCAAATTTATTAATTTTTTGATTTCAAGATTTCGGACACCATTTTTAAATTTTCAAATTTATCATATGAGTATGAGATAAGCAAAATTATTTGTAGTAAAAATTGGTTCAAAGGGTTTAATAGCCTAGTTACTAGTACATATATGTGTAGTAAAAATTACTCCACTAAGGCACTAAGGCCCGATTTCTTTTGCAAAACCTAATATCCTAGTGCAGAAAGCCCGTGTCCAACTCACCGCCGTTTACCAGCCCTCGCCGGCCACCTGCTTCCTCCGTCTACGCCGGCAAAGTTCTAGTCCATATTAGTTATTCTATCTTCTCCAATAAATCCATTATTTCAAGATCATATATATTGAGAGAAATGGCAAAATAATTACAAGACAATTCCTTTTCTTTTCGAATCAGATGTAGTCAATGGAGTAGCTCAACTAGTAAGATAGCCTTCGTCTCTGTAAATGTGAGCTGCAAAATGCACTTTTTTTCTCTTCTTACTATGCATTGAGAGAGAGAGACAGAAATAGAGAGAAATGGCAAAAGAATTACGACACAATTAGGAAGGGAAAGACAAAAAGACAGATCTACATTTTCTGGGTGGGTTTGGTTTTACCTGTTCCAATTTTCGGCACTGCACATTGCCATTTTCGGCGTTATTGACTAGTATTTCTCTATCTCCTGTTGTTGGTGTTAGGGTTTCAACATTTGCTTCTGCCATGGAAACTGGGTCTAGTAGCGGGCTTCGTTTCCGAAGGATTCCTCGGCAGTCCTTTTCTAATTGCTTTCAGATGGACCCATTGGTGAGTTTTGGTTTATGAAACAAATGCAATCTTCTGTTGTTTAGATAGTTGAATATACTTTAGATAAAGAGCAATTGCCTGTGTTGCTGCTTCAGAATGAAACATTCAATTTTAGTATTATTTGCTTTCTAGATTGTTAATAGCTGCTCTCCTCCATGTATCACTACTAAGTTTTAAAGCTTCATTATCACCACTGGTTCTATGATGGGTCGATAATGCTGCTGCACGAACTTGTTCATTGCCAGTAGCTAGTGAAGACAACTGGTTACGCTGAAGTTTTAAATTTGTCAACTGGGCTCCTCTTTGATTTTTTTTTTTGGTATTTTATTCCAGCTTGATGAAAACTTGGAGCAATGGCCACATCTAAATGAGCTTGTTCAGAGCTATGGAGCTGACTGGGTGAAAGATGAACACAAGTATGGACACTATGAAAGCATTGGTCCCATTACATTTCAAAATCAGATATTTGAGGGACCGGATACTGATTTCGAAACAGGTTTCTAGACAAGAATTGTTATTGTTCCATTAACTTATCTGGAGAAACCTTTGAAGTAAAAATGCACAAGTTAATAATTGGTCTCGGCCTCTTGCTGGAAAGTATTGCACTAGACGGTGTTGGGAATTCATTTAATATCTTTCAACTTATTAGTTTCCAAATCTATGCTAGCTGTTCAAGTTAATACCTAGCTATAAGAGTTTGTTTGAGGGCTGTTCCCAAGATTGTGATGTTACAAAATCCCTCCTGCCTATCATAAATTTGGAGTTTCTTTGTAATGAATTGATAAAATCAAAAAATCTTTCTTTTACAGGAAATACCCTTCTGAATTATAGCACCTCTACAACTTTACTTTTTGTTTTTTCATATCGTATCAATGGGACAGTGGTCAATACATTACTCAAGGCTGCTTTTCTGGCTGTGTGTTGCAGAAATGGAGCTGGCTAATGCCAGAAGGACTAGGATACAAGTTTCAACAGAGGACGAAATGGCAAGTACATCGGGAAGTCATTTTTCAGGATCAAACCTTCATGATTCTTCAAATGCAGAGATTTCGAAGCTCTGTGTACGACACTTTTGACCACAATCTCTATATAATATAGTTTAACCCCTTTTCTCAAACTATCATAAATGACTTGCAGCATTTTGGAGAATCGCCGCTGCCAGCATATGAACCTGTTTTTGATTGGGATAATGAGAGATCCACAATATCTGGTCAAAGAATCCCTTCCACTAACATATTTCAGTATACCAGGTCTTTCTCTTACTTTTGTGTGCTAATTTGCACGTGTACTCTTATTCTCTCTTAATTTTATGTTTCCTCATTTCTCTTGTCTCTTCCTCCCTTCTTTTGGTGTGTTCTTATTTTTATTATTATTTTTTGTAGTGGTCTAAGGATTGCAGTGAAAGTCCTGTCTCTGTCATTTCAAATTGGTTGTGTCGGTGAGTTTGAACTTTTGTAGAGTGATATGATATTTATTGCAGTTCTTCTATTTCTTTTGTTACTTGGAGCCCTTTGAGCTTCAAGCTTAATTCCGTAGCTGAAACACAGAAGTTCTCTTGTAGAGCCATTTTATGGCACTATGTGTTTATATAATAGGGAGAGAAGGGAAAAACTTTCGGAGGATTTCATTTTCAGCATGTTACCAGCTGAAATGCAAAATGTAAGTTGTTCAAGTTTTTTCAGTTTCTTTCATTTTTCCTTAGCTGACGATTAAAAAAAGAATTAAATTTGTTAATTCTTTCTCCCATCATGTTTTAATAGAAAAACCATATTAGTTTTTTTGTTATTTATAGAAATGTGCTAATTTTTATGTGTAACAAACTTATTCAGACCAGCAGTTCTGTTGAGGCTCGTGGAATTTTTCGTGTGGATGTACCATCTGCTTCGGTTTGTTTGCTAGTCCAGTTAGAAAAGCCTGCCACCGAAGAAGGTGGAGTGACTTCTTCAGTTTATTCACGTAAAGAACCGGTAAGGATTTTTTACATCTGTAAGCTTAAAATTATTACCCTTAATTATATTTGATTGACATGAAAGAAATGAAAGCAGAAGAGATGTATATTATATTCTTCTTACAAAAAGATAATGTTATATTTGAGCTTCTCATGTTTGCTTGAAATAGACTTGTTATATAATTAGTCTTTACTTTGTGAGTACCTTTAACACCTGTTTCTATAAAATGAATGAATCTATGTGCAATGTTATTTGATTCACTTCTGCGCTCTGCTTTTTTTTTTTGTGTTTTTTTTTCTTTTTTTGCTTGATAAACAGGTTCATCTTACTGAGAGGGAGAAACAAAAACTGCAAGTGTGGTCTCGGATCATGCCTTTCAGAGAGTCCTTTGCCTGGGCAATCATCCCGCTCTTTGATAGTGGTGTAACTTCTGCTTCTGGTGGGTCTTCGTCCCCCAGCAGTCCACTTATTACTAGCATTTCAGGTTCAAGTTCTCATGAGGGTGCTGCTGAATCGGTTGCAAAGATCACATTAGATGGAAAGCTTGGCTATTCTAGCGGAAACTCTATTATAGTTGAAGTGTCAAATCTGAGCAAAGTTAAAGAAGGCTATACTGAGGAGTCGCTCCTGGTTAATTTCTATTCATATCTACTTATAAATAATATTTGCTGAAGAATTCATTCTCTAACTTATTGCCTCATAATGATATCTTCAGGATAAAGAGCCAAAATGTATTTCTTAATCCAATGCCCAATTTTTTCTCCAATTCAAAGTTTGGGTAAAAAGTCTAAATATGATGCTCAAAGACCAAAAAAGGAAAAGGGTTCTCGATTGTATTTCTTTTGTCATCCATTACATAGTTAATTAGCTACTCGTCAATGCTATTTTATTTTAATTCATTTAGATAAAGTGCTTTCTTCTCCTCCTTTTAATGGTGTCATTAGATGATGGATAGAAGCAAGTGACTCCTCAACAGCCACTAATTCAAGAGCGCTAATGTATCTAGACCTTTAGTAACCTTAGATGTTGAAATCCAAAAACTATTTCCTTTTATTTCTAGTATCTTTTTCTTAATAGTTAGACTACTGCTTGCTATATTTTTCAACTTTAACTTGTAGATTTTAAAATAGTTCTAGTAGTTTGCCAATTAATCATCTAGGACCTGAGTAAAAAGAAAATTGTTAATGGTATAACTGGAATATTGGCCTTCCATTTCCATTTTGGGATTTACTTCTTACTTGTCCATACCAAGCATCTTGAAGTAAATGTAGTATATTTCCTTTTGTAAGCCTGTTCAACCTATCCCTCTCTCTTTCACTTCCCTTTCCATCTCATTCAATGAAAAAAGTTCCATGGTTAAACTTAATGTAAGTTAAATGAAAAAAGTCATGTGGGTTCTGGTTTGTTTTTGTCTTAGTTGGATGATCTTTTTGTTTTTTGTATCCTTCTGAGGGACTTCTCATCCCTCTTTTTTCTGTAGTAATAAAATTCTGTTACTTTAAAAAAAAAAAATGTAACTCTCCTTTTCTTTTTGGAGGTATGTTAAAATTTCATGTGTTGCTTTCTTGCTACTATACCATCCCTTATTTTTAAACTTAAAACTCTTTTAGTGTTTGTTACTCATGGACTGATTTTCTCTTATTGTTAGGATCCTAAACGAAAGATTCATAAACCCGTGAAGGGTATCTTAAGATTGGAGATTGAAAAACTCCAATCTGGTCTATGTGATTCTGAAAAATCTTTCGAGAACAGAAGTGCAAATGGTGATTTGGTGGGTTATCAGAATGTGTCCGACAAAACTATGACAAAATATCCCAATTACGAAATTGATAGACGGCTGAACATCGATCTTGATTCACAATCCTCTGATAGGATAGAGTTGGATCGAAATGGATCAGTATCTCATGGTTTGGCAGATAATGCTACTAATGATGTAAGTATAGTAAATTGCATTTCTAAAGTTAACTACTGTTATTTGTGAGAGATTCATGTGAGAAGTGGAATATAATCATTTAACATTTATGAAATTGCTTCTTGTTTGTAATTTTAAAAGATTTAAACGTCCTGCTGGTTAATGAATATGTATATCTATTTTCATTCTAAAGTCATTTGTCTGCACATTCAGGTTGAGCCACACTTTTTTTTTTTGTGCAGTTCCAGGCTTTTGACTTTCGGATAATTTCAAGGAATGAGCCTTTCTTACAGCTTTTCCATTGTCTTTATGTGTATCCACTGAGTGTCAGCATGAGTAGAAAAAGAAATTTGTTTATACGAGTTGAACTGAGAAAGGATGATGTGGACATCCACAAACCCCCTTTAGAGGTGAGATTAATTACCTGCCACTTAAGCAGTTTCATCAGTTAGATCAGATTGATTTATAGCATATGATTATTGTTCATCAGGTGATACACCCAAGGGAACCAGGTTCGGCACTTCTGAAATCAGTTGATACTCAAGTTGCCGTTGGAGCTCGGGTTGCCTGCTATCATGATGAAATCAAAGTTTCGTTGCCTGTGATTTGGACCCCAATGCACCACCTTTTGTTCACCTTCTTTCATGTTGACCTTCAGACGAAAATTGAAACTCCCAAGCCTGTAAGTGTTAAGAACTTCATTGTAGCATTCCTGATCTTCTTCCATTTGGAATGGACTGGCCAAGTATTATTTTCTTTTGTTTCAGTATCTTGTCAATCTGCTTTTGTCTATATTGTGAAACTGTTTTCACTGTCTATACTTCTATTATCATGTCATCTCATTTAAAGCTACTGTGCGCATTCACTGCAGGTGGTTGTTGGATATGCTGCACTTCCTTTATCCACTTACGCACAGTATGTGCTCGTCTATTCTCTAGTTTTTATTGCTGTCATTTGAGGAAGATTAATTTGACTGGTGCTTATAATTTTTGCTGGTCTACTTTCTATTTATAGCTCATTATATATGTGAATGTAATAACTAACGTAAACAACCTGACCAGGAATGCACGACATCCAATATAGATTTCACGAATAAATCATAAATTATCCGATTCTGCTAGTGTGTTCTGTGTGGGGTACAACTAACTTTCAGTTTGTATGATATCCACTGATTTAAATTATTGAAAAGTCAAGTGTGAGTATATGGTTATATTGTTAGGTTGGTATTTGATGAGGCTACCAAACATGTTTATGGGAACTATCATGCCTTCTGATTTGAACGAGGGGAATATATGTATGAAAAGTGTCGTAGCCCCAACGCCAGTATAGACTAAAGACCCTAACCGGAAAGCTACAAAGCAGCTACCTTGCCGTTCAGGGATCTATCTGTAAGACAAGAAAAATAACTATTACAATTATGAAGTTTCTAATTCATTTATAATCAAACTGATAAAGCTTTCCATCTAATAGCGATAAATGACATTGGAAGGATCTTATAATACATGCTTATGATCTAAATGACCTTTTCTTTTTACAAGTTGCAGCTAAAGATAATGCCTAAAACATTTTGAAAGTGTATAGGTTGAGTGAGTAATAGATAATTGTGGATGCCAAGAAAACTTGTTGCATGGAAAGGTGCAGAAGAAGCCTGCAGTGGAAGTTACAAATGAAGTTATACAAATATATAATTAATGTTACAATTGTGGACATGGTTTGCATGCTGCATATTATATATCATCTACTCACCATGAATTTTATAAAATTGTGATATGTTTTTTTTTTGTGGCAGCTTGAATCAAATGAGCCTTAACTGAAAATTAGCTGATTAATTGATCAACTTCAATGGGAATTTGTCTAGCCATAAATTGGAGAATGACTTCATAGTTAATTATAGAAGTATGTTTAAGAATGGAAGTCATCCAATATTATTTATCAATATATCTGATACGAACTGCGTATTTAGTAGCCATGATTATTCAAGTTGGTGGCAAAAATATTTTGCCAGTTTGAAAGTCTGTGATTATGTTATGTTTCGGATTTTCCTGCTATAACTTAAGAAAAGTTCATTTTAAACATATACGAAAGAAGGGTAGTTGAAAACATATTTATTTTTACATGGTAGTCCAAAATTCTCAAAAGATGTGTAGGACTGCCAATAATCATGGTGCATCATACAGTTCCAGCGTGAAACCAAATAGTGTGGTAGTTAGTTATATGTTGAATGTTTAGCATTTGATGACTAATTTGTCTTATTGCCTTAAGATCATACTGTCTTAACTTACTTTCTGCTTCATTATGGAGGCACAATACCCGTATGAACTCTGAAACTCATATCTTTCCTATTGCAGACATGCTTGCATCTCTTTAGTGATTGGACATAGTTTTTCATCTTATCACTTGTGTTATGGAATTTGACTGGAGTAAGCAGTCTAAGTTGTGCAAGGACATGATGCTTATTGAGCTTTCTTGTAATGTGTATTTCAACAAATAAAAATGAGCTTGAACTTACAATCAATAGATAACATCATATACTGAATGTCTGTTGCAGGTCGAAGTCAGAGATTACTTTGCCCATTATGAGAGAGTTGGTTCAACACTATCTACAAGATAGCAGCCGGGTATGCTGACATCAAACTTGAATTTGATTTACTGTGTCAGTATTTTCTCCATTTGTTATAGGCAATGTCGCACCTTGTGATGCAAGCAAGTGAAATGGGGTGTTCGACCCTTTTTTTTCTGCATCTGCTGCATATATTGTTCCTCATTTCATTTGTTGATTAGTATTCATCTGTCAATTGAATATCATAAAATGGGTAAAAATGATGGAAGTTGTGGATCACTGGTGTGTGGGCCAGTGATGTAGCAGAACGAGCTGCTTCTAACACATCTAACAGTGGCTATGGCAAAGTAATAGGCAGTTTTGACATGTTATGTTGTTAGTAATGCATGGGATTGTAATCTAACAAGTTTAATGACTAAGAAAGCGGAATTTATGAAAGGGTCGCTGTGGAGAGAGTTAAGGTAAAGAAGGGTCGCAAGAATAATAGAAAGAACGAGGAGCACAGACACACGCATGAATTGGGCTTCTTCCTCATGAACTCAATATTAAGTCTCTGAATGTTATACTGTAACAAAGTGTGTAGAGTGTATATAACTACTTATTCATCAATGATATCCTCTAGTCAATAAATTCTAACTACAATTCCAGATGACTAAGAAAGCTCTGGTAACCCTTTTTAAATGAAGATTTGAAACTAATAATGCCTTTTCCCTTTGCATCACCTAATAGCCATTAATAAAATTTCTTGTTTTTTTATCCAAAAAAATTAAAAAATCAACAAATTTGAAGCTTTTGATTGAAAAGTAAATAAAGCTTACTTCAACTACTATCTTTCTTTGTTTAGAATACCAAAGGGTATTGCCAACTTGTTGGAGAAAAAAATGAGGGATTTTGTATGGGATGGAGTAGATGGAGACAGTTACACACATCAAGTGTCTTGGAAGATGGTATCGAGACTGAAGGAGCTCGGAGGTTTGGGCATTGGGAATATAACTTTACGCAACAAAGCCTTGCTTGGTAAGTGGTGGTGGAGATTCCAGTCAGAGAATGATGCACTGTGGTATAGGGTAATTAAGAGCAAATATGGGTTACAAGACAACAATTGGGATGCCGGTTTAGCTGTTCGTACAACTTTCAGAAGTCTGTCGAAATTCATCTCCCGAGTATATCCAGAATTCTTAAGATCAGTGGAGGTCAAGGTGAAAGGGGGTAACAAGGTTAGGTTCTGGGAGGACATCCGGCTGGGTAACTCTTCTCTCTGTGCTTCTTATCCTTCTCTCTATTCTCTTTCTACTCTTCATAACAAACCTATAATCTCCTTTATAATATCTCATGATTCCGGTCCTCAATTATCACCATCTCTATCTTGGAATTTGGGGTTTTATAGGAGTTTAAGGGATGGGGAAGTGAACGATTTGTGTTGTCTGCTAGAGATGTTAGAAATGATTAGTTTGGATGAATCACAAGAAGATGCTAGGTTATGGGCCTTAGATTCCTCTAAATCTTTTACCTGCAAATCTTTTTTTGAATCCCTTTTTACCGACATCAGTCCTTCATTTCTTTGGACCAAAACAATATGGAAGGCTCCTATCCCTAAGAAGGTTCAAGTTTTTCTTTGGTTGATGGCTCTGGGGAAGTTACCTACATGTGAGGTGTTGCAAGAACAAATCCAGAATGTTTCTTTATCTCCAAACTGGTGTGTTTTGTGCAGGTGTAGCTCTGAAGACTTGAATCACCTCTTTGTAAATTGCTCCTTCTCTGGTAGGATATGGAACAACGTGATCAAGCAGTTGGGCTTACGATGGGCAATCCCACAATTAGTCTTGTACATTCTATTAATTACTGTGGGAGGCCCTATCAGTAAGAGAGGGAAGCTGATGTGTAAGATTATAGTTCCAGTCATCCTATGGTCTATCTGGATAGAACAAAATAAGAGAATTTTTGAGAATAGTAGTGAATCGGTGGAAGAGGTTTGAGATAGAGTTAAGTTTAGAGGGGCTCTTTGGTTGTCATGTCATAAAAATTTAAGGATTGTCATACGATGGATTTAGTTAGGAGCTGGGCTTACGCCTTATAACTGCGTTGTATATGTGAATTTGGGATTTCTCATCCCTTGTTCTCTATTTTAATCAAGTAATAAATTTATGTTTCTTATCAAAAAAAAAAAAAAAAAAAAACTACTAAAAGCTAAGGATTTGTGATCTCAAATGTAATTAATGTAAATGGAATACCCTATTTCTCTATCTAAATTCATTATTTTAATCGATAGAATCACTATTCTAAAATAATATCATGGTGGTTTAAATTAATGATAAATTGATGGTGTTTTGTTATGTTTGTTTGAGTATTATGTTATTTTTTGGGTCACTATTGATAAATTATTTTAAATTTTATGTATGTTACTATTGCGAATATATACCAAAATGTCTGTATTTTAAACCTCCGGCTATGCCCCTTAGATGCTAGTCCCAACCCACCGCCCACCTAGATCCTTTTAGAACACTGAATAGAATCCCTTGATTGCTATTAGTCTCATAGTCCCCCTTGATGTGGTGCATGTCTTTGTCACCTATATAGCTCTGCTCGAACAACCTGTCATTGAGTTTATTGCTCCCAGACTGTTTTCACTTTGAATCTATCCTTCTTCATTTGAACTAAATTGACCCCACTAACCATTTACAATATTGTTTATGGACTGTTCATTTCTAGGCATTGACAGATTAGCATTCTTGTGTGCTGATTTGGTTTCATTCTGAGTTATGGTTGACAATTTTGTCAACTACCTAGGTACAAAAAGTGTTGTAGAAGAATGCAAAAGCATGAGTATTTATGTAGCAACCGAGATTGTTGTTAGGATGAATAACTATTGAGTTCATGGTATAATTATTGTCATTGTTTGCATTGTGATTAGCCAACCTATTGAATTATTGTCATAGCATTATTCTAATGGCAAAACTAGTCTTACCTTTTATATTTGCAATTTCTTTTTAGTTAAGATGTTTGTGGTTGATAGCAGTTGTTGATTTGCTTTTGTCATGTGCCACTTATTAATGAGATCCATCACTCATTAAGTTCCATGTGTTAGAAAAATTACCTTGGATATGTCATCCACCCCCCCCCCCCCCCACCCCCCAACATGCACAATGCATCTGCCAAACTGTCACAAGCTTGCTTAATCCTACCTTTCTTTGAGCTCTGGCTTCCAATTAACATGCTTAGATTTTGGCCAAGCACCTCCACACACCAGCTCCGAACTGTTGGCAACCATTTTTATATAGCCTTAACAGTTTGTCCATTGCATGTATGGCTGCATGCTGCCTTGAGCACAAGGCTCTGATTCTACTAATAGAGAAAGGGGCAGTGATGATTAAGTGAGTAGAGAGGAGTATTGTTTCAACATTTAATTTAATATCTTTAATACACTCTCTTTCTCATGCAGACCTGTTAGTTTGTATTACAACGCTGCCCGTGGAATTTTTTTAATAAATGGGTGGTGGTGAGATTTGATCACAGGACATTCCATTAGGAGACAGCTCTGGTACTATGTCGGATCACCACCTCATCTAAAAGTTTAGGCTGGTGGAGAGAACAATCATTTTAACATTAAATTAATTTCTTCAACTGTGGCTATTATTAGTAATGCTCTTGAAAGATGGTTCATTGCTTGGGAATCATTTGGTAACATCAGTTGGTGATTAGGCCTACAAATGAGAAAGAAAAAACACTTGAAATATCAAAATAAATAGGAGAGGATGTAGATGGTGATTTCAAACAAAAATGATGATGATAGTCGCAACTTCTTCAAACTAGTTGAAAATTTGGAGACAGTTACTTAATTGTTGTTTCCCGATTGTCATGTTCGATGTTCACTTTTATGACATCTGAAGTGCATGCTTCTTGTTGCTGATGATGAATGGGTATATTGACATATGTTTGGACTCCTCCTGGGTGATTCATTGATTGTCACACCTGTTTTTGCGAATTTAATTTCTTTCAAGTGCATATACTACCGATGTTCATTTTTCCTAAATTTATTATAGTTTTGTTTGATTTTAGATTGTTCCTGAATTTCTTGGTGACTTGTTTATTCTTATGCAGGAGAGGGTGGATTACTTGGAGGATGGGAAAAATGTATTTAGACTCCGCATACGTTTATGCTCTTCCTTGTACCCAATAAGTGAACGGATCAGAGACTTCTTCCTTGAGTATGACAGGCACATTCTTCGAACAAGTCCACCTTGGGGATCTGATCTTCTTGAGGTTTAATTTTTTTGTCACTCTTATACTATAGTTCTCTCTTGAGAAGATGGGCATGACTTGCATGTAGCTACCTTTCAAGTTTCAAAGCCACTGAGTTAGGTGTCTTTATTCTTCTATACCTTTTAACACTTAGTGATTGGCTTTCTTTATGTTGGTTACCGAACTGCATTCGAAATGCATTTAGTGTTAACCAAACTGAGAAGTTTTGTACTAACCTCTTTTGATTCCAAAACACGAGATGTCTCTACAGTTGAATGGATGTCGATATACTTCCTGTCAGAAAAGGCACTGAGGATTTGATATTTGATGAACAAAATCTTTTTCTTGGCAAACATCTGACTGAATGCCTGAAATGATGAAAAAGAACTTATCTTCACATTCATATTTGCATCATCATTTATTGATGTTTACATGGATATTTGTATAGTGGATTAAGACTTGAGTTTTTCTAACTTTTGTGCAGGCAATAAACAGTCTGAAGAATGTTGATTCAACAGCTTTACTTCAGTTTCTTCAGCCAATTTTAAACATGCTTCTCCATCTCATTGGCAATGGTGGAGAGACTCTGCAGGTGAATAAATAATGGAACTTGCTCGATTTTCTATCTGCAGTTTTCTTTGTACCTGAGAATTACTGTTGTTATTGTTTTCTTGATGTGTTTCATTTTGGATCGAAAAAGGAAGTTTGGGAAGCATAATATATGTTTGCTACATATTTTTTCACCATTCAGGTTGCTGCCTTCAGAGCTATGGTTAATATTTTAACACGGTATGATTCTGCTTATAGATTTCTAAATAGTTTTCTACATTATCGTGACGTTTTGTGTAATTTTGATCTGTCTACATGCAGCTTGATGGTCACCAGATGAGTTGTCCTTACATGACTATTTAATGTGTATCATTAGTGTCCATCATCAACATTTTTGTTAATACAGTGTTGTGTTCCACAGGGTGCAGCAAGAGTCGGTGGATGATGGTGAAAGAAATCTTTTTCTGGTGAACTATGCTGACTTTTGTTTTGACGATTTTGGTGGTCGTCAACCACCAGTTTACCCTGGTTTATCCACAGTTTGGGGAAGTCTGGCCCGTAGTAAGGTAATGTGGCTGAGATTTTGCTTTTAGAAATACATAATAAACCAAGTTGAAGAAAATCATGAAGAGCAAATAATTAGAAACGTAGAAGCCTTTTCATATTCCACTACTAAGTAGAGACAGTAACACTCGAATCCGATATATAATCTCATTGCTCTGGCCAGAATACCATCAATCTGGCATGGGATGCATGTTCTTCTAGTAATAGGCATTCAAGTCCACCAAGCAAAGTTGGTGCTACAATGAGGGTCTACTGACTGTCTTCAGGGCTTAAAAATTAAGTTTATTTTTACGTGGTTAAGTGCTTTTAAGACATAAGACCTTACTCCCACTCCCCGTGTTTCAAAATATATGTTAAGGTTATTTCATAGAGATTAAAAAAGCATTTAATAGGCATAATTAATGTATACTACAAAATGGAAGCCTAGTGCAAAAACAAGATGAGGGCCAAGTTCTGAAAAAGTCATTAACTTTCTTGATAATCAAAAAGCGACAAATAAATTGAACAAAGTCTAGTTTCTAAAGAGAATTATTTTGAAACAGAGAGAGTACTTTATTTGGTGTTATATTAATACAATCGAAATGTTCAACAATTATTTGTTGCCAACTGAATTTTTGCCTGGTGCTCGGAATTTGGATTACAGCAAATATGTAAGAGTTTGAAGTGTGTTCGTTGTTGTTTGAAATTTTGCTATGGGGCATTCTTTCAGGGTGGTGGGAATGCAGCCAAGGATGGATAATTTTGTTCCCTAAGATGTTAACTTGAACTATCAGTTGATGCTTTCTTTCAAGTTCTGTACTTTGTTAGCATATAAAACGTTACTCTAATATCTCTTATCTTTTAAAATGATACTGATGCTTATTCAAAATTTAGGCCAAAGGTTACCGTGTTGGGCCAGTTTACGATGATGTACTTGCTATGGCTTGGTTTTTTCTCGAACTCATTGTCAAATCCATGGCCTTAGAGCAGACTCGATTGTTCTATCACAATGTTCCTTCAGGTAATTGCTTATTAAAAGTCTTGCCTTTCATTGAAGTTGATCAAAATTGTTTTAGGTGAAGTGCCCCTTCGAATTCCTTATCAAGTTTCCAATTAAAACATGTTTTTTTAAATTTTGGCATCCTTACCTTACCTATGCTCCATTGCAGATTCTGTAGTTGAAATCAAGTTACTATCTTACATGTGCTTTCTTTAGTGATAAGTGGACCCTAATGCTCAGTATTGTTTAGCTGTTATGGATGTTCACCATCCTATTCCTGTTGCTCTAGCAGCAGTTACTCACTTGCTCTTACTTAACCCAATCCATGATTGATCAATTGAATTGACATTGAGCTATAGGTGACAGCTAAAATGATGCCTACTACCACTTCCATTTTACTTGCTCAAGTATTATTCAAACATCCTTTTGTGTCAGATGGTATTACCAACATTCTACCTTGGAAAGAGGAACAGGTTTTAATACTGCCAATGGTGGAATTTGTTTGTACGTTTGGATTGAAATATTGGATGAAGTAAATATTATGCTGTAGCACCTCTAAAACCAATTTGAAAGGGCTGATATTGTAATATGCAATCACAATGGCTTGAGTATTATATGAGCCTATTTGTTTCTGATTACATTTTCTTACTCTTAATGATCAATACCCTTAAGATCTTACATTAATTGTTCAAAACATTTGTTTTTATATTTTGGTGTAGGAGAAGATGTTCCTCCAATGCAGTTGAAAGAAGGTGTTTTTAGATGTATCATGCAGTTGTATGATTGCCTGTTAACAGAAGTTCATGAGCGTTGCAAAAAGGGTCTAGGTTTGGCCAAATATCTTAACAGTAGCTTGGCTTTCTTTTGCTATGATCTTCTGTCTACGATAGAGCCTCGTCAAGTTTTTGAACTGGTATGCCTACTATTTCATTGGGAACTCCTGGAGGAACCTTGTTCTCCATGCACTATAATTTTTTATTTTGTTTGCAAGTGTTGGCCTTCTGCATATACTTGAGACCATTGCATCGCTGACTTGACAATGAGATTTTGTTGTGTTGTAGGTGTCTTTGTACCTCGATAAATTCTCTGGAGTGTGTCAATCTGTACTGCATGATTGCAAGCTTACATTTTTGCAGATTTTATGTGATCACGATCTTTTTGTGGAAATGCCTGGGAGAGACCCTTCTGATAGGTAAAAACTGGAATTCTTATTGTTCCTGGGATTTGTTGCATGGACTTTGAGAGCTTGATCGTCATACAGTGATTGCTAACTTATAAAGGTCATACTCGTACCCAATGGATGATTGTCTCCACCATGGTGGTATCTGTGGAAACTCCTGTAGTCGTCTCACAGAAGTCTTTTAAATGTTAGCATATAAGTATTGAAGTTTGTTGTATAAATCTTAAACAACAAAGAGCTGATAATTTCATTAACTCTTATGCCTGGATATGGAGAAATTGTTTCTAGATGGTTCTCCCTAGATCCATCTTCATCACAGATTTAGTAAGCATACAAGTAATCAGGATAATAAGATATAGGTAATTCGATATAAGGGTATTGGATATGCTCAACATGTATATGTTTAAGAGAGAGAAAGCCACAACTAGGATAAAAAAAAAAGGAAAATAGAGTGGGCAAAGTCGTACTCTTTTGACTTCGAACTTACATGACATAATCAAAAAATTGAATTTGTGATTTAGGCCAAGCTGATAAGCACCATGTACCCATTATTATGCCTAGCCCCAAGGAACATTACCCCTTATATGTAGTTGCTATGAGTTTACATGTTATTTTCTGAAAGGGTAATAATATGAAGGGGAGTTATGTGTGAGCATGGCCAAGATGTGAAGCAGTTGTTGCAACAATGTGTGGTTGCACTTATTTGAGGCATCTTATACTGTTACGATATCCCACAACGGTTCCACATGAAAGTGTGGAAGGGTATATAAGAGGGAGTCAACCCTTTACCTTTGACCATGGTTTTGGGTAAAGTTAGGGCTCCCTTGCTTATATTCCTTGACTCCCTCTTATATACCCTTCCACACTTTCATGTGGAACCGATGTGGGATATCGTAACATATACTGTGCCATGAGTGCACTGGATAACATCATTGGCTAGAAATGCCTGCTCTAGTATTGCCTGTTGTGGGATTATGGTGGGGAACAGTTTGTTTGAAACTAATATTTATTTGTCTGGACAGCTCCCGTTAAACATGATCCTCTTCTCCTGATGTTCAGATTTCTGATGTGGTGCTTCTTTGTCACAGGAATTACCTCTCATCTATCCTTATACAAGAGATTTTTCTCACTTGGGACCATGAGGATTTATCTATGCGGGCCAAGGTGAGTACAATGCAACACAATGGCTGGAAGCATAAAAAATTAGTACTCTAATATGTATTTTCTGCTGTCTCCTATACTCTGAGTAGTTACCCTATACCTTGTAACATCATCATCTGATTACTTGTAGGCGGCTAGAATTTTGGTGGTATTGTTGTGCAAGCATGAGTTTGATGTACGCTATCAGAAGCTGGAAGATAAACTCTATATAGCTCAGTTATACTTCCCCCTTGTAGGCCAGGTTTGTAACATATTTATCGTTGTTCCATGTTCAGTTTAAACTTGGAAAGAAGTTTATATTGGTGACATTTTGTTCATGAAATCTACTTTTCAAAACGAGATCTTTTGCACAGGTTGACTCTGCGGTTTAGACGTTCATTTCTGCAAAATTTGAAGCTAGAATAAGCACTAATCAGGGTTGGATATTTTGTGGTTTTAGAGACAATTGGTCAATTTTAAGAAGCTATCTGTTGAGAGTTAAGAGCCATTTATCATACAATCATTGCCTTTTCCCTCCATATGGAATATTTTTAGAAGAAAAGTTAAATGCAACCCTTGCTGTTCCTTTTTGGATCTTGAACTGGATATTATAGGTTTGTCATTAGCATGAAAAGTTTTACACTTGTAGCATGCTGTGATCCATCTGGAACATTATTATATCCATAGAAATGATGATGATGATAAAGCTGATAATGACTGGAAATAATCAATTCAATTTAATTTTTCAGAATTTGAGAGTTGTGTTCATGGAGTTTTAAGTTACCTTTTCAAAGTTATGGCAATATGGTGGAGAAATTATGACCTTGCAGATTCATCATAGATTTTGTCAGCCTTTTTCTTTGCCTTAAGAAATCCAAAGCTCTTCCATGGTGAAAGGCTTTTGTGTGGTTATATTCTGTAAATAGGTGAACTTAAATATCGAGCTTATAGTCGGTGACAACTTATTCCCCACAAGAAAGTGAAATTATAGTAGCAATTTAACCAAGTTTATATGAAAAGCATGAATAATGTGAAACTAACCTTGGTAATGGTTTATGGATATTATGCACGAATAAGCATTTGCTAGACATACTGGATCATTCTTTTCCTATGTTGATAATACAATATATATTTTAACAAAAAAATATTTACTGATGGGCTTATTCATATGTGAAGCTGCTGTATTGGCTTTTTGTTTGTATGTCAGTCACTTAGTTTTAGCATTCTCGCAGATACTAGATGAAATGCCTGTCTTCTATAATTTGAGTTCAAGTGAAAAGCGCGAGGTCCTGATCTCTATTTTACAAATCATACGCAATTTGGATGATGCTTCTCTTACCAAGGCTTGGCAGCAAAGCATTGCTCGGACGAGATTATTTTTCAAACTTTTGGAGGAATGTCTAATTCATTTTGAGGTAATGTAATGATTTACATCCCTTCTTCTAGATAAATTTCTTGATCTTGATTTACCCAAAAAAAAAAAGGTTGGTAAGAACTTTTATTGGGAAAGATAATATTTGATCCACCCTCTCTCTCTCTCTCTCTCTCTCTCTCTCTCTCTCTCTCTCCCTCCCTCCCTCTCTCCATTTGTCATCCACTTAAGGCGGCCTCCTGATAAATACTTTATAGGGAAGAAAAGAAGCCTTGTTCAGAGGTTTGCTATATAATAATGCCTTTTCCCTGGATATTTATATTACTGAAGTCTTCTGCCACAGAATGTTGCTGCAAAGCATTCTATTCTAGCATAAACTTGAAGTTAGTCCCTGCAAGTGTATATTGCTGTGAAGTTTTCATACTTCATACTTGTTGGCTTATTCACGCACGTGTAAATATATAAGGCATGATCCAGTTTTAGGGATGTGTCAGGTGAACATGGTTTAATTTTTCGAAACATCAGATGGACATAAAGCTTGCCTATGTCCTACAACTTCAATTACCATCAAATCTAGAAATTTATCAATTTATCATGTAACTATAATGTTTTATATGGTATATCCAGCTCCATTTAATCGTTTAACTTTTAACTTCGATCAGCAAGTATTTTTCAAGTTTTTTTATAAGAAATTTCCATATCATCTCATCTGTGTGCTCTTTCTAACGGCGATCCCATGAGAGAGGTGTGGCTGTGTGGACTCATAGGGACATCCTCTTCTGATTGGATTGGGAAACTCCGGTGAGGAAAGACTTAGCAGCTTATACAGACAGGACTTGTGGACTTTGCATTTAATTAGGAATAATAAAATGTACACCTATGGTTTATGAAACACTAGCATTTAGTTATTTATTTGGCAATGTCAAAACATATTCTGGATTTCGTTTAAACTGGTCTATGAGTTTTTCTACCTGTGGTCAAGTAAAGATACTTCACATCTTCAAGTCAATAACCTCGTAATATTTTATTCCCTTTAGATGCTCATGTGAAGGGGTTTCTGATGTTTTACATATTGCGATTCTCTTGTGACTATCTGACTCTATCCTGTTGTAAATTGCCATGTTGAGCAGCACAAGAAACCTGAAGATACCATGCTTATGGGCAGCAGTTCCCGCAGTCCTTTAGGAGAGAAGCCCTTCTCATCTAAGTACTCTGATAGACTTTCTCCTGCAATTAATCACTACCTCTTGGAGGCCACACGTCAAGAAGTTGGAGTATGTCAATACTATAATTTTGTTGTGCTATTGGAAATGCATCTCTCTTTACAGTATTTAGTGCTTAGTACTAAAGAGCTTCACTGATGCAGCCTCAGGGGACGCCTGAAAATGGGTATTTGTGGCAGAGAGTCAACTCTCAGCTAAGCTCTCCCAGTCAACCATATTCCTTGAGGGAAGCTCTTGCTCAGGCCCAATCTTCTAGAATTGGAGCTTCAACCCAAGCGTTGAGGGAATCTTTGCACCCAATATTGAGGCAAAAATTGGTATGATGTTTGTTGCAAATAATTATACTCTTTGAACTGCAATGCTTATCATCTCTAATTGCTTGTGATGATGATATGACCTATCATTGTTGTCTCTGTTGATATTTGATTCATTTATGTTCAGGAACTTTGGGAAGAAAACCTGAGTGCTGCTGTCAGTCTTCAAGTTCTAGAAATAATTGAAAATTTTTCAGGGGCGGTGGCATCCCATACCATTGCTACTGATTATGGAAAACTTGATTGTATTACATCTATATTTATGATAATCTTCTCACACAACCAACCTCTAGCTTTCTGGAAAGCCCTCCTTCCAATGTTCAATACAGTCTTTGAGCTTCATGGAGCAACACTAATGTCGAGGGAAAATGATCGTTTTCTAAAGCAAATTGCTTTCCATCTTCTTCGGCTTGCAGTTTTCCAGAATGAGAATATTAGGAAAAGGGCAGTAATTGGGCTTCAGATACTTGTTCGGGTAGGCATTCTTATCATTTTACCCTGCTGAGTTTATATGATCCTAATTCATAGGCCAAGTTAACCGCTTCCATTTTGCAGAGCTCTTTCTTGTACTTTATGCAGACAGGAAGATTGCGAGTTGTGCTAACTATTACATTGTCAGAGTTGATGTCTGAAGTCCCAGTTACACATATGAAATCTGATGGAACTCTGGAAGAAAGTGGTGAAGCACGTCGTCTTCGAAAATCATTAGAGGAAATGGCAGATGAATCTAAGAGCCCCTCTGTACTTAAAGAGTGTGGTCTTCCAGAAAAAGCACTTCTTGGCAGTAATGAACAATCGCCACAGAAGTGTTGTTCCTGGTCACAAGTTAAAGTCCTTTCTGACAGTCTTCTTTTGGCTCTTGATGCCAGCCTGGAGCATGCTCTTCTGGTATGTCCTGACAACACTAATAGCTGTCTCTAACATGTTTTGACAATGCAAATTGAGCTTCTATTGAATTATACGGTGACATTCATTTAACTTTCTTTTAGGCGTCTGTGATGACGCTGGACAGATATGCTGCTGCAGAGAGCTTTTACAAGCTGGCAATGGCATTTGCTCCAGTTCCAGATCTTCACATTATGTGGTTATTGCATCTCTGTGATGCGCATCAGGAGATGCAGTCTTGGGCTGAAGCAGCCCAGTGTGCTGTTGCTGTTGCTGGTGTAGTGATGCAGGTAGGTGACATTACATACTTTGGTTACTGCCATTAAGTTTTCTACCTACTTAAATGAAACAGGCAGACATAAAGGATGTCCAACATATTGCGTCCATATCTAACCTATCAATTAAATAAAGTTTTCTATGGGATTGAGGTTGATCAATAAATCTTGCTAGCGTTATTAACTAGAATGTATTATCAGTTCAGCATAATGAAGATCCTAATAGTATAACAAAAATGTGTTTAACAAGACTAATCTCATCGAAAACTTCAAATGAGGCTTAAATAAATCAACACGTGATATACCCTAAATGCAGTACTTCTCATTATTGACATATCTGTTTAGATTTCTTACAAGTTTACTTTTGTATGAAATTAATTACCTGAAAATTGACAGTGAACTTGGACTGCCAAATTTGAAACCATAGTTTGGGAATAAAAAGAAAACGACTTGTATGTTATTATAATAGGCATAACATAACTCCAACGAACATTCATAGTTTTATAATAGTGAGATTAGAAAACGACATGTATGTTATTAGTTTGCATTATCATGGCTTTAATTAGCACTGACATGAAAATCTTTTTTAGGCCCTTGTTTGTAGGAATGATGGAGTATGGAGCTCTGAGCATGTGTGTGCATTACGCAAAATCTGCCCTATGGTCAGTGGTGAGATAACTTCTGAGGCTTCAGCAGCCGAGGTAGAAGGTTATGGTGCCTCAAAACTTACTGTTGACTCAGCTGTCAAGTACCTGCAACTTGCAAATAAGCTATTCTCTCAAGCTGAGCTCCACCATTTCTGTGCGAGTATCCTAGAACTTGTTATACCGGTGTATAAGAGCAGAAGGGTATATGGACAGCTGGCCAAGTGCCACACAATGCTAACCAATATATACGAGTCAATTCTTGAGCAGGAATCCAGTCCCATACCTTTTGCTGATGCAACATATTACAGAGTGGGATTCTATGGTGAAAATTTTGGGAAGCTTGATAAGAAGGAGTATGTATATAGAGAAGCTCGTGATGTGAGGTTAGGTGATATAATGGAGAAACTTAGTCATATATATGAGTCAAGAATGGATGGTACAACCTTGCACATAATCCCAGACTCTAGACAGGTGAAAGCTGATGAACTGCAGCCAGAAGTTTGCTACCTGCAGATAACTGCTGTAGATCCAGTTATGGAAGATGAGGACTTGGGAAGCAGACGAGAGAGGATATTCTCTCTATCCACCGGGAGTGTCCGAGCACGGGTTTTTGATCGATTTTTATTTGATACTCCTTTCACGAAAAATGGTAAGACTCAAGGTGGGTTGGAAGACCAATGGAAACGGCGTACAGTGCTAGAGACAGAGGGCTCTTTCCCTGCCCTAGTAAATCGCCTTCAGGTAGTGAAATCAGAGTCACTTGAGTTTTCGCCTGTGGAGAATGCAATCGGGATGATTGAAACTAGAACAGCAGCCCTGAGAAATGAACTTGAAGAACCACGAAGCTCAGAAGGTGACCAACTCCCACGACTCCAGAGTCTGCAAAGGATTCTTCAAGGCTCTGTAGCTGTTCAAGTGAGTAGTAATCTGATTTGACTGATTGGTGGTTATAAAAACCTTGGAAATTACAGCAACTCATATGTATATATTAATGACAGGTGAACAGTGGAGTCCTCAGTGTTTGTACGGCATTCCTTTCAGGCGAACCTGCAACAAGGCTGCGGTCGCAGGAGTTACAGCAACTGATTGCTGCGCTCCTTGAGTTTATGGCTGTTTGCAAGCGTGCTATCCGTGTCCATTTTCGTTTAATTGGGGAGGAAGATCAAGAATTTCACACGCAGCTTGTCAACGGCTTTCAGTCCCTAACTGCAGAATTGTCACATTACATACCTGCCATTCTTTCTGAACTTTGACATGGAAATTGCCTTTTTCATCTTGTTTTGTTTTAGGAGCAGCAGCATTGCTCTATTTAAACTGATTTGTCGTTTGTAATTGTCATCTTATGTTGTTGATATGCTTCATTATTCATGTGTTTTTCCACTATTTTCTCCTAGTCAATTGAATTGCACCATTTTTAGCCAAAAGATCATTTCACTTTTTAGACGCCATATATCGCGGGAGGAAACATCGCACAAAGTTCTATTACTATTTATGGGTGGCTCCAGATTTCTTAGGGCACCCATATCAGTTAATTCTGTGTTATTAATATTATTAAAATACTATAAAAATATTAAAAAAAGGAAAAAAAATACCCACACCAACTATGATAGTGACTACTCCCTCTCTCTTTTCTTAAGAATAGTTATTACTGAGAAACTCTACAGTAACAACTTAAATTTTATTATTAAAATATTATAAATTTTGTGAATCACAAAATTTTATTAACTAATGCAGATGCTGTTGGAGCAAGCTCCCTTAAAATTTTATTATTAAAATATTATAAATTCTGTGAATCACAAAATTTTATTAACTAATGCAGATGCTCTTAGAGCAGTCGCATCAATGGATGTCAATAACATCCACTATTGTGGGTTCCACGTACCATAACACCAATTTAAAAACATTTCCTATCTAAAAAAACACCCACATTAATTTATTATAAATATAATGATTATATGTGGGTCCATTATCTACAGACCTTTTTTCTATTATTTATATCAATTATTTTATTTGAATTTTTTTTAGTGAATAATTGTAAATTAAATTTAGTTTAATTATGAGGTTAATAATTTTCAAGTGACATTAAAACACAATTCATATACAAATAATAATAAATTAAATATTTACTTTCGTCTATATATTGTTTTCTTTTCCATTTTCAGTTTTTTGGCATAACCTTTTTAAAGTGAGTCACTCTCCTGTGCAATTGGTGCATGGATCTTAGATCCATGCACTCGGATCGGGTCGAGTCGAATCCGATCCAGATCCGCACATTTTCCTTTTTTTTTTTACCCTAACCTTTATGTTATATTAGTTATACCTTTATATTATATTAGTCATACATTTATGTTATATTAGTGATACCTTTATATCCAGATTTCATACCCTTAGTGTAATACTTTAACTTAAAAAAAAAATTTCGCTGGTCTTCATACTATGTTAGTCATACATTTATGTTATATTAGTCATACCTTTATATAAAAATATCATACTTTTATGTAATACTTTAACCTTAAACCCTAAACCCTAATTTCGGCATAATAAACCCTAATTTCGGCACAAGTTGTAGATATTTACATTTATGTGATATTATTTATACATTTATATCAACATAAACATATATTAAGTGATATCATTTATACATTTATATCAACATAAACATACATTTATGTAATATATATAAATGTACAACTAACATAATTAAAATGTATGACTAACATAACTAAATGTATGACTAATATAGCTAAAATGTATGAAAGATATTAATAGTTGTTTGAAAATATGTTAAGGTACATGTAAAAATCTAACATGTATGACTAACATAACGTAAATGTATGCTTAACAATACATAAAAGTATGTCTAATACTACATAAAGGTATAACATCTGTGATCGCATCTGGGCGAATTTGTGCGCGACCTTTATATAATAAGGTACAACTAACATAATTAAAAGATATATCTAACATAACTAAAATGTATGACCATTATAACTAAAAGAAATGAAAGGAAAAAAAAATGCCAATGTACAACTAACCTTACAAAAGGTATGACTAACATAACTAAAAGATATGACTAACACTACTAAAATGTACAGTTAACATAATATAAATGTCTGACACCTAGGAGCATTTTTTGGCGGATTTTATCCACAACCTAGAGGTGCGTGTGGACGCGTGCGGGCGTATGGCGGGTTGGGTCGATCCGAATGTACGGATCTAGGGTTCGTGCACCAGGTGCACAATTTTTTTTATCTTTTAAAGTAGTATATTTATTTGATAGGTTTATTGAATTCAAACTCAAACCAACTTGTTTAACAATTGATCTCCAATTCAAACATTTTAATTGCACTTTGAATAAATCATTATCAACTCGTTAATGTATATGATACTTTGATAATAATATTTTACAGTAGTATTGAGAGTCGTAATTAATTGTCCCTATGGAAATAAAGCCTTATAAATTGTTTTATATAATCTTACTATTTTATTTTATTTCTTTATTTTTGTTTGGTGGAATAAACTTAATCTCAATATTACATTCGAATATGTTCATATTAAAGTATAATTGGGAACTTGGCAGTTCTATATAAGATTCTTCGATTGATATTGCCATACTTTATACAAAATTAAATATTATTCTTTTTGAATATGTTCGTATTTAATTTGTTCCTCTATTTTAAATTTTATTCAATTTATATTGTAAATACGACATATTTAATATGATTAAATGAAAGAACAATTTTCTATTTGGACAACTAGTTGACTTAGAATTCAGCAAGGATTCCAGAACTGGAAACATCTTATGAAGAACCAAAAGAAAACCGGGTGAACTGGACTTAACTACTTCGAACCGGATCAGGTTTCAAATTAGTTAGGGTTTTCTATGCATAATTAGGTTTTAAAACAGATGAGAAGAGTGTAGCTGAGAAGATTGATGAGTTCAACAAGATTGTTGATGATTTAGAAAACATAGATGAGCAGATCAAGGATAAAGATAAGGCTATGATGTTATTAAACTCCCCACAAAAGTCCTTGGATGCCTTTAAGGATGCATTAATCTATGGAAGACTTATAGTTCTTACTATGGAGGAGGTTTTGATTTCTATCAAAACCAAGGTCTTGCAGAATCACACTGACTCAAAGAATCAACCACTGGGAGAAGGGCTCAACATAAAGAATAAGAGATCCAAGAAGAAGCAACAACAGAACAAGAAGAAGAATGAGAGACCAGGAAATCAAGATGAAAGGTTTAAAGATGATGTTGTAAATAAGAAGTGTTTCCAATGTCACAAACTTGACCATTATAAGAAGAATTGCCTTGAGAGAAAATCAGGAAAGAATAACAAACAAGAAGCTGCAGTAGCAGAAGGTGGGTATGACAGTCCAAGCATGCTGTGTGTTACTAAAGATAAAATATCAAGAGAATGGGTTCTTGATACAGGGTGTACATTCCATATGTGCCCTGTAAAATTTTGGTTCCAAGACATGAAAATGGAAGAGGAAGGTCTGGTTCTTCTGAAAAACAATTAGTCTTGCAAAGTAAAGGGAAGAGGCACTATCCAACTCAAGTTGCATGATGTGAAGATAAGATCTCTGACAAATGTAAGGTACATCCCTGATCTTAAAATGAACCAAATTTCTCTTGGCACTTTAACTACTATAGGCAATGAGTTTAACACTTAAAAGGGTGAAACTGTCATCACCAAGAATGACAGAATCATAATGAAGGGTAAGAAATCAAATGGATTATACACCTTAATTGGTGAAACTATATCTGCTGAGGTTTCAAGTGTGATGAGTAGTGATGAAACTAGGGTGTGGCATAAAAGGTTGGGTCATATAGGAGAAAAAGGATTAGTGGAACTGTCTAAACTAAAACTTTTGGGCAGTAAGTCTATATCAAAGCTCGAGGCATGTGATTAGTGTATACTTGGCAAGCCAAAGAAATAAAGCTTCAGTAAGGGAAAACATATCACTGCTGAGTGTATGGATTACATTCACTCTGATGTATGAGGAGCCATCCAGAGTTGCAACACATGGTGGGGGAAGGTACTTCATGATGTACACTTATAGATGATTACTCTAGGAAGATGTGGGTGTTTGTTATGAAGCACAAGGGTAAAGCCTTCTCTATGTTTAAACATTGATTGACTCTGGAGGTAAACAAAACTGGCAGGAAAGTGAAACATTTGAGGACTGACAATGGCCTTGAATAATTGTCAGAAGAATATCAAAGTTTCTGCAGAGAAAAGGGGATAACCAGGCATAGGATTGTAGCTGCTAACCCTCAACAGAATGGGGTGGTAGAGAGAATGAATATGACTCTATTAGAGAGAGTAAGATGCATGTTATTGGATGCCAAAAGCTTATGGGGTGAAGCTGTTAACACTGTTGCATATTTGATTAATAAATCCCCATTATCAGCAATCAACTTCAAGATACCAGATGAATTATGGTATGGAAAACCTCCAAGTTACTTAGTCATATGGGTGTTTGGTTGCAAGGCTTTTGCTCACATCAAACAGGATAAATTGGATGCAAGAGCTCTGAGATGTATCTTCATAGGATACCCAACTAGAGTTAAAGGGTATAAGCTGGTGCCTTGAGTCATGTTACCAAAAATGTATGATCAGTAGAGATGTGACCTTCAAAGAAGCTGAAATGGGATACAAGGTAAACAGTCAGGAAGAAATCACAACAAATCAGCATGTGGAAAAGACTCATTAATTTGAGGTGGAGTTATTGGCAGATGAGGAACATCAAGTTGAGGTGGAGCCACAAACTGATGATAATCAACAAGTTGATGGTTGAGAAGATGAAATGAAGGATCAAGTTAATGAGGAAATTAACAAATCTTTATCATCTGATGAAGACAATTCTAATCAAAATCAACATAATCTCAAGGATTATCACCTTGCAAGAGACATAGAAAAAAGAGTCATCCACCCTCCAAACAAATTTGGACAAGCAGATGCGATCTCTTATGCTCTAGCAGTAGCCCAAAACCTTGAGAATGAAGAATCAGAAAGTTTCAAAGCTGCAATGAAGTTAAAGGATAGGGAAAACGACTTGTAGCTATGCATGAAGAACTGATGTCTCTTGGAAAGAGTAACACTTGGAAGCTGGTTGATAGGCCTAAAGATTAGAAGGTGATTGGAAGCAAGTAGATTTTCAAGAGAAAGATTGAAGTTCATGAAACTGAGAAAGTCAGATTTAAAGCCAGGTTGGTGGCAAAAGACTATACTCAGAGAGAAAGGATCGACTTCAATGAAGTATTCTCCCCAGTAGTTAAACACTCATTTATTAGAATTCTTCTAGCATTAGTTAACCAATTCAACATGGAGCTACAACAGATGGATGTGAAGACAACCTTCTTACATGGAAATCTGGAAGAAACTTTATATATGCAACAATTTGAGGGCTTTATGACACTAGGTAATGAAGGATATGACTTGAAGCAAAGTCCTAAATGATGATACAAACACCTTAACAATTTTATGCTAAGCATTGGTTTGAGCACTGTGTTTACTTAAAGAAGGAAAGTGATAATGTCTTTACATACCTATTACTTTATGTTGATGATATGCTAATAGCTAGCAAAAGTACTCAGAGGATAGAAGCTCTAAAAGCAAAGCTAAAACTTTAGTAGGAAATGAAGGATTTGGGTGAAGCTAGAAGAATTTTTAGGCATGGATATCAAGAAGGATAGAGCTACTGGAAAGCTTTCTTATACCAGACTGATTATAAAGTCTTGAAGAGGTTCTATATACATCAATCAAAACCTGTCAAAACACCCCTTGGAGCTCAGTTCAAGTTATCAACAACACATAAACCAATTTCTGATGAAGCTTCCATGTACACCATGGTCTGTAGCAGACCTGGTTCAGCACATTCAATGAGTGTTGTAAGTAGGTTCATGGCAGATCCTGGTAAAACACATTGGGAAGAACTTAAGTGGATCCTAAGATATATGAATGGTTCAAAAGAAATTGGTCTGGTATTCAGACAACAAGAGAGAAAGACGGAGTCTATACAAGGATATGTGGATTCAGATTTTGCTGCAAATCAAGACCCAAGAAAATCCTTAATAATTTATGAATTCACCATGTTTGGAACAACTGTAAGTTGGAAATCAATCCAACAATCATTAGTTATCTTGTCCACAATAGAAGCTGAGTATATAACTATGTAAGAGGTAGTAAAAGAGTCTATACGGTTAAAAGGGATGCTCAAGAAAATGAGACTGATACAGAATAAAATTGACATTTTTTTGTGATAATCAGAGTGCTTTGCACTTGGTAAAACACCAGGTTTACCATGAAAGGTCTAAATATATTGATGTTAAAATGCATTTTGTAAGAGACATGGTAGATAAATGTGTGGTTGGCAAAGAAAACAGGTACAAAGGAAAATGCAATAGGTATGTTAACCAAACCATGTTATATCTTGGTGTTGATTCTCATTTTTTCTTTCACTTTCGATTTATCTTTCTACATGTGTTAAGGAGTTATGCTATTGTGAATTCTTGAGCTCTTGATTGATCTGTGAAGTTTGTTGTGATCTCAATTCAACGCTATTAATATTTGGTATTCATTTATTCAATTTATACTCAATAATAAAGAGATCAACAATCTTTGGAAATTACCCTAAAAAAAGATTATATCAAAAAATGTTAGGATATTTCTGTTTAGATTTTGATGAGACAAAACAATGATGTAATAGGGATTTAGAGTACCTAATTTTTCCATACTATTTATGTGGAATCTTAGTCTGTTTCTTAAGTATCAATCTGAGTTGAAGAACGTAGTATCGTGGAATTCAGTAAGAAGGAAGTTACTGATAGCAGTTGGATTCAACAAGCAATTTGCTATCGGATACTGCATTCAACAAGCAGTAATACAAAAAGAAGCAATACTGTAACCAGTAAGAAGAATTGGGAGCTCACTGTAGGTATGGAACAGAAAGCTAAGCGGAATAGAAAGCTGGCACAGAATAGAAAGGTGGCGCAACATTCAGATCAGAAAGTAGGAAGAGACAACATGCAATATTATGCAGTATGAGGAAGATCAATGCTATACGAGGATCCATCTTATCAAAAATAGCCGGTAGAAAGAAGTGATCGAGTTGTACGAAGAACCAGTATCTCGCTAACATATGGGCTGACAACTTATAATAAACCTGAAGCTGAGGTCCGCCACAATTAATGATCTGCAGAACAAGACAAAGAGCTCTTCCCCAATTTTTCAGAAACATTTAATGCAAGAGCAAAGAAGATCAAGGAAGATCATGAGAATTCAAATTCAAACGAAGTGTGTCTCTCTTCAACGGACACATTTCCTACAGATATATATTGAGAAAGAGTTGACTGGAGAAACTACTGAAATACTGATTCTCAAATTCTCTCTATCAAGAACAATCTCTCAAGTTTCTCTCTAAGTATTCAGTCACTTAACCTCATTGTGAAACAGCTAAGCCTTCGAGTTTTCAAGAGCTCCATAATTTACAAGGCTATTTCAAGGCACCAGTTGAAGATCTCATATACTTTTAACCTTTGTGTTGTGTGCTTAGGTTGTTTAGTGGTGTACTCAGTTGGAAGGATTTAAATCCTTACTGAGTGTGGTGGTCTTAAGTTTGTTAAGGCTTTAACTCTGTGTGAGTTGTTAGGATCTTGTATGGGTCGAGCCTAAGGATTTATATCTTTCTAGGTGTAACTTGTAGGTGTAAACTTGTTGAGGTTGTAGATTGTAAAGATAAGTCTTGTAAACCGATCTAACCTAATGAAGTTCCTCCTTGAAGTAGGAATAGAGTGGATGTAGGGGGATTACACCACCTTTGAACCACTATAAACCCTTTGTGTGTTTATTTATTGCTTTATCGTATCTGTACTGCATTATATATTTGTTCATATTACATTACAAAGTTTGAGAAAAACATATTTCAAAAGAAAATGTTTTTACTAAAGAAACTCTATCTGTTTTATTCCACTGCATTTGAAGAACTTTGAATCAGTATGCTGTATCAGCATTCGCTCAGCTTACTGTTCGGCTTTGACTGCTGTATACTGATATAGAATACAACGATGATTGTTCCGAAAGATTTGAAAAATAAAAATTTGATAGATGTTCATTCATATTCCCTCTGAACCTCTGAGCCACTTGCGACCAACAAGTGGTATTAGAGCAAGTTGGGTTAAAAGCCAACTTGTCTGGTCACCTATCCAAATCCACCCATTTCTGTTGTAAAAATCATTTTCCTTCTCTGTAGACCAAAACTCATCTGTTTTAGCATAAATATAGACTTCTCACACCATAAGCTACTGATGTTTTCCATAGAAGAGTATGATGACTGAAAGATATGAATGAAAATGTATCTCTTCGCCATGCATGAAGAGATGTGGTATGTAATTACTGAAGGACCCCCAGTAATCACCAAACCAAATCCAGCATTGAGAAGAGAGCTATGGGAAAGAACAAGAGCCGAGGTTGAAGAGCCTGTAGCACATACAGCTGCGGCTGTAGTCGGTGAAGTAGAAGTTGTACTCGAGGGAGCTATAATTGAGGAAGATGCTGAAAGAGTAGGTCTCAGACCTCGACTAGCATGACCTGCAGTTAGAGTTGAAGTACCCGACAACAAAAGGGCTTACCTCCCACTGAATATTTGATCAAACCAAGACATGAGTAAACCACTGAGAACAGGAAAATAGCCAACTTAGACAATGTGGTTAAAAATGCATTGTTCTTTACATTGGATATATAAACCTTCAGCAAGGTGAAGACATGTAAGACAGCTAAAGTGATATGGAATAAACTTGAACAGATTTGTGAAGGGAACGAGCTGGCGAAGGATAACAGGATATCCACAACAACATAGCTGTTTGAGCTATTCAAACAAAGATCTGGAGAATCATTTGAAGAACTGGACTTGAGATTCACACCTATTGTGAATAAACTGGAGTCCTTAGGAAAATTCTATAGTGAGAAAGAAAAGAATATCAAAGTGCTTAGAGCACTACCTACTGAGTGGGACAGTAAGGCGATATCAATGAGTGTGTCAATAGATCTGAACGTAATGAGCATATTTGACTTATTTTCAGATCGTAAAGCCTTCGAGTTTGACATTAACATAAGGAAGCTAGAGGCTGAAGAATTGAGTGCCAAAGTCACTACACTTACTGCAAGCACCAATGATACTGCAACAACTAGCTGCAACAAGCAAAAGGAGTTGCATGCAGAAGATGCAGAGGAAGAGATAACACTCCTGTTGAAAAAGTTCAAGAAGATTCTGAAAACAACAAGAGAGGAAAAAATTTCAAGAAGAAGCCCCTTACCCCACAGGTAAACCAACATCACAATCCAATGCATTTTCTTCTGACCTTTGCTACAATTACAGGAAATCGGGATTTTATGCAAGAAGTTGTTCTTATCCTCAAGTGCATAAATATCCTGAGGAAGAGAGAAAGCACATGAGAGAAAAGAGGAAGGATGAGAAGTAGAAATTAAGAGCACTTCTTGGTGAGGCTGAATCTCTAATGGTAGCAAGCTCAACCCAAGAAGAAGCAAAAAGATAAAGTTCATCTTGGAGTGACAGTGACAGCTCTACCTCCGACGAAGAAGCACTGCTATGCCTGATGATAAGAGATTGTGAAGATGAAGATGATGAGGTAACATCTCAATCCTTTGATTCTGGTAGAGAAAAGTTGAACAAGATCTAGTCTTTTAGACAGATCATGAGTGACTTTGAGTACATAGACTCAGCTCATGAGGACCTAAAAGAGGAAAATCTGATGCTCAAGAGTGAGCAGACTGCATTGAAAGAAAATGTTTCAAATTAATCTTAAGTACTATAGTGTAGAATGCAACAATCTCAAAGTAGAAGTCTCTAAGTTCAAATCGTTGGTCACCAAGCTAGAGTCTGAGAAAGCTAGCCTGTAAAATACAATTGATGTATATAGTAGATCATCTAGGATGACACATGAATGTATCAATGAGACCCAAATGCCTATAAGGGAAATGTTGTAGGATATTGTGCTAAAAGTTCTCAGAAAGCAGCAAGTACATCCAAAACTGAGAAGTTTATTCAGAAAATGGTAGCCTTCATTGAAGAGCTTTTCCAATCAAAGCAAACCCTGAACAAACTGAGTTCAGTTGATAAGGAAAAGAAACCCTTGCTGAACACTACAGACAGTAAGACAGCACAGACCCATAGAATGCAGCAAAGTCAAAATACTGCAATCAAGGGAAGAATTCTACCCCTCTCAAGTTACAGCAACAGAGTTTCTACCCCTCTTATACCAAAACTTACATGTTTAAATCCAAAAGAGCTTATACTCCAGGAAGGTATAAGAGAAGACCTTATTCGTAAAGAGAAGGTAGCACAAGGAAAGTTCCTACACACACTGCTCACGAACAACATTCTGCAAAAAGTACTTACAGAAAGAGAGTCACCAAAGCTAATGACAAACTGATTGTCCTTAAGCAAGTGTGGATCCCAAAGAAGACTAACCCTAAAGGACCCATACTTGTATGGGTACATAAATCTGCCTGATTTATATATAAGAACAGTTGCTAGGAAGCAGTGGTGATGTATGGTATATCCATAGCGGCTGCTCAAGACACATGACTAGCAACAAAGAAATCTTGAAAGACTTTCAACCATATAAAAGCCCTAAAGTAGTGTTTGGAGATGATTCTAAAGGAAGCACCAAGGGTATATGAAGCTTAATCAAAGACAACATATGCATTAATGATGTGTCATATGTGAGAGGGCTAAAGTATAACCTTCTGAATATTAGCCAATTTTGCCACAAGGGATGTTCTATGGAATTGAACCTCAACAAGTGTTTGATCAGAGATAACAAGTCTAATGAGGTGAAGCTTACTGGAACCAGAAGGAGAAATATCTATCTTGCTGATTGGAGTTCAACAGTGCTGCCAACTTGCTTTATTGCAAAGAGTACACCTGAATTAAGTTGGCTATGACACAAAAGGATGAGCCATTTGAACTTCAAGAGTATTAGTCAGAGGCTTGCTAGATGTAACCTTTAGAAAAGAGAATGTCTGTGGAGCATGCCAAAAGAGAAAATAAGTAAGAAGCTAATTCAAGGAGAAATCACAAAGATCATCTCATAGAATTCTGGATCCACTTCACATGGATCTTTTCAGACCAGTTGAGCCTATTAGTGTAAGTGGGAAAAAATATTTCCTAGTGATTGTGGATGATTACTCTAGATTTACTTGGACCATTTTTCTTGCTAAGAAATCAGAAACTCAAAACAGGCTGCCAAAATTTATGAAGAGAATTCAGAATGAGAAGAGCTTGAGCACTGTGAAGATAAGATCTGACAGAGGAACAAAATTCATGAATAAATTCATTAAGAAATATTGTTCCAAAAATGGGATCAGTCAAGAATACTCTGTAACTAGAACACCTCAATAGAATGAAGTTGCAGAAAGAAAAAATAGATCTCTAAAGGAAACAACAAGAACTATGATTGCAGAAGCTGCTATACCTAAAATGCTTAATCAATAAGGATTATGACAAGACACCCTACAAAGTTTGGTATGGCTTTACTCCGAACATTTCTTATCTACACAATCTTGGATATAGATGTTACATCTTGAATAATAGAAAAGAACATCTAAAGACCTTTGATGCAAAATGTGATGAAGAAGTATTTCTTGGATACTCATCAGTAATCAGGATTTTCAACAAAAAGACTCTTGTTGTAGAAGAGTCAATACATGTAGTGTTTGATGATGATGAACCACATTGTGATACATCAGAACTTGACAAACTAAAAGAGGATATATCTCACATAAAGATTAAAGATCATCAAGTTAAGTATATTGATGGAGTCCCTTTGTCTGCTAATATTATTGATGAAAACAGTATAGAAGTTTCTGCACCTGGAAATTTCATAATGCAAGTTACTGCACAACAAGCTAACAGTATACAACAACCTGACATAACTCAAAGTGATACAGCTGATCAACAACTCACTATTCATCAACCCATATATAACTTTGAACTAGATAAAACATGGCTCAGAAATTATCCAAAAGAGCTTATCATTGGAGACATCAATGCTGGCGTAAGAACGAGAAGATTAAGACCACATGAAGCAATGTTTACATGCTTCATATCATAAGTAGAACCTAAAAGTATTGAACAAGCTCTTGAAGATAGTAATTGGATTCAAGTCATGCAAGAAGAGTTGAATGGATTTGAAAGAAATCATATGTGGACATTAGTCCTAAGACCTGATCATCAAGGAGTTATCAGAATGAAGTGGGTTTTCAAGAATAAGTTGGATGAATCAAGAGTGGTTGTCAGAAACAAAGCAAGATTAGTAGCACAAAATGATATATTGTCAGGAAGAAGGAATTGATTTTGATGAGACCTTTGCACCAGTAGCAAGGCTTGAAGCAATCAGAATTTTCTTAGCCTACGCTACACATAAGAATTTCAGTGTATATCAAATGGATGTAAACAGTGCATTTCTGAATGGTTTCTTATCTGAAGAAGTGTATGTTGAGCAACCTCTAGGATTCGAAGATCAACCTGAAGAGAAAGTTTTCAGATTACAGAAAACTTTATATGGATTAAAACAAGCGCCGAGAACTTGGTATAATACCTTGTCCTTATATCTATTGGAGAATGGATTTCAGATATGTATAGTGGACAAAACTCTCTTCAGAATATAAGATGGTGAAAGTATTTTTCTTGTACAGGTATATGTGGATGACATTATCTTCAGATCAACAAACAAAGACCTTTGCGAAAAATTCTCAACTCTCATGCAGAAGAAGTTTGAGATGAGTATGATGGGAGAATTAAGTTTTTTTTCTTGGATTACAAGTTAAACAATTAGACAACGGTATTTTCATCAATCAAGTCAAGTATACCAAAGAGTTAATCAAGGAGTTTGGAATGGAGAATGAATCATCAGTAAGCATTCCCATGGCCACGTCGATCAGTCTCGACAAAGATGAGAGTGGAAAAGATGTGGACATCAAAAGATATAGGAGACTCATTGACTCGCTGATGTATCTTACATCAAGCAGACCGAATATTGTGTTTGCAGTAAGAGTGTGTTCAAGATTCCAAATAGCACCAAAAGAATTGCATCTTGCAGTCGTGAAAAGAATTATCAAGTACCTAAAAGACACTCAAGATGTTGGCTTATGGTATCCCAAGGAAGGAGGTTTTAGCTTAAAGGGATATTCGGATTCTGATTTTGCAGGATGTAAAATTGACCGAAAAATTACAAGTGATACTTGTCAATTTCTTGGAGAAAGACTAGTTTCTTAGTTTTGCAAGAAACAAACATCCATAGCAACCTCAATAGCAAAAGCAGAATATGTTGCCGCAGGAAGCTATTGTGCTCAGATTCTATGAAAACAATAATAACTTTAGGATTATGGGATTACAGAAAGAGAAACCCCCATTTTGTGTGATAATACAAATGTTATTGCTATAACACACAATTCCATCTCTCACTCTAGAACAAAACACATTGATGTAAGACATCATTTCATAAGAGATCATGTGGAAAAGAAAGACATTGTGCTCGAAAAAGTTCATATAGAAGCTGATTAGGAAGTTGAACAAGAAGCTGATCAGATTACTGTTCAGGAAACAGCTGATAGTCAGGCCCTTGTGCCAGTACCTCAAGTGAAGCACCTCATCCTGCTAAATAGGAAAGAGATGAAGAAGAAGAAGCAGCTGCTCGCTAAGAAAAGAAAAGAGCTAAGAAGCAGAAAGCTGAAGAACAAGCGGAA
The DNA here is from genome assembly GCA_954870855.1 of Scutellaria minor. Lineage (NCBI taxonomy): Eukaryota > Viridiplantae > Streptophyta > Magnoliopsida > Lamiales > Lamiaceae > Scutellaria > Scutellaria minor. The sequence continues at coordinate 6,263,731 of OX940726.1, read as the reverse complement.
AAACAACAAGCAATGGTGGTTAGAGAAGAAGCTGAAGAGCAAATCACCAAGATCGAAGCTTGGGCTGATTATGAGAAGACCATCAGCGACATCGACTCTGATATGACGTATAACCTCTAGCTGAATCTACCGAGTTGATTAATGATAACTTCTTCAAGATATATCAACTCTGGAGGAGGATGTGACTCTCCAGAGGTGAGGAGCTGCTAGCATGGAAGGATTTTCTAAGAGTAGAGACACTTGTCCTAAATTGGGCTGAGCTTTCTGAATTTGATAACATTCTGCCTTTAGAATCCTGCAGGGAAGCTAAACTTCAGGAGATAATTGAGAAACAGGAAACTCTGAGGAAACATAGAGTTGCTAATGAGAAGAATCCCTTTGATGAAGTTAAGTATGAACAGTCAATGAAAGTTGGGAAGGACAACATATTGATGAACCCCACTGCCGAGATTGTAAGGAACTCAATAGAGCTTGAGATGGTTAAAGCTCAATTGGTCCACCTCAATGTTGAGGAAGCCGACCAAAGAATGCTGCAGTTGGGTCTGCAACCAAGTGTTGCTGAGCCTCCTATGCAAACTCCTTGCAGGCTGCAAGTAGGAGAATGAGGCAGTGGAATAGAAGTTCATGATTCTCCAACATTCTACAATATAGCAGCACTGCCTCCCATTGTGAGTCTTGATGTGATGGAGACTGATGAACAAGAACTTGTCGATTATGAAGATTTCCCAGAATATATGGAGATAGAATGCAGCTGACGCTGATGTTGCAATCCTTACAGCAGTTGCTGAAGAGATCAGCCATACAATCCAATTCGAATCAGAAAGAACAGAATATGATCACTTCCTAGTGGAACTATAACATATCATTGAGAGCATATATCTTGACTCTCAGAACCTAGATATTCTTGATGCTGCCACCAAAGTTGCTGAAGAAAAAGTGGATATAGGGGATGAGAATGTTGTTGAGACAGCTTCTCCAAAGAAGACCTCGGATGAGCTACTGCTGAGGTAGTAATGACGGTGGATTTAGAAGGGAAAGATAATGAGGAGGTAGCACCTCGAGGAGATAAGGGTGCTCTGATAGCCGTTCCAGAACAAGATCCAGAGGATGATGGAGGAGATTTCTCTGATGATGATGATGATCTTGGAAGAGACAGTCCGCCTGGAACCGGCTTATATTTCAGTATATTGCTTACTGCTACTGATGCAAGGAAAAGAGAATTGCAGCAGTACCTGGAAGAAGGTGCACAGGAACAGAATCATCGTTCAAGTCAAGCTCTAGTCTCGTGCATTCAAGAAACAACTAAACCAACAAGAGCAGACACCCTGACTCTTTCTAATGCACAAGAGCATTTCCTACAGGAAATCATGGATGTCGTACAAGGGCTTATTTGGGCATTGCAGACCTACGAAGTCAACATGGCCAACAACATTCACATGAGTGACAGAGATCACTCGTTATCCATGGAAAATCTATGAAGGGAGTCATCTGAGCTTCCTTCCAGGATTCAAAACAGGCTAAATGCTGAATGGAATGCACAATATCATGAGCATTAGAGAGCTAAATGAGCACACACGACTGCAAGTGAAGTAAGGGATAAATCTCTCGATGATATCAAAAACACCCTTGCTGCTCAAAATCTCATTCTAAACTCTCTACAGGAAAGCATAACATTTCAAGCTCGTGCATCTCAAAGCACAATGATAGGATTTCCAATCTTGAGCTATTTGTTGGTAAAATCAGGACAATCTTTTATCACATTTTTCCTCAACATGTGCCTACTGAATTAGCATCTCTACAGTCTACCCCAGTTGATGATGATAAAAATGGGAAAAACAAAAGAAAATCAAATAAAGATATGAATGTTGCAGTAGAAGAAGTCGTGAATGACTTGGAAGAAGAAGAAGATGATGAAAAGCCTTTAGCCTAGAAGAAAAGAAAAAGATCAGATTCTAGACATGACCAAAGTCCTCAATCCAAACGAAGAAAAGATGACAAAGATGAAGGTGGTGTAGGTGCTGGGGTTGCTACATCTAAAGTAGTAAGCAGCACAACATCTCGTCAAGTAGGAAGTACATTTACTACACTTACCCAGAGAAGAAGCAACAATAGTAGCAGCAGTAAAGTAATAAATAACAACAACATAAACCGATTCAAAAGAGCAAACAATTGAGTGTAGCTGCTATTAGAAGGCTCGACGAAAAAAGTTGGAGACAACTGAAAGAAGATGAGAAAAGAGAATAAGAGAAAGAGAAGATTTGATGTCAGGGCTAAGTGTGATCGGAGAAAAGAAGTCAAGGTTTGTTAAGAAAATTGATGAAGCTCTGTATTCATATCCACCTCAAGAGATTCCCTGCTTTGATTCAGATCATATATCTGTTGAAGTATCTATTCTACTGGATCAAAGGCCCCTGAAAGAAGGTATTGCTTCAAATTTGAAGGTTTTTTACAAGGTGATTCTGCTGAAGAATAGAAATCCAACATTTGAAGAGATTACCCTCTTAAGAGGTCAGAATACTTAAGGTATTTCAGACACCGGTGTCACCTGAATTGCTTCGCTAGATATGTTACATGTCCTGTAGCTTTGAAAAGATATGAACTACTAGCAAGGGATGGAGAGCTAGAAAATCAGAAAGAGCTGATAAAGAAGATCAAGCAAAGAGCTCAGATATCATTCTGTGAAGATTTTTGGCTCTAGTGGATTCAGATTCCCGGTATCAAGAAGAAGCTTGAAGAGACTTATCATTAGTCTATCATCAATTAGTGGAAGGGAACAAAGTTTGAGATAAGAAAGTCGCCAGAAGATAACTCAACAAGAATAAAGCTTTTTGGAAGAATGTAATTCTGAAGGAAGGAATAACTTACTGCTTTCATCGGTTAGACCAATCTGTAAGCTACTTCATGTAACTTGTTTTTTGTACTTTTCTAATATACTCAAGTTACTGATACTGGAACATACTCACACTTTACGCACTTCGATTCAATATAGAATAACATGCTAGATATTCTGAATCTATGAACATGAGCTATGAAAATAAGATGCTAGCTCACTCGAATCATTGTATGAAAAATCCAAGTATCTATAATGTATAAATGTATATGTTGCATGATGCTCTAAAATCTTGCAATGACCTACATTATGTAAAGGTTTTGTCATCATCAAAAAGGGAAAACTTGTTAGGATATTTCTATTTAGATTTTGATGAGACAAAACAGTGATGTAATAGGGATTTAGAGTACCCCATTTTTCCATACTATTTATGTGGAATCTTAGTCTTTTTCTTAAGTATCAATCTGAGTTAAAGAATGGAGTATCGTAGAATTCAACAAGAATGAAGTTACTGATAGCAGTTGGATTCAACAAAGAATCGCTATCGGATATTGCATTTAGTAAGCAGTAATACAACAAGTAGTAATACTGTAAGCAATAAGAAGAACTGGGAGCTCACTGTAGGCAGGAACAGACAGCTAAGTAGAACATAAAGCTGGTGTTGATAAGATGGGTTTTTGTGCGTGTTTTACATGTGTTATGCGACAATTATTATAGTTAATTGTTCGCTATTCTATTGCATTTACCCGATCTTTATCATATTCATCTCATTAGCTTTGATTTCACATTTTCCATGGATTTCAGGTTGTTTTGCAAAATATATGATGATTGGGGGACAAGCCAAGTGAGAGGATACACAGGCTACAAGTCGAATGGGCTGAAAGTGAAGAAGAAGCCCAACACTGAGGGGATCAGTGTTGGGAATGTGGATGCTGAATTATCACTTACGTGATTAAAAGCCCATTAGCCCAGTCCCATTAATCTCTTAATTACATCTTAGGGCTTAGTTTTTAAGGAGAGGTGATCTTAGAGCCGTTTGGCAGAGAGAAAGGAGGACGAAATACATTTTTGAGAGAGTTCTTGGATGACTTTTGTGATGTTCATAGCCATGTTTGGCTAAACTTTTGTTCTAGTCCAAGGAGACGCCAGAACCTTGAATGTTTCAACCATTGATTAAGTAGTAACGATTTCTCACTCTATCTCGATTTCCTTGTTATTTGGTTTATGCTATGCATGGGATATTTATTAATTCTGTAAGCTTGATCACCTTACTTGATTGATTTATTATTCATCGCTAGATTGCACGTATAATCTGTAATTGTTATATTGTGTGATCATAGTAGCTTGGGATAACAAGGTCTAGGTTGCATGATTCGGAAGTTCCGCTTTCATGGTCTAGTTTGCCCTATTATTTTGGATCGTTAATGCATTCTATGAATTGAATCTTGAATACATGTTTTGGGGTTATTCATAGGGTAGATTAATTGGGGGTCGTTCCTGCTGATTAATTAAACTTAAGAAATAATTCGAACTAGTTCGGTCGTACCACTGGTTTAGGGGCAAGATTCGAGATAGGGACGAGTTAATCGGGATTGCTAATTAATTGGGAAGAATCATTCTAGGGGAGGCTATCCAAGGGCTAGATCATTTTATCAATCTGATTATTCAATCTTTTGTTTTCCGCAATCTTTTTGTTGCATGATCATTCTACAAACCAAACCACCCCCATTTTATTGCTTTCATACACGAATTTATTTAATTGAATTACACTATTCTCTGTGGGTTCGACCCCTTACTTATCCTTCTATAGGTTAGTTAAGGTGAATATTTATTTTTGGGTGCCGACGACAGCACACCAGGTGTAGAACAAAAAGATGGCGCAGTTTCAGATTAGTAAGCAGGAAGAGACAACACGCAATATCATGCAATACGAGGAAGATCACTGCTGTACGAGGATTCATCTTATCAAAAATAGCAAGTAGAAAGAACTGATCAAGCTGTACGAAGAACAAATGTCTTGCTGACATGTGGGCCAACAACCTGCAATAAACCTGAAGCCGAAGTCCGCCGTAATTAATGATCTACAGAATAAGACAAAGAGTTCTTCCCCAGTTTTTCATAAACATTTAATGTTAGACCAAAAAAGATCTAGGAAGATCATGAGAATTCAAATTCAAACGAAGTGTGTCTCTCTTCAACAGACACATTTCCTACAGATATATATAAAACAAGAGCTAACTGGAGAAACTTTACCTTAATGTTTCTATCACAGGAAAACCAGTAACAAAGATTGTTTAGAGAGTGTGGATTCTCGAACTTTGACGAATGGTCCAAAATCACTGAAGTGCACTAACCCGGAGATGTGTTGTTTGGAGAGGTTGATCCATTGACTAATATTCCCATCATATAGACTTTGATGTTGTGGATGATTGGGATCGTCAATTCCCATTGAAGAACAAGAAGTTGCCCATCAATCCTAAAAAATTATCTCTACTGTAATCTATTCTAGTTCCATATAAAACTCTTTTGACAACAACAATTTGACAAAGTCATCAAAACAAAGGGCATATGTCATGTAGGCAGAACAACCATTTTTGGACACCAAGTTTTATCTTAATACAATGGGATTCCATGCAAGGATGATGCCACTCTAATGATTTTTATGCTCATGTTTTGTTGACCTATGTAATTATATAAATGGCCAAACACGATGTTGACGGCCTGTGTAACGCCCAATTTTCCAATCACATGCATCTTACATTGAAATGCATTCATGAGCATTCAATCTATATTTCTAAGCATCTTATTATAAAATGCGCTGAATTCTCAAGTATATGCCTATTTTATGATCTAATTAGTCATGATTACTTTATCTATGCATGATATTAATATGGCATTCCAACTCTATAGCCTAATATACTCTGTTTAGTGCTTCTTCTTTTACAGTGGAAAGGTTTGGCTTGAGAAGAGAAGATAGATGTGTTGAAAATGATTATAAATACGCTAAATGCATAATATCTCAAAAACGACATTCCTAGATTAACTTGATTACACTTCTAATTTATGAATTTCATTTCATTTATTTATAATTCTAAAGTAAGTAAAATGCTGCAATTTGATTGGTTAGTTGACTAGGGTGCACCAAAAGCACTTTTAATGTGTTGCACTAGATTATTTTGATCTTTCCTTCAACACTAACCTTTTCCTAAGGCCAAAAACGTGGCATATGACACATTTGACACCTATACTATTTCAGCCAATTAGGACAAAGCAAGTGGTTGCCTTTAGCATGGTCAAATATGGTAGGAAATGTCATTTTATGCTCATTTTATGCTTTCTTTTGTTCACATGAGACTCAAAAACGACCAGCCTCTTCTCCTCTTCCTTTCTTCAACCTTAGAACCCCAAATACTATACAAAAACTGAAATATATCATGGAGGTTGCATATGAGATGAATTGAAGCTAGTTGGTGACTCTTTTGGTGAAAACGTTGCATCCTTAAGCTTAATTGCTAGGTCTGATCCTATCTCTGTGTTTTATGCTTAAAATTATGTTCATATGATGATTACATGATCTGATTTTATATGTAGTATTATGAAGATGAATTGAAGATAACTAAGTTAGTTGAAGTAGTTTAATTAAACTTGTAAATCTGATAAGTTGTGGCTGATTCTATTGATGCTTGGTATTGACTGATTGGAAGTATGCTTGAAGAATTAGAGGATAGGTAACTCAAGTGGTTATTTAGGTTAAGTTATGCAAGAACATGATTAGTTCGGTTCATGTGAGTTTTTATTATTGCAAAGTTAGGGGCTGCCCTATTAGTGTTCTTAATTTATTGAATTAAGGAATGATATTAAGATGAATTATAAGTTTTGGTGTGTTTAATTGAATGATAGTGTCTTTTAATTGAATAAGCATTTAAAGGTATGTATATGCATGCTTGATCCTTTTAGGTTTATAAGCATATCGTATCTTCCCCAAGGGCCAAACACTTCCACTATTGTACTTGCTTTGGATCCAAGGTAAGTTGAAGCTTTTATTTGCTGCATTGCAAGAACTAATTGATATTCATGTAATTTGAATGATATGTGAATGATTGTTCTATGTCTATGATTGAATGGTATGTGAGATTAACATGATACATGATGCATATAAAAGATGTTTTGAAAGAGGAAGTATGGTACTTGATTGATTGAGAGTGGGCAACATGACTATACGGTCTACAGATGATAGTTGAACTATCAGAGAGTAGACACAATGTGTACGGTCTGCTGATGTTGGTTGAGTACTAATGATAGTGCTTAACTAACAGAGAGTAGATATCATGATATGATGATTGACCAATCTTAATGAAACACTTATACGGCCTACTGATATTGATTGAGTACCAGCCTTCCGGGTACCCTACAAAGAATGTTTTCAGAATAAAAGAGTATGGAAAAGCATATTACATGATATGATTCATTATACGTGGTTGTGTGCATAAGTTTCAACTTACTGAGCTTATTGCTCATTAATAAGTTTTTGTAATGCAGGTAGTGATGTGCAGTGATAATTGGTCTCCTAAATGGCCAGTCAGTTGTTCATATGCCATGCTCGAGATGAACTTTTGAAGCTTATGTTCAGTTACTTATTATCTTTTGGACAATTAAACCATTGAGGGTCTTTTGTTGTAAATAGATATTTTGGATTTCATATATAAACGATGATATATTTCAATCGACAAAGTTCTTTTCAAGTATTATGAAGTTCTCTTGCAAAAATTAAATATTGGGGACCTTCTTTAATGGTTGGCTGCGTTTTCAAGTTAAGTTAAGAGTCTAACATTCTCATACCTGTGTTTCTTAAAAGTATTTCGAATTAGTAAAGCTTGGGAGTGTTACAGCCTGTGTTGCAAATTATGCATTGCATTCATTCTGAATTGCCCATGCTAATAATGTCAGTAAAGAAGACATATGAACAATGTAAATGTGTTCATTGATTATAGACACCTACATCTTCATGAATTCATGTCATCTATCTTTTCCTTAATTGTCATTAGGTTTAAACAATGTTGTACATAGCATAGAAGATACACATCAAAGTCATGATAAAAAATATCAACTCGCAGGCCAATACCTAAACTATTTTAACAGAAATTCTTTATCATACAATGAGGTAGAAATTCTAATAAAACCAACACTACTTCACATTGACAAAAAATGATTACGTACAGAAATATACAAATACACATGAATTTTATGTCTTTGTACATAACAGATATATCAACTAATAACATCAATCGAATATTGGTGTTTGGAGCAATAACATGGATCTCTAATACATCATAATAACTTGTGAAATTAAATTTTCATGCAACATACTTTTTCATATTAGTTTGGGATATCTGTAATGCCCAATTCTCTGATCACGTGCATCTTACACTGAAATGCATTCATAATTATTAGAATTATAATTCTAAGCATGCTATTATAAAATATGCTGAATTCTCAAGTATATGTCTCTCCTATGATCTAATTTGTCATTATGACTTTATCTAAGCATGAAATCATTATGGCATTTCAACTATATCATCTAATATACGTACTTTTTTAAGTGTTTCTTCTTTTACAGTAGAAAGATTTAGCTTGTGAAGAGAAGATGGATGTGCTGAAAATGATTATAAATATGCTAAATGCATAATATCTCTAAAATGACATTCTTAGATTAACTTATTTGCACTTGCAACCTATGAATTTCATTGCATTTATTTATAATTCTAAAGTAAGTAAAATAGTGCAATTTGATTGGTTTGTTGACTAGATTACACTAAAAGCAATTTTAAGATGTTACACTTGATTATTATGATCTTTCATCAAACACTAAACCTCTTCTATGGCTCAAAATGTGTCATGCTATCCATTTAACATCTACACTAGTCCAGCCAATTAAAACAAGATAAGTACTTCTCATTTATATGGTCAAAAGTTGTAGTAAATGAATTTTATGCTTTCATTTTATCATCTTAGCCCCAAAAACACCCAGCCCTCTTCTCCTCTTCCTTTTTTCATCCTTAGAATTCCAAAATACCATACAAAACTGAAATCAATCATGAAGGTTGCATATGAGATGAATTGAAGCTAGATGGTGGCTCTTATAGTTAAAACATTGCATCCTTAAGCTTATTTTCTAGGTCAGATCCTATCCCTATGTTTTATGTTTAAAATTATGTTTATATGATATGTCAGATGATCTGATATTATATTTCTTATTATGAAGATGAATTGAAGATAACAAAGTTAGTTGAAGTAGTTTAATTGAACTTGTGAATCTGATAAGTTGTGGCTGTATATTGATTCTATTGATGCTTGGTATTGTTATAATGTTTGGAACTGTGCTTGAAGAGTTAGCAGATAGGTAACTTAATTGATTATTTATGTTAACTTACATGAAAACGTCAGTTAGTTCTGTTCATTTGAGTTCTTAATGTCTTATTGCAAAGTTAGTGGTTACTTTATTAGCATTCTTAACTTATTAAATTAAGAAATAATATTAAGATATATGAATTATAAGTCTTGATGTGTGTAATTGAATGCTATTGTCTCTTCATTGAATGAGTATTTAAATGTATGTATATGCATGCTTCATTGTACTCGCTTTGGATTTTAGTTAAGTTGAAGCTTTTATTTGCTGTATTACAAGAACTAGTTGATATTCATGTATTTTGATTATATGTGAATGATTGTTCTATGTCTACGATTGAATTGTATGTGAGGTCCATATGGTACATGATGCATATAAAAGGTGTTTTGAAAGAGGAAGTATGGTACTTGGTTGATTGAGAGTAGTCAACATGACTATACTGTTTATAGATGATAGTTGAGTACTAAGAAAGAATAAATGGAATGGTACTTGGCTATCGGAGAGTAGACATATACGGTCTACTGATGTTGGTGGAGTACTAGTAAGAGTGCTTAACTAACGAAGAGTAGATATCTTGATATGATGATTGGTCAATTTTAATGAAATGCTTATACGACCTACTGATATTGATTGAGTACCAGCCTTCTGAGTACCCTATAAAGGATATTTTCACAATAAATGAACATGGAAAAACATATTGCATGATATGATTCATCATATGAGATAGTTGGTCTCCTAAATGGCCAGTTAATTTTCTTAATATGACATGCTTGAGATGAACTTTTGAAGCTTATGTTCAAATACTCGTCTTTTGGAAAATTAAACCGTTGAGGTGTCTTTTGTTGTAAAGAGATATTTTGGATCCTATGTATAACATTTTGAAGTATTTTGATGTTCTTTCACAAAATTTAACATTTTCAATCGATAAAGTTCCTTTTAAGTATTTTGAAGTTCTTTCATAAAATTTAATATTTCGAGACCTATTTGACGGCTTGCTGCATTTTGAAGTTAAGTCATGAATCTAACATTCTCATACATGTGTTTCTTAAAAGTATTTCAAATTAGTAAAGTTTGGGAGTGTTACAGTTGGTATCAGAACAATAGTTTAATTGTCCATAAAGACAAATAATGGCATATGAATGTATTTGGCGGCCTTAGAGACTCAGTTTCGGTTTCTATTTACTTGTTTATTCATGTTTGAATATTGTATTGCATATATCGTATATATTGATCATGCCTTATGTTTGCATCATTAAACATTAATTGTTTTACCTATACATCATAAGATATCGGGCATTGCAAATGAAATCATGGCATTGAGAAAAAAAGGAAGAACAAACAATGAGACTAGTCATCTAGTTGATAACTTGACCTATTTGATTCAGCAACAAACTAGAACACATGGTGAACGGATACAACAATTGTTGGATATGTAACAAAGAGCACAGGAATTAAACCATCAACAACATCCACCACCGAATAGACCAGATATTATACCAACTGTTTATGAAAGATTTTAGAAGATGAACCCCTTTGATTTTGATATTGGACTTGATCCTTTAGTGGCAGAAGAATGGGTGAAATCATTGGAAATTATCTTTAACTACATGCATATTGATGATGGAGAGAAAGTGATTTATGCAATTTTCCTATTAAAGAAAGATGCTAGAACTTGGTGGGAATGAGCTAAACTTGCTATCAATATGGAAGAGTTAACATGGGAAAGATTCAAAACCATTTTCTTTGATAAATATTTCACCAGAGATGTACGATCACTTAAGGTAAAAGATTTCTTGGTGTTGAGATAAAAAGGTATGTCCATGTGTGAATATGTCCGCAGATTAGAATGTGCCATACATTGCTAGAGATAATAATGAGAAGATTGACCACTTTCTCAGAGGTCTTAATCCAGTAATAAGAAGAGATCTTCAAATGTCTTTAGCTACTGAGTTTAGAGAGATAGTAGATAAGGCTTTGATGGCAGACCTTGACGAGAAAGAAATCGACAAATCAAGACAATAAAGAAGACAAGTATTCGCTCAAAGGAACTCAAATCAGTGGAGGAATGCAGAGCAAAAAACAGGGCAAGGAAATGAAAAAGTCAAAAAGTAGGGCAAACATCTAATACTGCTGAGAGACCTAAATGTGCAAATTGTGGGAAGAGTCATTTTGGTTAATGCTTTAAAGGTACGATTCGTTGCTTCAATTATCATGATCCTGGACACATTGCAAAATATTATACTAAACCACATAAAAGAGTTCAACGCAGGATGTTCACAATGAATCATCAACAAGCGGATGTTGATCCCTCTATAGTTTCAGGTACTATTTTCGTCTGTGGATTTCCTATAGTTGCATTGATAGATTTAGGATCTACACATTCATTTGCATCAAATGCATTTATAAGAAAATTGGGCATTACATCAGACACAATAAGAAAATGGTTATTTTTCAACCATCTGGAGAAGAACAATTTATGTTTGGTGGTAAGTCTTCTACATGTTGCATACCCATTATCACTTCTTTAAAGGCTCAAAAGATGCTAAACAAGGGTTGTACTAGGTACTTGGTGAGTACTATGGATGTATCAGTGGAATCACAATTGAAGCCAGAAGATGTAGAGATAGTTTGTGATTAATTATCTTGAAGTATTCCCAAATGACTTGCCTGGATTACCACCAGATCATGAGATTGAGTTTCTTATTGATGTTGTGCTAGGAACTACACCTATATCGAAACAGCCATATCGCATAGCGCTATCAGAGTTGAAGGAGTTAAAGATTCAGCTGCAAGATTTGCTTAACAAAGGTTTCATTCGCCCAAGTTATTCTCCATGGGGTGCACTAATGTTATTGGTGAAAAAGAAGGAAGGTACGCTACAATTGTGTATTGATTATAGAGAGTTGAACAAAGTCACAATCAAGAACAAATATCCACTTCCAAGAATAGATGATTTGTTTGATCAACTTCAAGGAGCCTCAATATTTTCCAAGATTGATTTGCGTTCTGGATACCATCAATTGAAAATAAAGGACGATGACATTTCCAAGAACGGATATTATGAATTTCTTGTGATGTCATTTCCAAGAATATCTTGATAAATTCGTGACTATGAGACTCTTCATAATAGGACAGAAGATTTGCACAAGAGCTTTTCTCTTAAATCAACAAATAGTGGACTAAATTCTACTATTCACTCTGTTAGAATGTATACTATAAGCCTAGCTTTTGTATGAACATTTATTTGATATGAGAATCATTTTGGTCAAATATTTGCATTTTATTTTTGTTATATATGTAATGCAATTGTTCAGATTAATCTATATTGTAGATAACATGGTGTGTGGTGCCACACAAAAGATCATGCTATCAGTTCCTTATAAATTATAAATAGTAGCTCACAACCAAGATGGATTTGGACAAACCATTGGAACAATTGTAGTGTAATTTGGTATTAGTCTGTCTTGACTATAAAGTTACACTAGTACATTTTGTGTGTATTGAGAAGGACCATTTGAGGTTGTTCGATTTGTACTGACTATATAAAAGAACAACACCTCTATTATTATGGATGTGCATCTTCTTAATCCGTATATAATAACGGGCACGTGTACTAGTGTTTGTTTCTTTAATTTATCAATGGGTGAGATTTATTCATAAATCAATAAGCTCGGTGAATTGGGAGATAATACTGTTTATATGGTGTGTTGTTGATTATATAAAGAATCCATGTCTAATTATTTAGGATGATGATGTCCCCTTGAGGAGCTCATAAGGATTATCATGTAAACCCTGCAGGTGGATTTAGTCCGGCATGATAATAAAGTTGAGTGGTACTACTCTTGGAATTAGATGTAAATTAATTAAGTTGTCAGTAACTTATTTAATTTACGGACATTCGATATCTTAAACACGAGAAAATAAACGTACACATAATAAGAAGGAGCCCATATTGTAATATGGGATTGGGATGGTAGTTCAATTATAACTTCTTAGTGGACTGAGTTATAATTGATGGACTTAAGCTAGGTGTTCGGGCTGAACACAGGATGCCTAAGCCCATTAGGAGGCCCAACCCTAATTCCTCATCTGGGTCCCTGTTGTAGCCTATATATATACCTAAAGTCAACGGCCTCCATAACACACTCAATCTCACACGTAAGTCAAAAGGAAGAATCACGAGAAAGTGAAAGAAGGTGAGACTGCTAAGTCTTTGGAGGATCGTCGCCCACACGACGTCCAAAGAAAGGGCTTGAAATACAGTAGAAGATCGAGAAGTCTAATTTCGTTCGTCTTCACCAGTCTCTAAGAAAGGTATGACTTCTTTTCCACTGCACGTTGTCATACTGTTTATGGATCCCGATTCTGATTGCATAGGACCGGCGATCCGTCGGTTCCAACACATCCACAATCATGAAAGATACTAGACCCAAACTTCCCACGAGAGATCATCAATCACCTTGAACTACTCATGCTTCAGCTTGGTACTTCCAGTCCCCTGTCTTTCAATTCCTAGGGGTTGAGCTAATTAAAATAGTCAAGTCACTTTTTTTCTCTCCAAATTATCAAATCTTTTTTTTTCTTTTTTTGGTTTTCTTATTTTTTTTGGGTGGAATCGGCAGCTCCACACCACTCTTAGGTTGGTCCATGAATATATATATATATATATATATATTTTTTTTTTTTTTTTATTTTTTTTCTTCACATTTTTGGACCCCTAAGAGCAGGCAGTTGATTCCGCTTTCCACCATCTTTTCACTTCACAATGATTTTTAACTCAACTCCATTTATTTTCTCCAAACACACTGACTTTTTTTATTTTTCAACCACAGGGGTGACATCCAATAATAAATGCAAGCAACTCAAACCCACAATTGAAGGAAACTAAGTAGTACAAGTCAAATACACAAGCAAGCTCAAAAGATTAACTTTCAATCATGGTACTAATTCAGGTGCAGTACAATCCTTTATAAAGCTATGAGTAAGTGAGTGTAAATTCAGCATTTCTAACCACAATATCTCCACATTCTCAAGTCTAGCTCATGCATCACCTCTAATCCCACAAGAATAATCACGTCAACTATCACATAACATCCACATCATCATTACAAATTTTCCATCCAACTTTTTTTTAAAATATCATGCTACTTTGCATCTTTCCAATCCCATCCCCCCAACTTAAGAGTTGCTTGTCCCCAAGCAAATGCGAGATGTAATTGAAAAGATACAGTAGAAAAAAGTCACCGGGTCAAGCTGGCGGAGGGTGTTGCGATCGTAAGAGGTGAAGGATTTCGTCAACTTTCTCAGTTAGAATTTGCTGATTTTCTACAATTTGTTGCAACTGGCTTGTGTAGATAAAAATAATAATAAATAAATAAATAAATAAAAATGAAATAAAAATTCAAAAATATGGGTTGCCTCCCAAAGAGCGCCTTATTTAACGTTTGGCTCGATGAAATTCTTTGGCTAGTTAGTCGGTGGGTCTTCGAAATCCTTTTGATCCCACATCAGATTTTTTAAATCCTTCAAAGTATGGTTTGAGTTGGTGTCCATTAACTTTGAATTCTTTCCCAGTTTTCAAGCTTTGAATCACGACTACACAAAAGGGCCAATCTAACGAGAACGCAACTTAACCAGAAACAATTTGAGTCGTGAGTAGTAGAGTAGCACTTTTGCTCCGACAACAAAAATTTTCCATGTAATTTGAGCATCATGAAATGCCTTTGTTTTCTCCTTGTAAATCAATGCATTTTTGAAAGCATCATTCCTTATTTACTCAAGTTCTTGTAGCTATAATTTTCTATGCAAACTAGCTTCATCGAAGTCCATGCTACATCATTTTATTACCCAGAAAGCTCTATGTTCAAGTTCGATAGGAAGATGACAAGGTTTCCCATAAATCAATCTGTATGGAGACATCCCAATCGGTGTCTTATAGGCAGTTTGATACGCCCACAGTGCATCCTCGAGTCTCAAACTCCAATCCTTACGATTGGGGTGAACTGTTTTCTCCAGAATGGACTTGATTTCTCTGTTTGATGTCTTCGCTTGGCCGCTTGTTTAAGGGTGATAAGTCGTAGACACTTTATGTTGAATTGAATATTTCTTCAATAAAGCATCCACAGTTCTATTGTAGAAGTGCGTCCCTCGATCACTAATGATGGCTCTCGAAATTCCAAACTTGGAGAAAATGTTTGACTTCATAAATCCTCCCACAACTTTGGAATCATTAGTGTGGGTGGCTTTAGCCTCCACCCATTTGGACACATAATCAACAGCAAGAAGGATATAAATATTGCCATAAGATGAAGAAAATGGTACCATGAAATTCATGCCCCACACATCAAATATTTCACAAACCATTATTGGGTGTTGGGGCATTTCATTACATTGGGAGATGTTACCGGTCCTTTGACAGTTGTCGCATGATTTGCAAAAGAGATGAGCATCTCTGAACAAGGATGGCTAGTAAAATCCACTCTCTAAGACTTTATGAGTTGTTCTTTTTGATCCAAAGTGTCCTTCACATATAAGAGAATGACAGAATGTTAGAATGGAATGAAATTCAAAGTCAGGTACATACCTTCTAATTACTTGATCATAGCAGTGCTTCCACAAATATGGATCATCCCATACGAAGTACTTTGCATCACTCTTGAGTTTATCCTTTCTTGTTTTAGTCATTCCTGCAGGAAAAACATGAGCAACAAGAAAATTTACAAGGTCAGCATACCATGGTACAAAATTACACATTCGATAATCTAATGCTATCTGGCACACTTGATGATCTAATGTTCTCTGGCACATTAGCTTATCCAATGTTCTCTAGCTCAACCAATATGTTGATGGAACATTCAGGTGTTCATTTGGGAAGCTCTCCAATAATACTGTGTTATCCTCTTCTCGTAATAATCGACTCAGATGTTCAGCCATTGAATTCTTAGCTCCCTTTTTATCTCTAATTTCCAAATCAAATTCCTGTAGTAGAAGGATCCATTTGATCAACCGCGATTTTGCCTCCTTCTTCGCAAGTAGAAATCGCAAGGTTGTATGATCAGAAAAAATTATAACTTTAGTTCCCAAAAGATAAGATCGAAATTTTTCTAAAACACACACAACATCCAGTAGCTCTTTCTCAATTGTGGAATAATTTGCTTGAGCCGAGTTCAGAGTTTTTGAAGCATAATAAATCATGTGTGCTGCTCCTCCCACTCGTTGCCAAAACATAACCCCCACTGCATAGTTACTAGTGTCACATATGATTTCAAATGGATGGTTCCAGTTTGGCGGTTGGATAACAGGTGGTGTTGTGAGCAATTTCTTCAGCGTGTCAAATGCTTTCTTGCACTCATCAGTGAGCTTATATTCCACATCCTTTTGTAGTAGCTTGCACAAGGGAGAGGCTATTTTTGAAAAGTCCTTAATCAACCTTCGATATAATCCTGCATGACCAAGAAATGAACAAACCTCCCGCACAGTAGCGGGATAAGGAATTATTTCTGAAGGAATTCCCTTTCCATTTCGGACCAAGTTGTGATAGACCCTGGTGGTAGATAGTAGAGCCAATCTTTTGCTGCGTCTTTCAATAAGAAGGGGAAAGCTCGCAACTTTATTTGCTCTTCAGTTACTGTCGTCGGTTTCATACTCGAGCACACAATGTGGAATTCTTTCAAAGGCTTGAATGGGTCATCTCCTGCGAAACCATGAAAAGAGGGTAGTAAATGAATTAATCCAGATTTTAGTTCAAATGTAGTATTATTAGCAAGGGCAGGAAATGTTATGCAAAGTGGTTCTTGGGCTAGCTCCAGGTTAGCAAGTTGTTTCAGTGTTTGGTTGTTCTCCTCTGCCATGACTTCTTCCTCACTCTCAGATCTCATCTGCCGCTATGCTCTCTCTCTCTCTAGTCTGCGGCCCTTTTAACAAAATAGAAGAGTATTATGGGTTAGGGCTCATTCTTCTTTGACAACAAAACTTTGGGCTTTTGGTGGGCTTGATTCTCACACATTGGATCATCTTATGTGTAGACATTATACCCAATGTCCATCTTCTTGCAACTTCCAATAATATGCCTTCATTTCTCCTCTCTACTTTTTCTTCAAAATCGTAGCCTAAATCAAAAGAATCAAAGATTGGGGTTCTCTAAACACATAATGAAAATGTGTAGAAAAATAGCAAATGCAAACACACAAAATACATTAAAACCATGGACTACTTCAATTAAATTATGTATATTTTTCTAAACATCAAAACTCATACCACTCTTTACTCAGTACATCCAGGTAGTAATAAGATGTATAAAGATTTACAACTACATTTCTGGTGGCCTAACATGAAGAAGGATGTCGTCAAATTTGTAGTAGAATGCCTAACTTGTCAACAGGTTAAAATTGAGCATCAAAGGCCAGTAGGTTTATGGAACCATTGCTCATACCTGAATGGAAATAAGAGCACATTATAAAAGACTTTATGCTTGGATTACCAAGAACTCAAAAATGGTATAACTCAATCTGGGTGGTTGTTGACAGACTAACAAAATCAGCTCATTTTCTTACGGTGAAGTATACATACAACATAAATCAATATGCTGAAATTTATATCAGGGAGATAGTCAGATTGCACAGGGCACCTGTTTTTATAGTTTCGGAAAGGATCCCAAATTCACATCTACATTTTGAAAGAGTTTGCATAGTGCAATGGGTACGAAGCTTGCGTTTAGTACATCGTTTCATCCACAAACTGATGGACAGTCGGAAAGAGTAATTCAAATATTAGAGAATATACTGAGAGCCTGTAACGCCCCATTTCCCTTTATTGGAAATAGGTCGTCACCCTTTACATACTTAGGAAATAAAGAAATTATAAAAACTTTATAACATACAGTGGAAGACTTAAAAGTGAAGACACGAGAGTTTTTTTTTAAAATATAACATATATATGTAATTATATATCGACTATTAATCAAGTCTAGTCGTGTCTTACCCACATTTCTAGGTAAAATGTTTGAACCGAAGACTTGCATGAATTTACACAACAAAACTTATATATAACATAAGATAAGTCTAGGCCCATCGTTTTAACATACTATACACGTTTTAACAACATATTGCTTTTTAAAGAAAAAGAAACATGGTTCTAGCATATCTATTTTAATGTGACAGAGAGAAGTCAGCCGAGCCTGCTACACGTCCACGTCATCATCTGCCGAGCCTAAAAATTTATAAAAAGTATCATCATGAGACACCTCCGGAGAGGGTCCCAGTGGGATAACTTTACTGTCTAATATATTGAAGCAATTAAATCATTAAGCAAGTACTACATGTGGTTCTTAGCCACCCTGAGATACATTTTGTGGTTCTTAGCCACCCTGAGATACATTTTGTGGTTCTTAGCCACCCTGAGAAACATTTGTGGTTCTTAGCCACCCTGAGAAACATAGACCAGACATTTTATTGCCCTTAAGGTCATCGCCCAATATGGAAGTTACATACTGGTTATAGCTACGGGCTTTAACCGTAGATTTTCATACCTAACTTATCAATTCAATTAACAACACATAGTAGAGAGTAGAAGTTACCCACTTGTACGTTGATAGTGCAAAGATTGCCTCCGGATTCACCGATCGTCTCGACTGCGCTCGACACACTTAACTGATTAGCCTCTTATATCGTATAACATAATCTTTCATATTTTATATTAGGTTACTTTAACCTAAAGCATAATCATTAATAACCCTATTCAAATAATCACTCCAAAGACATGTACTAATAAGATTTTATACTCATTCGTTATACTCCATTCAATACATGCTTGATCCTTATATTAAATTATAAACATGATCATATCATAAACAAATCATTAAGATGAGATTTAGAATATAGAATACATCATCATACTTATTATATAATTGTTAAGCACTTAAACTAGCAAATTCGAAAGATAAAAACACACATAAAGTCGCAACAATTTTAATAACTCATAGATAATTTCTAAAATCACAAAAATATTTACATGATCATATATTAGTGTCAATTATTATATTCTGAAAATTCACAATTTTTCACAATGTATATAATTAAATAAAAATAGAATCCTAAACAAGACTTTTACTTGAATTTCAGCTGAAAAATAGCCTTTAATGAAAAATTCACCATACCTTATAGGATTGATGAAATACTTTCATATTTTTACAGAAGTCAGATGACATGTTAAAGTATAACATATAAAAATATCAAATAAAAATAAGATTCACATAATTAGTTATGAATTTCCTAATTGGCCGAAAACTGAACATAGTATACGCTGAAAACGGACTTTATTGTAAAAATCACCATAAATTGTTCAAGACTCTAAAAATTACATAGTAAATTTTTCCATACTCCTAAGAACGTGTACTACAACATAATAACACATGGCTTATAAATTCTATTCCAATATTTATTTATGAATTTTAGAACGAACCTGAAAACAGGACATCGTCTACGCGAAAAACAGGTTTTGTTGTAAAATTCGGCATAAATCGTAAAAAACTCACAAAAATACAAACTAAATTCCTAAATGTACCTAAGAACAGGTTCTTAAAAATAGTAAAAGATCATGCATAAATTCGAAGTAAACTGTTCCAGAAAAATATATGAATCAGACCCAAAAACAGGGTAAAAACTGTCTCCGAACAGCTTATCTTAGAAAACTCATATAAAATCGAATTCAACTCCAAACCTTATGAAATTTTACAGAAATACTCTTGACTTCCTATATTTCAATCAAGAAAAAGTATTCAGCTTAATTCAATTTCTAAGATTTTCGAACATAACCAAAACAGTAGCAAAACAAAGCATATCTTTAAACCTATTCTTAAAACAACTTATTTCTTCATTCTAACAACATATAATCCCAAGAAAATTGCCAAAGAACATCTTTGGACTTCTAATCTAAGTTATAAAGCATAAATCATAAGATTTAATGAAAATATAAGAGAGTTAAGCCATAATACCTCTAGGGTTTGAAGTAGAACTTGATGTATATTTGACCTTTGCCTTCTTTTTTCTCTTATGTTATTTGTCTAAGGCTTTGGTTCCTTATGTAGAGATTGAGAGAGAACGAGAGAGAGAGAGAGAGAGAGAGTTGCATGTTGCAAGTTGGAGATATTTGCATGTTGCAATTAGATTAGTGAGGTGGCTAGGCTAGGTTACCACTTGCTAAAAGACTTACCTTGGAAGCTTTGTATTAAAATAAAAGTTAATCTAATTATTTATCTTGATATTTCATGTTTCATATTACACACATATATATATATATATAAGTATATGCATACCTTATTAAATGGACTAGTAATCATAATGTGATGTATATTTCCTATAAGTGTGGAATTTTCTTAGCATTAAATTAAGTATTAATTAAATTAATAATAAATATAATAATAAGCATTTTGGTTATTTCAATAATTACCTATAATGCATGCTCGTTCAAGTAAGACGTCTTATTTCATAAATATACATATAAGATCATAAGTAAAACTTTCTAAAAAGAAAGCATATAAACCTAAATCATTTTATTCAATTAATTTAATTAACATCTTATCTTTTACTTCCGTTCATGTGTGTCGAGTGAGTGGAGATCGAGCTCGGTTTCTTCCGTGAGCAATCCTGCAAAACCCTTAAAATCTCGAAAGAAAAACATGTCATAACATCTTTAAAATAAACAAGCACAAGGAAATATACATAAATCATAACTTATTGTCATATAAGATCTCACACTTAAATCATTTTTAAATGGATATTAAAAGGAATTTTAATAAATATGCATATGTAGGTTTTCTTGAAATGGGGTGTTACAGAGCCTGTATTCTAGACTTCGAGGGGAGTTGGGATACAAAACTTACTTTGGTAGAGTTTACTTACAACAACATTTACCAAGCTACAATTGGCATGACACCTTATGAAACACTATATGAAAGAAAATATAGATCTCCAGTACACTGGGATGAGGTAGGAGAGTGAAGTTTACTTGGTCTAGAGATGGTGCAACAAACTGTAAAATTAGTAGAGAAGATACAACAAAGGATGAAAACTGCACAAAGTAGATAGAAAAGTTATGCAGATAAATGAAGAAAGGATCTAGAGTTTTCCATTGGTGAACTTGTATTCTTGAAAGTGGCACCATTGAAAGAGATTATGAGGTTTGGTAAAAAGGGAAAACTAAGTCCAAGGTACATTGGTCCGTTTGAAATTCTTGAAAGAGTGGGTGATAGAGCTTACAGAGTTACCTTATCTCCATCACTATCTGCTGCCCATGATGTTTTCCACATGTCTATGTTGAGAAAGTATATTTCGAATGCATCTCATGTTTTGAGCTACAAAGAGTTGTAGTTAACTTCTGACCTCACTTACGAAGAAAAACCAGTACAGATTCTTGATCGGAAAGAAAAGGAGTTGAGAAACAAAAAGATCCCACTTGTTAAAGTTTTATAGAAAAATCACTCGAAAAAATAAGCAGCGTGAGAGAGAGAAGAAAATGTAGATCAAGCATCTAGAACTTTTCAGTAAGCCCAATTTCGAGGATGAAATATTATAAGGGGGAGGATTGTAATGCCAAATTCTCTGATTACGTGCATCTTACACTGAAATGCATTCATAAGCATTAGAACTATATTTCTAAGCATGTTATTATAAAATGTGCTGAATTCTCAAGTATATGTCTCTCTTATAATCTAATTTGTCATTATGACTTTATCTAAGCATGAAATCATTATGGCATTTCTACTCCATCTAATAAGCACCTTTAAATGTTGTTTCTTTTACAGTGGAAAGGTATGGCTTGGGAAGAGAAGATAAATGTGCTGAAAATGGTTATAAATATGTTAAATGCATAATATCTCTAAAATGACATTCCTAGATTAACTTATTTGCACTTGTAATTTATGAATTTCATTGCATTTATTTATAATTCTAAACTAAGCAAAATAGTGCAATTTGATTGGTTAGTTGACTAGGTTGCACCAAAAACAATTTTAAGGTATTGCACTTGATTATTATGATCTTTCATCAAACACTAAACCTCTCATATGGCTAAAAACATGGCATGCTATCCATTTAACATCTACACTAGTTCAGCCAATTAGAACAAGACAAGTACTTCTCATTTGCATGGTCAAAAGTTGTAGAAAATGAATTGTATGCTTTCATTTTATCATCTTAACCACAAAAACTCCCAGCCCTCTTCTCCTCTTCCTTTCTTCATCATTAGAACCCCGAAATACAATACAAAATTGAAATTAATCATAAAGGTTTCATATGAGATGAATTGAAGCTAGTTGGTGTCTCTTTTGGTTAAACCATTGCATCCTTAAGTTTTTTTTTCTAGATTTGATCATATCTATATATTTTATGTTTAAAATTATATTTATATGATGTCACATGATTTGTTACTATATGTGTTATTATGAAGATGAATTGAAGATAACTAAGATAGTTGAAGTAGTTTAATTGAACTTGTGAATCTGATAAGTTGTGGTTGTATATTAATTCTATTGATGCTTGGTATTGTTATAATGTTTGGAAGTGTGCTTGAAGACTTAGAGGATAGGTAACTTAATTAGTTATTTATGTTAACTTATGCAAGAACATAAGTTAGTTCGGTTTATTTGAGTTCTTAATGTCTTATTGCAAAGTTAGTGGTTGCCCTATTAGCATTCTTAACTTATTGAATTAAGAAATGATATTAAGATATATAATTATAAGTCTTGATGTGTGTAATTGAATGATATTGTCTCTTTATTGAATAAGTATTTAAAGGTATGTATATGCATGCTTGATCCTTTTAGGTTTTTAAACACATCGTATCTTTCCCAAGGGTCAAGCACTTCCACTATTGTACTCATTTTGGATTTGAGTTAAGTTGAAGCTTTTATTTGCTGCATTGCAAGAACTAGTTGATATTCATATAATTTGATGATATGTGAATGATTGTTCTATGTCTATGATTGAATTGTATGTGAGGTTCATATGGTACATGATGCATATAAAAGGTGTTTTGAAAGATGAAGTATAGTACTTGGTTGATTGAGAGTAGGCAACATGACTATACGGTCAACAGATGATAGTTGAGTACCAAAAAGGAATAAATGAAATTATGTTTGGCTATCGAGAGTAGACATATACGGTCTATTGATGTTGGTAGAGTACTAGTGATGGTGCTTAACTAACGTATAATAGATATATTGATATGACGATTGACCAATCTTAATGAAATGCTTATACGGCCTACTGATATTGATTGAGTACCAGCCTTCCGGGTATTTTATAAAGGATATTTTCACAATAAATGAACATGGGAAAACATATTGCATGATATGATTGATCATATGTGATTATGTGCATAAGTTTCAACTTACTAAGCCTATTGCTCATTAATAAGTTTTTGTAATTCAGGTAATGATGTGCAAAGATAGTTGGTCTCCTAAATGGCTAGTCAATTTGTTCATATGACATGCTCGAGATGAACTTTTGAAGCTTATGTTCAGATACTCCTCTTTTGGAAAATTAAACCGTTGAGGTGTCTTTTGTTGTAAAGAGATATTTTGGATCCTATGTATAAACGATGGTATATTTCAATCGAAAAAGTTCATTTCAAGTATTTTGAAATTCTTTCACAAAATTATAATTTTAGGACCTATTTGATGGCTTGCTGTGTTTTGAAGTTAAGTCAGGAATCTAACATTCTCGTACATGTATTTCTTTAAAGTATCTCAAATCAATAAAGTTTGGGAGTGTTACAAGATTCTAACTAGATGATTTCATTATCATATTATTTTTTGACAATATGCCTATGTGTATGCAAAAAATTATGTATTTATGGTAAATGATTCATTTTTTTCACTCAATGAGGTATATTTTATCGCTTACCTAGCTCATATACACTTCTTCCTTCCATTCAATCATCTCTCTTTTGCAACTTCATTGTAACAAAGTTAATTGATCAAATCATTGAAAACACTCTTAAGATGTATGTGTAATAATTGCATTGGAATTGATGAACGGACACCATATTATCCTTTAATGAATGATTGAAATTATTTCTCTTTAGCACACCCCACAACTTTCTATATTCCTTCCAAATGTCTTCTCCCAACTGGCAAGAACCTGAATGTGAAATCAATATTCTAACAATCAATAGTAATATACAGATGTAACCCGATATAATACTTTACATAGCTTGAAAACAAACTCAGGCCTTAATACATTCTATCAAAATGAAATTTTAGTTGCATTCATGATTTAATAGACAAAATGTCTAACAATTTCGAGCTAAAGAACAAATGTTCCAGTAACTTGTATATAAAATGGCATTAACTACACAATTAAACTTGGCAGAAATGTCTGATCCAAAAAAGAAAATAACATGATCACCACATAGGTTTACCACTCCATCATTTATGATATTTGTTATTACTTACTTCCCATCAAATAAGCAAACTTCATTAATCATTAACCAAAGATTTTCTGATGTCTCACTAGTTTGATATATAGTTAATTTTTTATTTTTGTTAGTATACAAAAATGGAAGAATACACAAAGCTTGAGATTGTTTGTCTTGTTATCGAAGCAATCAATGTTTTGTTCAAAATATTTTGATGCTCATGACTTTCTCCTACGTAAGGTTTTATCGTCAAAATAGGACAATTTAAAGTCCTAATCTAATAGCCAAAAACTACAGTTTGTTGAATAAATCTTCCGTCAATTGGACCACATTGTAATCTCACCCTCATAAGCGATGAGACATGTATCAACTATCTATGTATGAGTCATGATTCTTTTAGTTGCCTATGAAATCTTTTGGAGCACCTAGGGGGTCTTCAGCCTAATTGTCCTACCAATACCTGAACAAATTGTTATCTTTCTTTCAATTTTTTTCCATCACAAGAAAAATAGATTTGTAAAAGATGATTTTAGTAGAAGTGGATACACAATAAGCAAATACTTCAATTCAGTCCTTAAGTGTTTGTTAAAACTACACATTAGTCTTTTCATTCAACCCAAATCTATTGAAGATGATGAATCTATTAATCGTGACAAATATTTTAAGATAACAATCTTCATACTTTATGCTAACATCTATCTTTGTTCTATATTAAGCAAAATTTAGGTTGCCTCAATTCTGTCATTAACTTCAACATTCCATTTGAGCAAATTTTGAAAAATATAAGGTTGTCTTGGTGCTCTAGATGACACATACGTCCTTGTGAAGATCTATCTCAATGAAAAACCAAGGTATAAGAACAGAAAGGAATTTGTTTCTGATAATGTATTGGGTGTTTGCGACCGTGACATGAACTATATGTACGTGTTGACTGGGTGTGAGAGATCTGCAGTAGATGGACGAGTGTCACAAGCACCTCAAACTTACCAAGAATATTATAACTTTATGCATGCTAGAGCCTGGAACGTAATTGTGCGTTCTTTTTACATACTAAAACCACATTAGAGTATTCTTATGAGCAGCTCTTATTATCCAATCACGACACAAACCACATCATATTGGCTTGTTGTTTACTTTATAACTTCATTCACACCAACATAACCATCAACCCAATTGAGAGTGAAGTGTTTGACATTTGTAGTGATCCCAATTTTGAGCTAATCCCGAACCTCGATTATGTTGACCAAGTCGAGTCATCCCAAGCTTGGACAACATGGAGAGAAAATATAGCCTAGTAAGTGTGGAACAATAAAAAATGCTAATTCTTAGACATGTGTGTTGACAATTATGAACTATTTATGTTGAATTCTTCAAATTGAATTTTCTATGAAATTGTATGAATATATTCAAGTATTTTGGTCTAGTTTCTTTATCCTTCAATAATTATTTGTTATTTCTTTAGTGTAAATTACAGCACTCCCCCAAATAACTTACCATCTCATTTTGAACCTTATATAATACAAACCTTATACGTATATTGACGATCTGTATATCACTCAATTTTTCAACTCTTCCAAGCATGTTTTGATTATATGTCAACATTTATAAAGAAAGACATATTTGCTATGTGGTAATATGCATATTGAACTATCTAATTTATTCTTAGACATGAACCTCAACAATGTGAGTTGGAAAATAAAAAATCTAACACCCAATCAAGAAGGACCTGAAGTTTGAATGAGGACCAACAACTTGTGGATGTATTGAAAGAATTGGTAGTTAGAGGTTATAAGTCCGACAATAGGTTTAGGACAGATTACCTTAATCTGGAGCAGTAGTCCAACATTTTCCCGAAACACACTTGAAGGCTGAGCTATATATGTAACACCCCGGACCAAAAATAAAGCATAATTGGGTAATTAAATAATTAAATCCCTAATTAAAATATTTTATGTGCGTTAATTCTTAATTGTCTATGTGCGTTTCAGAAATATGTTTCATGCACGATTTAGATCGATAATTATATTAGACTTGGAACATAGAATATTTTCATACCATGAGATGCGTAACGGAAAAACGAGAAAATAGAAACAAACTAGGGGTCAATCGGAGACCCGTAGCTCAAATGGCGAAGAAAAGAGCCAAATACGAATGCTAGGTAAAACGAGAAGGTAAAATTCGGATGAACGGTAAAACGGAAAAATAATATTTTAATGAATGGTAATTAAAATTTACTTAGTAAATAGTAACTTTGAAAATCTATAAATAGGGGCTCAGTCAATTCAAAATTTTCATTCGGCCGACAAAAACGAAAGCGACGCGAACAAGTAAGTTTCTCTCTCTTCTTTCTTTCTTTACTTTTCCGCCTCCGCCGCTGCTGCCATTGCCGGAACCGCCGCCGTCGGCCGGCAGTTGTGCTGGTGGTGCTGCACCGGGTGCCGGGTGTGCGATGGTGAGCGAGCGTTGGGTGTCGGGTTGTGCATCGGGGATGGGAAGTGTGCATCGGGATGTGCGTCGGGGACGGGATGCGCGCGCAGGGCTGGGCGTTGGGGGCCAAGGTGCGCGCGGGACTGGGCGTCGAGGGCCAAGCATGTGCGTGCGGGCGCGCGTTGGGACCCGGCGCCGGGCACAAGTGACGGGAGACTGGCGCACGCGGGCACCAGGAGACGAGGTTACCGAGCGCCGTGTTGCCCGCTGCCGAGAAAACTCGGCAGCTGCCGGGTGATGCGCCAAGCCCGCCGGGTTTTTCACTCGGCGTCGGGTGCTCGTGTACCCCGACCCACGCGATGTCGTGTTTTCGATCCGAATCCCGATTTTTCCATCGTACGTCAACATCGAGTCGTTGTTGACAAGATGTCATTAACCGAGGGTCGTGGGCCCAGTCAAAGTCAACCCTTTAACCAAAATTACCAAAATACCCCTAAACTTTAAATGTTTCGTACGAGCTCGTTTCAACTCCGATTGAGCTCATTCTTTTTGCGTTGCGGTCCTTATTTCATCCTCTTTCACCTCAGCCTAAAAAACTGAACTTTCACCCTTGTTACTTCAACCTCAATTTTGAGATCTCTCGATTCATCGTGCGTTCAACGATCGTTCTTTCTCCAAAATTATTTATAGCTTTAATTATGTTTATTAAGAATCTAAGAAACACTGTAACTTGTGTAGGTTATCAATTGGACCATGTTTGTGATTCTTAATACTAGCTACTCATCAAGGTGGGGGTAACTTCTAAATCTTTATCTGTTTACTGTTTTCCCCTAGTAAAAGCATGAACTACGGAATACTACGTGTTGTGTTTTTAGTTGTTGTATCATACTTTATACTGTGAAAGAACTGAGGTCCGCTCTGAACATGCATTCGTCCCTTACCCTCCTCTTCTACTACTCTGGTGGAGGTTTGGTGAGCCTCTTGAAATGTACTAACGGTAGTGAGACCATTGTATAGGGTAAGACAGGCTGATCCTGTACCTATTTATCCTTTACCATTTCTAATATCTGTTGTGCATTTTACGTGTTGTGGCAACGTGCTAGTAGATGTATTTATTTTCTTTATGTTATTCGTCGTGTGTCATAAGAGGTGGATCTTACTCCCACGAGTGTATTCAACGCACTCACCCCTTAATATGTACTCACACTACAGGAGATGAGGAGACTGATGAACCCTAGTGGGAGAGATGGTGGTGCTATCTTGTGGATTTGTGATTTCAGGATGATGTTACTCAAACATTTCTAAATAATGTTTTAAGAAACTCACATTGTGTAATATTTTGATACATGTGACGGATATGAGATCCTGATGAATTGTTCCACTGCGTATGTTGTAAGTATCGGTACTGAGACCGATTACTGATGTGTGAATATATATATCGTCCCTTACCTCTTTCTTCTGTCGTCTCCTGCTGTTTCTTTCTATTGTGATATGTGTCCCTTGCTTTTCTGTCTTCACGCCCGTATGAAAACTCTGATATTTTACCAAAAGAAAACAGGGCGTGACAATATATTTCTAGTAAAATTGGTTCCTAGAAGAAAAGTTGCAATTCACTATCACTAATGTTTAGGAAAAGTGGGATCAGACTTAATTCCAACTTCATGATTGACGATCAGAATGATGTTTGGAATGAGTATCTCAAGCTAATCTATAATGAAGTCATTGCATTGATGGGTTTGCTGCTATTAATATCTACAATCTCATATCATTAACAAATATCAACTTATATGTTTCCTTCTTATATTAAAATATAATGGTAGATTAACAACACTATCTGCAACTTGGTCTTGAGATATTTCGGAAGGATCGGGCCATTGGAAAAAATATCTATGGGTTTGCTAATGCTATGCAAGATTTCTTCTAATGCTGAACCTAGTAGGCCACCTTGATGCCCACTCGAAATGTGAACAAAGAGTCATCAACAACTTTCATGTCAAAAGGTCGTGCCGAAACTTAACCACCTTCAAATGAATAGGGAAGACCAAGGCTAGAAGAATTTAAAGTGAGGATAGAGACTCATTCATCAAAAGTGTTAGCGAGTACTGTGAGTGAAATGATAATCATATGAGTGAGATAGTTAGCCAGATAGGTGGCATTGCTAAAAACAAAGAATCAACATTAGAACTGATTCAAAAATGATCCCAAGTTTACAACATGCTTGGAAGCTTCGATTTTCCTTGCTTAGAGGTAAGAGTGCGCGTTGCCCGGTATATATGTAATAATAAAAGTGACTTGGATTTCCTTTTCAGCATACCAGATGAAGCAAGACTTGTGTTAGTGAAGGATATTATAGATAAAATATAAGCAATGATTGTTTTCTATCATGTTTTGGGTTCCTTGTGTTGAAGATTCTTTTTATTATATAGTTTGAAGGCTGATATGATGAAGTGTTTGTTTAGGCCCAATGTTTTGTCATTGTTATAACACTTTATAGTTAAGAATATTAATATAACCGAAGTTATGAACAAAGACATGCACATTCGTGTTTAATTCTATTTTAAGAAATATTTAGTATTAATTATTGATGAAGATTGGTAATATATAAAATTCCCATGAACTATAGTCACTATCTTAAGGGAATTATGTTGCATGTGCTCATAATTATTACTATTTGAACATGAGGGGCGATTGAAATGAATATGAATTAAAATTCCAAGAAATTTATTTCTGGAAAAGCTCGTGTGATATATGAAATTTTTAATCAAACTTAATATATATGTACAACTATTAATCAATTTCTACATACCAACAAAGCTAAGACAACGAACTAAAAGAAAATTGAATTCAAATGGATAAAAAAACTACTAATCATAAATACAATACATAATCACTTGATATAACTACATCATAAAACAACCACTAACCCCATGCTCAAGATGTTACACAATTTACTAATATAATAAAAAATTACATAACGGTGACAACATACCACAACATCATTGACATCTCCTAATTAACTTACATAAGATAGGTTCGGCAAGTTGCACAGCAAGCCAGTAATCATGTGAAAATTGTCATTGAACCTCTTCATGACATTAAAGACAACATCAAATTAGAGTTTAACCTAAAATGAAATGAAATCAATTTCTTCCATACCCATTACTAGACATAACATTCATTATTCATCAAACTTGTCTCACCCACGCCAAGGCCTCCTACAGTAGTCCTTAATTGTGTATATCACTTATTCGAATTCAGGGAGTCGTGTGCCAAAGAAGAGACATATGATGCATAATATAAATTCATACATATGTTATCCCCAAATCTCTTTCATTTTCTTTTCTAGTTGGTTGATGGGTTGGATGAGCTTATCTTCGTCTTCAATGATGATAATCGAAGGGATCATTCTTCATCGGATGTATATCCAAAAATTGGTTAATAGGCTACCAGACTTGTCTCTTGAAATTCCAATCACTTCATTTAGGGATGTGTATTTTTTTTGAAAGTTAAGTTGAGGGATATCATCATCGATTATAATCACCTTAGGACCGATCGTAGCTTGAGGTGGTGGGGTATTGACAACCTTCAGCATTACAAATAACCTGCAAATCATCCCAATGAGGGTTACCGTACATTACTTAGGCACATGCAAACAGATTGACCTATAAAATAAATATAAGCACACCAAAGACGTATCAAAATAAAGTTATAACAATTGTTAAAACAAAAAGGTATACAATAATATTAATTATACGTCTCAAATAACAACTTACACTAACAATATCCTCCCAAGTCTTGATGGTACAATCAATGTTGTTAGTCTCAATAGGCCATCCAACGTCATCACGAAGCATGATAGTTGAGAAAGTTTCATGCCTCAGATGGAGCAAACACACTTGTTTCACACACTCCTTAAGATCAAATTTTTTTATTAAAGAACTTGTTAACAAAATACTAGGCCGTTTGGATAGCATGTTTATTGTTGCCACCAGTTGAGAACTTTTCCTTCTTAATTGATCAGCCTCAATGAAAAGAGTAGTTACGTTGACATCCTATTGCAATCCATAAATATAATCCTCTTGCTTTGGGCAAAAATCTTTCCCCACCATGGTCCCTATTTAGTTTCAAGCTATTTTTGGAGCAATTTAAGATCCACAAAAACTATCAACTTATATAATGTATGATATTGTTTGGAATGTGAGATGAGGGAGTATTATGCACAATTTCCTTGAAAAAGTGTATAAGATGTGTAATTGCATACATGTGAATTGACATGATGTAAATTTGTGGGTCATACAATGTACTTTGTTGACCACGATAGTGGTGCTAGAATATGGGTGTTTTACACTTTATACTTGTTATGTATGTAAAAATAGGAAAAAAGACAAACTCATTTCTTTTAAAATGAGTCCAAGACATGCATGACAAAATAGGAATAGTAAATGTTGTTTTATTCAATAACCTTTAACTTGATGCAAGATTGTCCAACTTGCTAAAAAGTTGCTGAAAAGTGACCAGAATAATTTGGAAGACTATATAAGATTATCACGGATACACAATAGGGCATAGAAGTTCACTATATAAATAATATGAACTGTATCATACTTCAATGTTGCTAAGCTGATCCATCATTTATAAATTAAGATATTTTATGCATAATTTAGGAATTGAGAGATTTTATGAATAATATTGCATTCCAACTCCTTAATTACATTTGACAAAGCACTGTTTATTATTAATGTTATTCTTGTTGTCAAATCTTGTTAAGTTCGTATAAAATATAGTAAACATTGTCATGACCCCCTTTGTTGAAAGTTCAAAATTAAAGAAGCTAGCCATTCAACGCCCAACTCCTTTGTATTCTGAGTAGCAAAAACTGGAACATGGAGAAACTAAACCTTGACAATTTCTTTTTATAAACTTCAATTATATCTTCATTTGACCCGTGCATTACATGTTACTACATAATTGCCCTCTTCTCATATGCACCTTATATGCGAATGCAGTGTAGTATTGGAATTGTTTGGTAATAAAATGATGATTTGTATTTTACCAGCTTGTAATTATATATGCATTAGCAAAATAGTGTCTTGCCTATACTTATTAGTTACATGTACTCAAATTTTAATTTTTCTTTTTGTGCTGGAGACTGCCTAAAAGAAATTTATCTCTTGATAACTTCTATCAATCTTCACTGTGGATGAGGCATTACAACTCTATGATCGTTTTACTGAAAGATGCATCAAACGCAACGTGTTTGACTCCTAAATTCTCAAAAATATCTGCACGGATTTGGCAAACAAATAAGGGACCGAACAGGTGATGAGCGGTTCAACACTCACAACGTAAAATCTTTTATCTCTAACAACCCTACACTCAAGAAAGAGCTTGTCGCATATGTGAACAACACAATTGGGGTCAACTATAAGAAGTGAACCGTATCAAAATGAGTGTAGAGTATTGGTACTTCATAAAGAAGTTAATGTTCCATTATAAATTTGACCTCCTCCTATGCGAAATGATTTCGAGCTTATAAAATTATTTTTTCTTGTAAATCACATGAGCAATTTTCCTTCTAAGTCTCTTGTTATAAATTTAAGAATATTTCAATTACAGGAAAACCACCATCAATGTTCATTTAGAGAGTGTGGGTTCTCGATGTTTGACGAATGATCCACAATTGTTGAAGCGCACTGACTAGGAAATGTCATGTTCAGAGATATTAGGTCATCAACTGATATTCTCATCATTGTTAAGGAAGAGTCGTTTGATGTTGAGGTTGTCAATGATTGGAATTGCCGATTCCCCAAGTAAAAGAGGAAGCTGCATATCTTGAAATTAAAATTATTGTTGTTTTAATCTAATTGATGAAGGATGACACTTTTGACAACACTGTTGGTAGTTGGCAAAATATATAAAACAATGTCCAATCTTGTTTTTCTACCACATTTTGTGTTAAGAATCAATACTTTGGGGATCCATGTGAAGGCCATCACATTGTGTTTGTTATGTATTTTGTTGATGAATTATGTAATTATGTAAATAATCCTCTCATATTTATGTGATGAATCATTTTGCTAGCAATAGCAAACTAAATTATGACCACATATGTAGTACCCCGGACCAAAAACGAAGCATAATGGATTAATTAAATATCTAAACCTATAATTTAATAATTAATTGCGTATGTGTTGACTTGCGTTTCAGATATATGTTTAAGGCCCGAGTTAGATCGATAATATTCCTAGACCTGGAACATAGAATATTTTTATACCATGAGATGCGCAACGGAAAAATGAGAAAATAGAAACAAACTAGAGATCAATCGGAGACCCGTAGCTCAAATGACGAAGAAAAGAGCCGAATACGAAGGTTAGGTAAAACGAGAGGGTAAAAATCTAGATGAACGGTAAAATGGAAAATAATATTTTAATGGATGGTAATTAAAATTTACTTGGTAAATAGTAACTTTGAAAATCTATAAATAGGGGGCTCAGTCAGTTCAAAATATTCATTCGACCGACGAAAATGAAAGCGACGAAAACAAGTAAGTTTCTCTCTCCAAACTTTTCTTCCCGTTTTTCGATTTCCGGCGCACCACCACCGGCGCCGGCGCCGGCGCCGGAAAATTCACCGGAGCTCCAGGCCGGCGCGGCGGCGCCGCCGCCGGCGGTGGCCGGAAAAATTGGAAGTTGTCGGTTTTAGCCGATTCTCACACACGACGTTCGTCTCGTCGAGACGAGTCTAGGATAGGTTTCGAATTTCAATTCCGATTTCTCATTCGCCGGGAAATGGCGAAAAACCGTCTCCAAAACCCTAAACCCTAGCCTCGGTGTTGCGAACGTGATAACGAAGGATTTTCCGGCGAAGTTTTAGGTACTGTTCACCGCCGGAATCCGGAGAGGGGTGGCCGGAGGTGGTAGTCGGCGATGCGAAGTATCCGGCGAACTAGGTGGCGGCGGTGGAGGGCGGCGCCACCGCGCTGGGTGGCGCCGGGAAGAGTGGTCGGCGAGCAGGCCGGCGACGGGAGTGCTGGGCGCGACGCGCGCGCGCCGGGTAGGAGACCTGCCAAGAAATCTCGGCCACGCCGGGTGAAGCGCCGAGAGCTACCGAGTCGTGCCGCCGAGCTGCCGAGAAAACTCGGCAGCTGCCGAAAGGAGCGCCCCTGCTGCCGAGAAAACTCGGCAGCCACCGAGATCCACGCCACGCCTGCCGAGAAGACTTGGCCACCTGCCGAGCCGGGTATATATGCTGCCGAGAAAACTCGGCAGCTTCCGAGAAATGCGCCCAGCCGTCGGGTTTTCCCACCCGACGCCGGGTACACGCGTGCCACGTCGCCCGCAACGCCGTGTTTTCCATCCAAACCCCGTTTTCTCCGTCGTACGTCGACATCGAGTCGTCACCGATGAGGTGTCGTTGACCGAGGGCCGTGGGCCCGGTCAAAGTCAACCCTTTGACCAAAATTACGAAAATGCCCCTCGATCTTAAAATGCTCCGTTTGAGCTCGTTCCAACTCCGATTGAGCTCATTCTTCTTCCGTAGCGACCCTACTCGTTCCCTCTTCCTCACCTTTCGATCAAAAATTACCAAAATACCCTTGAACCTAAAATGCTCCGTTTGAGCTCGTTTTAACTCTGATCGAGCTCATTCTTTTTCCGTCGTGACCCAAATTTCATTCTCTATCATCTCAGCTACATGGATTGATTATCCATTCTCGTTTCTTCAACCCCGATCTTTAGAGCTCTAGATCCATCGCGTATTTAACAATGATATTTCCGCCGGAAACATTTATAGCTTTATTTATACATTATTAAGGATCTAAAATACATTATAACTTATGTAGGCTATTTGTTGGTTTGAGCGTTGGGTTATCTGACTTTTGGTATCCGCTACTCGAGCTCTGAATTATCAGATCTTTGGTCCTTGCTACTCACGTGGTGACCACCGAACAAGGTGGGGGTAACTTCTAAACTCAATCTGTTTATCGTTTTCCCTAGTTAATGTGTGAACTGTTGAACTCTACGTGTTGTGATAATATACGATGTTTATCTTACGATAGTGTGATAGGGTTGGGCTGAGTGTCCATTGGGCTGCGTGTCCAGTAGTGAGTCATGGGTTGAGTGTCCAGTTGGGCTGAGTGTCCATTGGGCTGTGTGTCCAGTTGTGAGTCGACAGAGTGTCCAGTGGGCTGTGTGTCCTTGGGCCGCGTGTCTAGTAGTGAATCGACAGAGTGTCCAGTGGGCTGTGTGTCCTTGGGCTGCGTGTCGAGTAGTGGGTCGACAGAGTGTTCAGTGGGCTGTGTGTCCTTGGGCTGCGTGTCGAGTAGTGGGTCGACAGAGTGTCCAGTGGGCTGTGTGTCCTTGGGCTGCGTGTCGAGTAGTGGGTCGACAGAGTGTCCAGTGGGCTGTGTGTCCTTGGGCTGCGTGTCGAGTAGTGAGTCGACAGAGTGTCCAGTGGGCTGCGTGTCCTTGGGCTGCGTGTCTAGTTGTGAGTCGGAGGAGTATCCATTGGGCTTAGTGTTCATTGGGCTGGTGTGCTATGTATATTATATGTTGTGACTACTTGCTAAACTTTTATATATGTTTAATATGCGAACGACTTAATAATATTAAAGTTTAGAAAGTATCCCCACGAGTGTATTCAACGCACTCACCCCTATTCTGTACTCACCCTACAGGAGATGAAGAGATTTATGATGCACAGAGAGAGGGGTGTCTTATCAGCTGTGTCCATCTTCTGTTTTGTGTTTTAAAGTTATGATGAAACGATGTTCCACGTTTGTAAAAGAAAACTGTATTTCTCCTTCCTTGTAAAGGATCCTGATGTGTTTCCGCTGCGTAAGGTTTCAAAACTCTATTTATCAGTGGTACCTGATGTTTCAAGCGTACCGTTTCTTATCCTCTCCATTTTCTTTCTATTTATTATCATGTTCGCCTTTTTCCCCTTTCTTTCTTCACGCCCAAAAAAAAACAAAAAGAAAAAAAAAACTCTGATATTATTTAACGAAAGGTTCTGGGGCGTGACAACATATTTTAGGGTACCCTATGTTGTAGTGCATGGATAGCAGAATTGCACATGAAACTCTTAAAATTATCGTCCTTGTTGTTGAATGAATGTCTAATCTTACACCATAGGTGACTTATAGTATAGAACATAAACAATTTTGAAAAGTCAACTCAAAATAAACCCAAATTGGCCATCATATACACATAATGAGGTAGCAATGATACACAACTGAACGCTAAACTAATGTTCACCAAAAATCATATATAGAAAGAACTTAATATAATGCGGTTTAACTCACCATACATCATGGATTTGCCTAGTAATATTCCACTCAAATGTCACCATAACAACCATGGATGTCTAATACACAATATGAAACCATGAACACGATAGATTTATAACTTATAAATTTCATTCGGCTTCACAAAGCTCGAGTTTTACAAAGCCCACATGAAGAGTACGAAGAATGAGATACCCACAAAAGACATCAATCTCGCACACTTTTTATATCTATGTTCACGAGCTTTCACCATCGCAGTTGGGCCTTCAATCGATCCATATTTTTGATGCATTCAAGAGCAACATCTCTAGCACATCCTTCAAGTTGCGGCTCCAACCAAATAAACACCCCACAATGTTAGGATATTATTGTTTAGATTTTTATGAAACAAAACACCAATGTAATAGGAAAATAAAGTACTTTATTTTTTATATTGTTTAAGTGAAATTAGACTAGGTTTTGAGTCTAGATTTTAGGATGAAGAATGAAGGAGTTCAAGATACAGTAACTTATATTTTAAAGTAAAGAAATGTCACGAGCGGTAAGAAGTCAAGTTCTACAAAAGTAGTAAGTTACAGGATAAAGCAATTTCTGAAGCAATAAGTATAGTTACTGCAAGTAGAAAGTTAAAACAGAAGAACAACAAGCTATATTACTGCCAGACTAAAAGAATAATTGTAGGAAGTAAGCGTTGCATCCTTACAAGATCAAAAGATATGAAAAATGAAGTGATATATTACTCACTCCAATGCAGTACGAGGAAGAACAATAGAAGTCCGAGATTCAATTACTTCATTAAGTTAAAACTAACCAGTAGAGACAAAGTGATTAAAGCACTACCAAGAACCAGTAACTATTAAACACATGGCCCGACACACTACTGAAACCTACAACCTAGTACAAGTCGCATTTAATATCCTAGAGTGCAATACAAGGAACATTTAATGAAACCTCCAGAGATCATTAATTTGAGCTCTACACTTGAAGAGAATTCAAATTCAAAGTGTAGTGTCTCTTTTCAACTGGCATAACACCTCATCTATAAATAAAAGAAGTGTTGACTGAAGCCACAACTGATCATCTTACATTCGAAGTGCAAGCAAGAAGCTCTCAAGTTCTCAAAGCATCCATTTCTAAGTTTCAGTCACTTAACCTCTAAGGAAACAGTCAAGCATTTAGTTCAAGCTCAAGATTCTTAAGACTGCTTCAAGCACCAATTGTAGAAACTTCATATACTTTTAACATCTGTGTTGTGTGCCTAGGTTGTTTTAGGTATCCTTACTTGATAGGAATTGTTCCTTTCTGAGTGTTTAGCCTTAGGAAAAAAATATTTAATATTTATTAGTTTTTGTAAGATCCTGTGTGGGTCAGTCTTTAGGACTTGAACAACCTATGTAGAAGCTAAGTTTAAGTAGGTGTAACTCCTTAAGTTGATAGTTGTAAGATCTTGTCCTATAAAATAACTTGCTTAACGAAGTTCCTCTTTGGAGAAGGGGTAGAGTGGACGTAGAAGGATTACACCACCTTCGAACCACTATAAGCCTTGCATGTTCTTTCTATTTTAGCATTTTTGATATCTTATCTTGGTGCATTTACATCTTTGATCATACTGCATAAAAGCTTTGCCAAAGCACATATTTTTAAAGGTTTTCAAAAGAAACTATATCATTAAAGTCTAAATTTCTGCTCTAAAGAACTCTTAGTTTTAGCAAAGAGTGTTGTATCCTAGTGCTGCAAGTTGAGACAGTAACCTATATTGTAAGCTGTCTAGTTACAGTGCAGTAAGTTCGAAAGATTTTTCAAAATTGATAGAGGTTCATTCACCTCTCTCCCCTCTGAACTTGTGTGTCACTTAGGACCAACACACACCCTTCATTCTATATCAACAACACAAAGGAAATTCCAATTTATCATCATAATACATACTTCAAACAAAACCCGCATATGAAAAAGTATGATTACTACAAGATGTTCCTACCCCTTGAAAAGTACAAGTCATAAAACATCGCATTGGATATTTTTTTGTCGGAAGTTTGGATATGCATTGGGATGGCATGCCGACAATGGAAGATCGCATCAATTGGTTGAGAATTCCCACTTCAAGTACCATGATGATATAATACGAACTATATTTATATTATAATGAAGTTTAATAAGACACCATACACTCGTTTACAAATACAAAATTTGCAAGACAAAATAAGAAGTGTTTGTCATAACCATTGGAAAACAATCTTGAAGCAAACAAAATTTAAAGTTTACGAACTTATTAAAGTCAAGAAACCGTAAACAATATCACTTTCAATCACTCAAGCTAATGGGTTGTCATGAAGGGCAACAAAAAAAACTTAAGGATGCACTTCTCTCAACTAAGGTTAATCATTTCATGATGATCTTCCCTAAACTCATTCACTTCCCAAACAACAAAAAAGGCTCTAGTCATCAAATACATAAATAAGTTAAATAAATTCCCAAATTGAGAGCATTTAATATATATATATATATACATATATATATATATTCCTATTCGACATAATATGGTGACTTGAATTTCAAAATTTTGGTAGGGTAAAATAGACTCAAGAATTCTAAATTATCCAAGACCCTCCCGTAGAACCCTATTGAGAGTAGGGTAGGCAATCTTCCTTACAATCCTTGGTGGTTTTTCTCTATATAACGAATGATCTTCATTATAGATCATCCATTTTGAAGATGGATTTGTGAGAAAAAAAGGTTATATATCATCACTTTTTGGCTCACAATCAAAAGTTATGACTAGGTGGCCTCTACTTCTATTCTTCAGCCAAGGTAGTTGTACTTGCAACAATTGGTAAGGTTTTGTTCTTTCATTTTTAATATTTTATTATATTCATTTGAGCAATTAATATAATTCATAAATAACAACAATATTTGACCAAATCAAAGGGTATTTTAGTCTTATCCTATTTGTTATCATCCGTAACCAACAAACCAAACAAAAAGTATAAATAAACCCACATTAACAAACTCATAATCATATATTCAAACCAAATATATAATTTACCTCAAACCTAATATAAAACCTACATAACAAACACCCAAATAACCTCAATTTTGTCATTGGTGAAAAGTACAATACCACATTTCTTAACAATATTAACAAACCCATCACTCGAACCAAACGTGCCCTTAGTTCATCTTCTTCCTAGCCATTGATAACTTAATCAATGTTAAAACTGAACAATGCACAATAGAGACAATGGTCTTACCAATGCCATCTTCATAGATGAAGATATTGGGCTTCTTCTTGTCGATTATGACATGCTCGTCATAAACACTGGCCTTTACGTAAATGCCAATCTGCCCTCGAATTTGGGGGTATGATGCGATGGTGTCGTTGATGGTCTTGCCACAACCACAATGGGAGCCACATTTCTAACGTCATGGTGGTTCAGCAGCTTGCGGTCGGCGACGCCGAACCAGGAGGGAAAGCCATCATCGAACGATAAGAGGAGATGCTGGGAGAAGGTGGAGATCTTGTTTATGGGAATCTAGACAAAGGTTGAAGAACTTGATGACGGAGGGTAGAATTGGTGGTCGGTGGTTAGAGGTGCTGCAGGTGGTGGTGGGAGGCGCAGTAGGGAAGATGAACTTAGGGCTACAAAATTTTCATTTTTAATTATCTCTCTTTATTTTTATTTTTTTTTGGTAATATCTAATTTCCAGATTTTTTTTTTACTTTTTTGCTTTTAGCCTTATATAGCACAATGGTGTGTAAAATTAATGTCAACATGGAACAACTTGTATTAATATGTTACACATGGACGAAATTGGGCAAAATTGGCCTGGACTGCTCGAATTGACGAGCTCACATGTGATTCACCTGCAATTTCAATTCAATTAAGCAATTCGGGCTGAAATTAAATAAAATTCATGAAGTATGAAAAGTTATTGATAATTCCTGAAACTCTATCTCTTGTTGATCTTCTCCTAGAGAATGTGTTGTTAATAGTATTTCTTAATCAATTTTTTTTTTTTTGGATTAACAACCAATAAAGTTATATATTTAAGGATTAATTAATTTTCTTTAGATATAGCTCAATCTCCCATTGCAACATGTTAAGAATTAAATGTTTACTATAGACAATTAAAAAAAAATTCTATTACAACATCAACCTCATTTTTCGATATTTAATTACGACATGACCATTGTTATTGGATTTGAGACGACATCATTGGGACATGTCCAATTATAGTGATTATGTCAATATTACATGTTAAAATAATAAATAATAAATTATTAATTGTAACAAAAAAAATATTTACTTTAAAACTATTTTAACCACCACATAAAAAAAAATCAGTTTGTCATAAAATATAAAATATTTAATAAAAGTAACAATGTATATACACAGT
Organism: Scutellaria minor; assembly: GCA_954870855.1. Lineage (NCBI taxonomy): Eukaryota > Viridiplantae > Streptophyta > Magnoliopsida > Lamiales > Lamiaceae > Scutellaria > Scutellaria minor. Next base: position 6,222,973 of record OX940726.1, on the reverse strand, counting down.
CCTTTATTATATATATAATAATTCAATTCTAAGCTACAATAATTCAATTCTAAGTGAATTTTTTTTTATCAAATTTCATTGTATACAATTAAAATTTTAGTTTCAATTATATATTTTTATTTATGTATGATTTCAGTTCTCTATACATAGTGCGTGTGTGTGTATATATATTATTCAATTCTTAAAAAAATCATGATATTTTATCAATAAATACCAAAGTTTAAATTTATTGAAATTTCTCAACATAGAAGTTAGTATTTGATCTATTCTAAAAATAAAATAAAAATCGTACAATATTTTGTGTGTTTTTAGAAGAACAAGTGGTGTATAAAGGACAAATATTAGTTACATTTTCTAATATAAACTTTATAACTAGTAATTAATATATATATATATATATAATATTGTCCAAATATATATATATATATATATATATATATATATATATTGTCCAATTAAAATAATGAAGTACAATGTTCATAATGTGAAAGTTCAAATCATTAAAAACCATAGCTCAAAATATTATGGGACCACTTTAAAAATTACCAACCTGGCAGATCAAAAGTGTGGGGCATTGATACATTAGTTTGCATCCTAAAATTGACATACTTTTTAACCTTTTAGATTTATCATTATAAAATCTTGAACTCGTGATCAGTAAACTGCAACTATATATTGACAGTGATATTCTAATATGACATGATATACAATATGACTTATAGTTAAGCATGAATTACAAAGAACAAATATGAATATGACACAAACCATTTGTCAATATATAACACACGACCAGATGAAATTTTTATTTCGTTAAAACTATATTTGATTTTATATTTATGTTACTAAAACTGAAGAAGTGAATTATATATGTTGGAAAGACTGAATACTGAAGCAAATTATTTCTATAACTAGTATAGACCTTTGGTATGATACACATATCATTTATAAATTAATTTTTTTTTTTTTTTTTTTTTGTAGACTTAATTACAAAATAAATCCAAAACTCTACAATTTTTTTCAATTGTAGTCAATTGTTTTAAGATTATCAATTTTAACTATGAAACTAATTGATTTCAATTTTAACCAATTTATAATTTTGGTCAAAATTAGATTATGTTGAATGATGTGGATGTCATGTAGAATATAAAAGTGATACATCATTTAAAATTAATCAAACATAATTAATAATGGGTTTACACAATTCAACCTAAACAATAGAAAGAAAAAAATGCCGACCCCTTGGGCGTCATCCCTTTTGCAATTTTCAGTCAAATTTCTAAACAAGGGTGTCGAATATGAGGATCATCGATCCTTAAAGTGATTTTTTAAATATTTACCACTTAAGTTAATATGTGGTTGTGTTTCTTTCCATTCCTCGGATGAATATTTCATAGCACATATATACATAAATTTTGTTGTGATGGTTGGTAATGGCAAGTGAAAAAAAAAAAAGAAATTCTTTCTTTACTTTTTTTTTTTTTTTGTTTAGATTAGAGTGAATTACTTCATGATTAATTAGATTTGTTTAATTTTAATTGAGGTGTTATTTACATATTATTTATGTGGCATCCATATTACCACATATATATTCTAATTTTGACCAAAATCATGAATTGGCTAAAACTGAAACCAATTGATCAATTCATAGTTAAAATTGATAATTTTAAAATGATTGGCTAAAATCTAAAAAAATTATAGTGTTGGATTTTTCTTTCAATTAAGCCTATTTTGTAAATGAATTTAATAAATAATAATAATAATTAAAAGAAATAGTGTAATCTCATTTAATATGTAAATATAATATGATGATTTGAAGAAGTGAATAATATTATATTGATGTATGTATCTATAGATTTAAATTTCCAATTATTATCATTATTGAAGTGTAATAATAGAGAGGAATGTTTAGGAAATAGGAGCTTTTATTTTAATTAATAGTTAAATTAGTATAATTGTAAAAATTAATAAACAGTTAAATTAGATATAAATGTATATATGGTTATGATTAAAAGTTTAACCATAAATTAAATTAATATGTGTGAAACTTTTGTTTTTGTTATAGTAAATAATAAAGATTAGCCTAGCTGAATGCTAGTGTTAATGCATGCAATTTATCTTAAAGTTTAGTTTCCAGAGAAAAGAAAAAGGTGTATTATTGTTAATAACAATAGAATCATTTGAAGCAAGCAAGTAATATATAGTGCTTTACTAATCAGGCGCGTTTCATTTTATTCATATACCACATATTTTTTAGGGTGGGACTATCCACACCCCAACAATATCTACGCACACCCCAATTTTTTCCTTTTTCAATTAAAAAAATTAAAAGATAAATAATTTCCAATTTTACCCTTGAAATAAAAAAAAAAAAATTCAAAACCCTATTTCTTCGATCTCTCTCTCCAGTCTGTCCATTTTTTTTTTTTCTCTTTTCTAACTTTTTATACTTGATTTTTTGTAGGAATAATACAACAACATAACAAAAATCATTTCACGGATTAACTAAATATGTAAAAATTCATCTAATAATCATGAAAAAAATGCAAAAAAAAATATATATATATGATGCCTCCGTTCGATCCTGGTTAGTCGAACACACAAAGGTGTGTTCGACCACCGAGTGTCGAACACACAAAGGTTTGTTCGACCACCGAACGTCGAACACATTATCACATGTTCGACGCCCAGTGGCCGAACACACCTCGAACACACTATATGGCTTTGTTCGACCCTGGTTGGTCGAACACACAGAGGTATGTTCGACCACCGAACGTCGAACATGTTATAGTGTGTTCGACGCCCACTGATCGAACACACAAGGTGTGTTCGACCAACCAGAGTCGAACGAAACCATCAAGTTTTGATATATTTTTTGCATTTTTTACACGATATTTTAAACTATTTTTAAACCGTTTTTACATATTTAGTTTGTTTGTGAATAATTTCCATTATATTGGTGTGTTATTCTTCAAAAAATCAAAAAAGAAAATTAAAAAAAAATGAAAGAAAAAGGAACAGAAGAAGACGGGGGAGGGAAAGAATTGGAGGACAAAATTGTAATTTATTTATTTTTTAATTTTTTTAATTAAAAAGGCAAAAAATTGGGGTGTGCTTAGATATTGTTGGGGTGTGGATAGTCCCACCCTATTTTTTATTATGAAAAATATATGTTTAGATTTGAGTTTCTAATTTACATATTCGATAGAGAATTCGAAAAAGTAGATAAGGATATGTAGTGTAAATTTTGTTAAAAGTAACTTCATGTCCCTGCAACTTAAGTCATGACTTTATGTAACATTTGATTGAAATAATATTATGATTTTCTTGTGATTTGAAATTTCGTGATGATTCTCCTTGTGTTATAAGAATGATAATGTTTACATGTGTGACATATATAAATATGCGTGTAATTCCCAAAATTATCAAACTTAACGGGTGTTTAATGCACTCGTCCATTTTATGAATTGAGGTGGATTTTGACTACTTCATGACTTGTGTATTAACTTTTATACCCCTTGTATTATATATAAAATGATATAAATTGATTCCATTTAATAAAACTAGCATATATAGAACCCCTTTTCACAGCTTTTTTTATTTTTACCTCTACTCTTTCTATTATTTTATTTATTTTTATTCTATCCTTAAATATTTAAATTACTATTTATTTGTATGTTATGTTAATGTGCAATTTTAATACTCTAAATTAGAATTAAGTGACGATTTGATTATTTAAATTAAATTTGTCAAATTGGGTAACTAGTAAGTACATTTTACTCAATTGAGTTTTAATTACAAAGCTTAATATTATTTTAACCATACGATTTATTATAAAAATATTTTTATAATGGATAAAAATATTAGTTAATAATACAATTATTTGGAATAAATCAAATACAATTAATGCATTCTTTAATATAAGAAGGTGTGTTTACCTAAAACTTCTTAAAGACACTCTTCATGTAAAATGGACAACTAAGCTAATATTTATTATTTTTTTATAAAAATTATAAATTTGATAATATGCATTTTTTTTTTTTTGAAAGGTTGATAAAAATGAATTTTAAATCATTCAAGTATTTTATTTTTTTAGGTAATTTTATATTTTATTTTTAAATTTATTTGAATTTCTCATTTACTAAGTCTTCATCTCCTTTCTTCTGCTCCGGCCACCTTGTCGTCGAACCACCATCGTGCTCCTGTCGGACCAGTGCCGACAAACACCAAAAGTTCCTTTTCTCTTGCTAAACATCACAACATGAATCCAAATAAACCTACAACTATTTTCTCTTTCAAAATTTAGAAAAAAACATTGCTGAAACTAACCAAAAACTAAACATCTATGCTGCCACTTTTCGCCATAAAACTCCATTGTTATCCACCAAGCTCCAAAACTCGATTTCACTCATTTCTCAACCAAAATACATGAAATTTGTAGCAAAATGATCCTCTACTCAAGGCCAAACATAACCCCATGTTAATTTACAGAAAATCATTTGATTTTGAGTCAAATTGATCAAAATACGATCAAAATCTCAAAGCAAAACCCATTTTATTGAGTTCTCATTTTAACTTACAATTTCAAAAATTAATTTTGGAATTTTAATCTCCATGATATCAGCTTTCATATAATATATTTATTTGTGATTTTCATTCAAAATTAGAGAAGGGAGGTGACAACGCAATCTCAATTAGAATCGGCTATCTACAATGAATGAAATGGAGGAAGAACCAATCTATCATTCAGAAAAAAAGGAGTTGGAAGAACTCAGCTTCTCACAATCTGGCAATAGAGAGAGGTTGTTCTTCTCTTACTCTTTTTTTTTTAGATAATTTTTTTTTTCGTTTTTAATTAAAATTTAATTCTATTTTAAGGGTACAATGGAAAATTCAAGATAAAAATTTACAAAGTTCGGTTTAATTCAAAAAAATAGAGCATATGTCGAATTTTTGATATCTCATTTGTAATTGGTGCCATTCTGATAATAAAAATGAGATCGATGCGAATTTTAACCTATTTGATTGCAACATTTTTAGTGTATGTAACATATTATTGTGACCCTTCTTAAATTTTAACATTACTTGCATTAGGCGTAATATCTAGGATTTTGAAAATAGGGTTACAATTTAAAGATAATTGGAAAAAATCACACATAATCATCGTTTAATGTTTAAAAATGTACAATCAAAATATACAAATAAATAAGATTTTATATAAATTAAAATTCTAAGTAAAACTTATAATTACAAGTCACAACTGAGTTTGTCAAACCTTCGTCCCTTTTTTTTTCCTCTTTTTTCATTGCATAGATTTTTTTTTCCTTTTTTTTTTTTTGATTATCACTCTTAATTTACCAATTGAATTAGTAGTAAATAATAAGATGACAATCATATAAAAAATATACAAGTCCTCTTTCATAACAAATCCACTATAACTATGACAAATTGACAATACAAAACAATTTCCTAAAGAATTTACAAAAAAATTATAACAAGATGAACTATTTCACACTCACACAAATAGAAAACACAAACTAAAATTTGTTAACAGCAAATACCAAATTAACTCATTAATAAACTATCCTTATAAATAATCAAACGATAAATGTTAATGATTTGAAATTTTTTATGGATAAGATGTGCATAAAAAATAATAAAAGGATAGAAATTACATGTGAAACTCGTTCAAGGGTTGCATCTATCTCCATCAATTCTCATATCACAATTACCATTTGTCAAACATAATATTTTTGTTTTTCCTGATTATTTAATCGATAAAATTGCAACTTCAAATTAATAATGGTACAATTCTTAAAATCTTTATTATATATATATATATATATATATATATATATATATATAATTACTTATAAATGAATTTGTTTTCAGATTGAGGGTACAAGTTTACCCCTTCATTGGAATATCCTCCATTGATTACATAACACTTTTGTAACATTTTATTAATATGTAACACTTATATGTAATACTTTATTAATATGTAATACTTGTACGTAATGCTCCATTAAGATGTAATACATACATGTAACATTTTATTAATATAAAATTATTTTTATTATATTAGAAATAGTTTAATATATAATGTATATGCATGTATAGAATATAATATTAATACATTTTCTATGTTATATAAAGTTATTTATATTGTACTGTGCACATTGATTTGGGTGTTATATAAAATCATTTATGTTGTACATGTGTACAATATTGATTGTCAATTTATGCCCGACACACATGAGATCTTCTATTACGTTTGGTGTTACATCTTCTATTCTAAAATAATCACCACACGTCATGTGTATTTAATGACATCACTATTTAACACATGTCATATAATAAATATTATGAAATATGAGATGTAACATCAAATATAAAAGAGGATCCAATCAGAGCCCGACAAGCCTTACAATATGAACTATATGGATCAAATTCAAATAAAAAGTTCAATGTAGACAAAATTGAAAATACAAAGATTTAATTTGTATTGACCCATTTAAAGAAAAACCAAAACTATATTCGATCGAGTAAACGTATATGAACCCATGAAATAAAAGAAATACAAAGACAAAATATATAACTAAAACAAAAAAGTAAGAAAAAAAAAAGCAAAAAATCTGATAACATTGGTCGTCATTTGTTCATGTCACATATACAAGTAAAATGAAACACGAACACTGAAAGTAGCAATAAATACAAATGTTGATGTCCAAATTAGGACAACCTTTTTAGGTCATGAATGGAATATTCCCAAATATATATTAATTGCAGATCGAAATGGTTTTAATTAGCCCACGAGGCTTTGCTCTGCAAACTTCATCTGCATACAAACTTACAAACTACTTTTTGTAAAGTCATTGGGAGACTAGGTACCAACCGAAGAATTTTATGAAATACAGTTGAAGGAGATTGCGTTTATGAATTAAATATTTGGCTTGTTTTACCAACCTAAGCCATCTGTGCCTCTTCCTCAGTTGACAAATATGCTAACATGCAAAATTATATCTCATCAATATGTTTTTACACTAAAATTATACGTCAAATATAGGCCTTTTTTTTTTTTTTACAAGAAAAAATACATAACTAGCTAGTTAATTCTGTAATTTGACTTTCACATCAAAGAGTAGTTATATTAAAAATCACGTATATCTATTACCTATTACCTATATAACAGTGTGGATCTTTCTTACAAAATATCAATTGTCGAATATATCCTTATCAAAGATTATTATTTCACATGTGAATAATTTTATAATAAAATCCTATTATAATTAGAATTCTAATATATAAGGTATTTACATTATTGTTTTCTTAATTAGAATTAATCTCCACATGTAACACACGTAATCTAAAATTAGTATGTTAAAAGAGTTGGAATTGAATCCAATTTTGATTGGAAATCAGAAAGCTTGTTGAAAATTGACCCGTCTATCATTCAATTTGGGATTATATGCATGGGCGGATCTTCATTAGGGCAGCACTGGGCTCTAGCCCAGTGCAAGTTTAAAATATCCTCTTATATGTATATATATCTAATTGAGCTAAGTCTAAAAATCTACACAAGCTAATTAAAGGTAAAACCCACTCACAAATTTAATACCCTTATATTTGGATTGAGATTTGCCCATCAAAATTTGGATGGGCAGAATATAAATATTTGTTTGTTATGGGATCTTGGGTGATTCTCAAATCCTTTTTTTTTTTTTTATCATACTTTTTTCTATTATTTATACAATCCACAATAAAAATATCTAAAAAAAAAATTTACATTTTCTACGGTTTCCAATGTGATGATGACATTTGAACTTTAATCTTACCCTACACAGTCCCAAAACAAACACAAAATTATCAAAATTCATTTGAATTTTAAATTCACATACGCCCCAATCCAAACACATCAATATTACCCTGTGCGATGCACGGTCATAAAATTTAGAATAATATAATTATGTTGTAGTTAATATATATATATATATATATATATATATATATATTTCATGAAATAAAAATATTTATTAATAGATTATACATTTTAAATAATTGAGATTGATAAAAAAAATTATGTTTTGAAGTCTTGTGGAACATAAATTAAGTGAACATTGAAATATTTTGTTATATGTATATATTAATGTGCCGAAACGTTTACTTTTCAGCCCACCCCACCATTAAATCTTGGATCCGTCCCTGATTATATGACATTGGACAACTTTTACGAGATTTATATGTATATTTCTTATGTGGAAATGTGGCGCTTATAGTTAATTAGTTGCACATTATTACAAATTGTTACAAATATATTTTGATGAAAAACAATTAATGTGAATTTCTAGAGTACGTTCTTAAATTCATCAAAATTATATAGAATTAAGCCCTAAAAAATCGCTAAGAATATATATTAAAAACCTACTAAATTTTTGGGATGGAGTGTATATATGTGGATATTACGAGCTGGAAGTCTAGAATAAGTTTCTACTTAATCTATGGTGATGTGCTTGTCTTCCACAGTCTAATTCAACCAATGGCTCTCATTTTTACAATAATTTTATGATCTTTTAAATATATTTTTCTGGTTTTATATTTTTATGTTAAATAATTTTTAATTTTTAATTGTTACATTAAAAGTTCAAAACATAATTTTCATAACGAGGACGACAACAACAATAATTCACTAATTTTAGTGAAATATGTTGATTTTTTGTCTCTTTTTCTGAGTGAGATGATTTTGGAAGGAAAAAAATTATTATAAAGTTGATCCCACATGTATAATAACCAACCATGTTAGCATATATGTCATCCGTTATTTATGGTAAAGAGGTATTTTTCACAAAGACATACAAAAATATGATGTAGTTTTAGAAACTCAAAAAATTAAAGAATAAAATTATATATAATTAAAGGTAACATAGGAGGCATTTTCACCAATTTTATCATATATATATTTTCGTAGTTACGAGACTACTGTTGATTTTTTTCCCCTTATAATAACTTTTTTTTTCAATATCAAACTATATGAACGATATCACTTATGGTAGGGCCACATTCTCTTGATTCATGACAACTCCAGTTGATGTATTCCGCAATACAAGTACGGAAAATATAAGACTAAATAATAATCATTTTGCATTGTCGTTACCACCATTCTTCAACATTTTAGATATTTTCGACTTATTTTTCATTTTTTTAACATACTTTGTTTTCTATTTCATGAAAAAATTATAGTAATCTTGTCCATATTGTCGTACAAGGCTTCCAACCGTACGTATAATTTAGAACAGATTCAATTATCAATTTGAAGAAAAAATTATTGTTGTAGTCCGGATTCAGAAATTCAACTCAGATGATCCAAGTCAATTAATTAAAAAAATACAATAACTCTAAATTAAGATCAAATTAAAATATATCATCACAATTTCAATAAAGTCAATATATTACAACATTTATTATCTATTTTACTTATTTTGAAATAGATGCATCATAGCTTCATTGCTAACATTTCTAAATAATATTTTTCAATGTATGCTACCAAATAATCAATCAATAGTGTCACTCATTCGATTGCAAAGAAAACTTTTAATGATCTTAGTTGCCGAAAAAGCTCTTTCTACTATGACAATGACAACTAGTCACTAAATCACTTATATAATTTAGGACACAATAAAACGACTACAATAAAAGAAAAAAAAATATAAAAAATAACAAAGTTAACAATTTGCCTTAAAATTAGATGGAGTTGAGAGGTATAAAAAGAGAAAACTGAAAAGAATGCTACGGTTTGTGTTGGGTGAAAGAAAAATGGGGAAGATATATGCTTAAGAAATAAACTAGGAGGTTGGAGGGTGGAGACTCTAGACTCTGCAAACTGTATTTATTTAATTAAAATTGTGAAATTACCAATATACCCTAAAAAATTAAAAACTTGGGATACAAAGTAACCATTCCAAATTCCAATAGATATTTGATAGTTTTAACACATAGCAATTCCCTTTCTAATTCCTGTCAAATAAAATATCTACAAGAATAATTATCCTAGATTATTAATTAATAAAACTTGTACTTAATACGTCAACATTAATTAACAGACTTTTATTTTCACTTTCTAGGATCGAAAACCGAAAACCGAAAACCATGTAAATTGGTCTTAAATTTAGATTTTCCAGTCCAGATTTTCACTATTTTACTTCGTAATATAGGACCTTCTGACGTCACCTCATTGGGGCGATTTCTAAAGTAACGATGTTGTTTCTTGTGAAAGTCTAATCAGTCAAACATATTTGACTTCAGGCGGGTTTGACATTATTCCAGGGTTTATTAATAACAAATAAAATTTATTAAATTAGCCTTTATTTGGATATTGGAAAATATCAAAATTTGAACTTTAAATATATACGCATAAAGTATATTTATCAGTTTCATTTCGATATGAATTTCCACAAACACTAACTTTCCACTTCGAACATTTGTTCACCTGTCAACCGCAGATATATCAAAATCAAATCTGATGATTTTACATGAGGAATTAACTCTCCTACTTTATCATCTTAGTACATAGATTATGAACGCATCAGCATATATGTATATGGAAGATTGATGATAGATAAATATTCTCTAAGAAGAAATATAAACTTAAACTATCAAATATGAAACTTTTGATTTGAACCTAACTTCAATAATTAATTGACTTCACTAGGTTTCATTTTATTCCTAGATTACCGAAAGAAAAGTAATTTGAGGGGAAATGCTTAAAAAAAGTAAAAGAAAATTCTACCAGCTAAGCATAGCTAGCTTGATAGTTTCAGGAAGGAGAAGAAGATGATAATCTTTCAAAATTAATTATACTGTTGGAAATGAGTAAATATTACTTTTACCAAATAAAATTTCACAAAAATTTATATGAGACGGTATCACCATGAAACAAATCCTTATTACCCACAAACTAAACTCATTTTCACAACTTTACATTGAATTGTGAAATGTGGATTGACTCGTCTCACATAATTAGATCCGTAAAACGGTCTCATATGAAACTCACCCATAAAAGTTTTTATAAGGGCATAATTGTGTTTGATTATTAAAAAAATTATATATATATATATATATCATTTCACTTATCGATCAATTTTTTGATTGAATTTGTTATTGCTTGTGAATATATATTATTCAATTTTGATCATATATAATATTGATATCATCTAATTAGATAAGATTTCGCTTTTCTATCTTTCAATTTTACATTATTTTTAACTAAATATTTCTGTCAATGGAGAAAAAAAATTGAATTTGTTATTGCTTGTGAAAAATATTATTCAATTGAGTAGTATTTGTGTGCATCAAGTACATGAATCATGATCCATGCAATTGAACGTGCGAGTTGGATTGGATCGGGTCAGGTCTGACCCAAATCCGCACCCAGGTTTTTTTTATTTTATTAATTTATAACATAACATTTATATTTACTGAATATAACATTTACATTTACCGAGTATAACCTTTATGTACAAATATCATAACCTTTTAAGTAAAATTACTTAGACTTTTTTCAGTATAAAATACATAATTAAAAGTTATGTAACCTTAATGTTAACCGAGTATAACATTTATGTTATATTAGTATAACCTTTACATACATATATCATAACCTTTAAGTGATATTACTTAAACTTTTTCACTATAAAAGTTTATATAGTATGACTTAACCTTTATGTTATAATAATTTAACATTTATGTTATATTAGTATAACCTTTATATACAAATATCATAACCTTTATGTACTTAAAAAATAACATAAGGTTATATTATTATAACGAAAAGATTAAATTATTATGCATAAAAGTTATATTATTACAACATAAAAGTTTTGAAAGATTTTGAAAGATATTATAAGTCTCATACACTGCAAAAGGTTATGCAAACATAATTAAAATGTTAGGTTCGACAAGCTAAAATGTTAGACTAATATAACTGGGAAACTAGGGTTTGGGCTAGGGTTTGGGCGCGTGAGTGCGCGTGTGGGCGTGTGAGACGCGCGTGGGACGTGTGAAATGCACTTCCGTGTTGGGTCGACCCGATTGCACGGATTTAGGATCCGTGCACCTGGTGTAAAAAATATTTCTATATTAAATTTTGATGAAAATATAATATTGATGTCATCTAAGGATTTCGCTTTTCACTCTTTCTATTTTACATTATTTTTAACTAAATTTTTCTGTCAATGGAGAAAACGATGAATTCCGAATGGAATAATTTTGAGTTTAATCGCATTTTCTTCCTCGAAATAATTTAAGAAATCAAATCATCATACTCACATTAATTACGAAAAGGCGACTGATTAAATCAAAATGAAATGATGAATTAAAGTATACGAAATCTATTGAAAACAAATTAAAAAGTACAAGACTTAAATTTTACAAACAAATGTATAATGATTCATCTGATTAAAACAATACAAAAACATAAAAACTTAATTTTTACCAATAAATAAATAAATATATATATATATATATGAACTTAATTAAAAAATCATAAACATAGGGATTTAAATATGCTTTAATTTTTTTTTTTCCTTATAACATCATCACCTATACATGTCAATGCACTAATAAATTGAAACAAAAAACTGAAATCAGTATAGAATTAATACTGATATGCAAACCAAAAAAATGAATATATCATTTCTTAGGTCATGAATAAATGGCATTTGTAAATATTTATTGCAGTTTCATCTCTTTATCTATAGCTATAACTGCACAAATGAAATGTATATATATTATGTATGTATATGCTACAAACTTACAAAAGACTTTTTGTTTAAAGTCCTTGAGCTCAAGAAGACAAGTGTTAAAACTATAGGTATCGATGAAAGTTTTTGCAAGAAAACCAGTTTAAAAAGATGTTCTAATAATTAATTAAATAAATTGGTAGATAATACCAAGTTGACTATGATTGTATGTTTACAAATAATTTCTACCATGTAAACACATCATTTTTTTTTAATTAAATAGCAGTATTATTTTTTTATTTTTTTTGAAACTAACTAAATAGCAGTATTAGGATATGTGAGTGGTGAGAACTCAGGTAGGTAAAAATATTTCCTTAAAGCAAGGATGGAAAGTAAAAATAAATGTCAAGGTATTCCATCATTGATGAATGGTTTTGCTTTGGTAGTTGAGTAGTAACCGATTTTCTCCATTTTAAACATTTTAGAGTTTTTGTTGTAACCTATATAGATTTTGATTTCTATTTCAAGAAAAAAAAATTATATATGACAATCCGTACAATCAATTTTAAAAATTTTCGGGATTTTCGTTGTAACCTATATAGATTTGATTTCTATTTCAAAACAAAAGAATTATGTATGGCAATCCGTACAAACTTAATTCGCACATACATATGTAGTAAATGTTTGCCGTACATGGATATTTTGACTAAGACGAGTTCATGTCGCCGCGTTCAACCAATTAATCATTAAACATCAAAATTTTTTGGTCTTAACGATACCGACAAATCACGTAATGTACATTAAATTTTCTTGTGTATATAATGTATTCGTAGCGACACTAACATTTCCAAGCAAAACAGAATTTACTAATACTTGAACATTCATATAATTCAGTCAATTTGCTTATTAATTAACATATACACCTAGCTAATTCAAAATCTCTAGTTTTTACATTCATCAAAGAACTATTATTTCAAAAAAATCAGTTAGTTAGTGAGTTATTACACATAATATTCAACCTTTTTCATCTCTGTGTATTTGTAAATACTGCCTAATAAAAAATCTACACGAATCACCCTAGATTTCTATTAGAAAAAAAGATGTAACTCCCCATCGATTGACTTTTTGTTTTTGCTTTTGAAAGAAAACCAAAAAAACATAGGTATTTCCTCCTATAAATATGAGCCATTTCCATCCTCCCCAAAACACTCACACACACACAACTCTCTTTCTCTCTCTCTCTCTCTCTCTCTCTCTCTCTCACAAACAAGAAGCTATGGATCAATTTGGAGATTTTGACTACTCTTCTAGCTTTGATGAGTCCTTGTATGGGCTTCTCCAATCTCCTCAAATGGAAATGCAGGAGAAGCCTGTAGAGTGGAGTTATGATGAGAACAAACTGTTCGAGAATGCTTTGGTTGAAGTTGATCCAACTTCTCCAACATTCTTCGAGAATGTTGCAGCCAGGATTCCATGGAGGTCCACTGAGGAGATCAAGGCTCATTACCAGGCCTTGCTTAACGATGTTGAAACCATTGAATTGGGTAATGTTCCTCTCCCAAATTACCAAACTCACCATGTTGATGATGTTCCACAGAAACAACAAGTTGATGAGGTGGTGCCCATGCCCATGCCCATGGAGGCTCCTAAGAAACCCCACCATGGTGAAGGCTCTTCTTCCAATCCCCCCACCGTTGCTAGGTCCAAATCAGGCCATCCACGCCGTAGAGGTGTTCCCTGGACCGAAGATGAACATCAGTAATTTCTCTCTCTAAATTCCTTTCTATTTTGATAATTTAACTGTCACATTTCATTTTTTTTTGTTGTGAGATTTAATTATTTGATTTGATTGCAGGTTTTTTTTTTTTTTTTTTGGGTGTTGTTATTAGAATGAAGACATGAACATTAATGGATCTTTTTTGCACAAGTTCAACGGAAGCAGAAAAACCTAGACACAAACACAACATGACAAAATAATCTTTATTTTTTCTTTCACCTTTTCCTCCACCTTTTCTAACTTTTCAACAGATGAAAATTAATTGCTTCAATTTCATTAACTACCACTGGATTTGAATCATTTGATGGTTGCATGTCTAAGCCCAACCTGGATCTGAAATTTGATTGCAGATTGTTTCTGATGGGGCTGAACAAATATGGGAAAGGAGACTGGAGAAGCATCTCGAGGTTCTATGTGATAACGAAAACCCCAACTCAGGTGGCCAGCCATGCCCAGAAGTACTTCCGCCGCTTCGCCAGCTTGACTCCGATGGATCGGCGCCGCCCCAGCATCCATGACATTCAGACTGTGAATCCCAACGCTTACAACACTCTCCTTCCAAACACCACCCCAATCCCTAATTTCCCCTCTCCAATGCTCCACCAGGGCTTCATCAATGGAGGAGGTGGTGGTGGTCAAACCCTCGTTGACCAAAACCCTATGTTTCCGCAACACATGATGAACTACACTACTGCTGCTAATTTTGCAGGTGTTGCTGTTGATCCTATGATGGGCAATCAGCTGCAGAGTGGCTATGGTTGTGGTGCTTATGGTGCATCCTCATCCTACACCCCACCTGCATCATCCTCCTATGTGCTTCCTCCCAACATGATGATGAACCAGCAATGGGGTTGAATCCGCCGATAGAGACAACTTTTATATCTATAATAATTTGTGCTTGAGGAGAATAATTATATAACTAGTTTGAGTCTGAGTCTGAGTCTGAGTCTAGAGTTTGTGTCTAAATTAATGTCGTCATCTATGGTTCGATCGAGTCTTGATTAGTACTGTTTTAATTATGTATCTCATCTAATGTGCTTTTAAGCACCTTGTTTCCTTATGATTATTAAGAACTACTAAAGTATTACTAGTTTAATAACCATTATGCTTGAACCCTGTCCTTTTAATTAATTATCTTTAATTTTATTCTAAGTTAATTTCACCTTAATTATATCCCATATGATCATGATTAAAACATACCAAGTACACAATTACATTATAATTAGCTTATGAAAAAACGTTTAAACATATCTTTTAAGAGGATATGTACCAAATAAACTCTAGTTTATACTAAATTCTAATTAATTTCCAACCCTAACTTCTCACCAGATCAATATTACCCAAAACTTTAAAATCTCTCACAGAACCGAGTTTTTTTTTATTAATTTAGTTAATGGTTTATAAGTATTGGATGCTAATTTGGATGTGTAATGTGTACATTAACATGTAGATAGTTTTATAGAAGTATTTAATTTGATAATATATATTAACTGTATAGGAAATGCCAAGACTCCAAAAAATAATACACCTAGAATTACACTTCCAAACTCAAAAAATTCGAAATTATATAACATATATATAATACAATCATTCTAACTATACACAAATAAAAAAATTTAAAACTCTAAACCGACTTATAAACCACCGCCACCATCGCAAAGTCCCCATATGCCACCACCACCACCATGGAAATTGACATGAAATCGTTCAATTAAAGTATATACCGATAATCCACCTTCAATTTATTAATTAGGTTTCTGCATCAACAATTAAAACCTAAAATATCTATCTATGTATTAATTTAAACAATATCAAAGTTGGTGAATTATATATGGGATTAATTTTCAAAGTTCATGTTATATATAAATAAAAGAGATTAATTTTTAATATTTTTTTATGACAATTTGTTGTCAATTTTTATCATCAATTTTTATAATAATATATTGTCGCAATAAATAATTTTTTCTCAACAAGATTTATTTAAAAAAAATTCATCACAAATATATATATATATATATATATATATGTATGAGGACATAATTCCTGAAATCACTCAGTTTAAGGTGTGGACTAAAATAACTACCATTAAATTTGTGCGACTAAAAATTATACGCCCCCCGTCCCCCCCCCACCCCCCCAAAAAAAAAGAAAAAAAGAAAAACTCAATTTTCTGTGGATAAGTACCACTTTGTGTACTATTTAATTTTCTTACCGTTGTCATTATATCACTTTACCTTTTTATAATTTGTATGGAACACCATATATATTACCTTACCTGATAATATTTTCGGCAATATGACTTTAATGCAATTATAAAACTAGAAACTTATATTTAAGCTTTACTTATCTAACTTAATTATCTATTGACCATTGACTTAAAAACAATTATTTCAGATTAATTATCGCACCAATCACTACAACGAAAATGATATTGAGATTTTTTGTGCAACAAAAATTATCCAAAAAATTAAAGTCTACAGCACTAATCATTACAATGGAACTGATTATTGACCAGTAGATTTTTTGTGACAACAAAAATTATCAAATCTATATTTTACCACAACATGTTACAAAAATTGATAATATAAACTGATAGCAAGTTGCCGCTGAAAAAAAAATTAAAAATAAATAATTGTGAAAAAAACCATGTGGTCACTAATGTATTAAGAAAAGCAACATGTACATCTATATATATAATAATAATAAAGTCATCCTAAAAGTTTTTCCCAAAATAGTAAAATCCCGCCAAAAGTCAATAATTCAACTTTCTATTTTAATTTTTTTTTTCAAATATGTCTTTTAACATATGAAAATACCTTAAAATGTGGAATGATATTTTTTCTTATTTTCTCTCATCAATTCATCATACCTATCATATTTTTAAAAGATTTGAATTAAACTATTAAAAGATCCCATTATATCTTCTCCCATTAACAAACAATAATATCACATTTCCATTATTTAAGAATTAATTGATATGTTATAGTCAAACGGTTTTCTTCAAAAAATGATATTGGATGATTTTATAAAAAAAAATAAAAAAAATCTAGATTTTGATAATAGTAAAAAAAAAGTCAAATTTATACTTCATTTGAAAAATGAATTTTGTAGTTAATTATCTCAAAGATTCATTGTATTAAAATATGTATAGAAATATATACAACACTATATATTTCATATATAGATATATTTAAATAAAATATATTCATTTTATTTTAACCATCCCCATCGGCTTTCGATAACTTATTTTCTAAAATTGTTCTGTATTAAATAATCAATTTATATATTAAGGAATGTTATTTAGGAATATTAAGGATTATTTATAGATTAGATTGGAATGGATTCTATGAAAATCTATCTCAATCATAATGCTCTTTAACTTGAGAAAAATCTTTAATTATTTATAGAATTACCGTTTTTTTTTTCTCATACACGTAAATTTAGGAGAATTAATTTACCTTGATTTTGGATATCCAGATTAATCAAATTTCATAATTGTATTTATTTTATGTATCTATTTTTTTTCCAACTATAAATACTCCATAATAGTTGAGAAAGTAACACTACCACTTTTTACTTTTCTGTTTTTCAGTATATTGCCCATGAATTATGTATTATAAACCTAAATTATATATAACTAGTATTGGCCACACGGGATTTATCAAAATGAAATAGAAACTAATAAAAAAATATAATATATTTGAAATAAGAAATATAACAATTTGAAAATTAATTTTGATTTATATAAAAACATGTCTTTATGTTAATCAAAAATATTTTTAGAGGAGTTTGTAATACATGGACTTTAATTATATGTTAAACTAAAATTAAGTTTGAAATTCATGTAATACTTTTTCTTTTTAAATATTGGTTAAGTCTAACCCTTTAAATAAATTATTGCAACTTTAGATGATTTTATACATTTTAGAAAATGCATGCTTAATTTTAGCTTTAAATTTGGAATCATCAATTAATTGTGTCATGAAAGTTTAAAGTATTTAATTATTTGTAATAAATTAAAAGCATTAAGTGAATTATTTAAGATAAAAAAATTAAAAGAAAAATTAATTAAAACTTTTGGGCGGAAAATATGATTAACCAGAGTGCGACACGTGTCCATTTTGGTCATTCCTTTAGTATAGATTAACGATTTAATACAAATATATACATACATATTCTTTATATCTCATTAAATTCTTGATGGATTTTGAATTTTGGAGATTTTATATAAAATATGATTGCTCAATATTTGTTAGGTTTCAAATATTTCAATTTTTTTATGAGGTTAAAATGTGTTTAGTTATTTATGTCTTTTAATTTGCTAACTATAAGTTTTTGATTCAATTTTTAATTATGTCTATATATTTATCCAAGTTAAAAAATTAATTTTTGTATTGTAGAAAAATTGAATATATATTTATATATACATACAATTCAAAATTTCTAACTATATTCCCCATGAATTTGTGGTAATCAAAATCTTTAATCTTATTTTGAATATATATATATATACACACACACACATACATACAATTCAAATTTCAAACTATGTATCCCATAATTTTTTTAAATATATCAAGTTAATCAATTCTCTTAATACAATTCAAAATCAACCGTCTACCATACATATTCATACACTCAATATAAATATTATATTTTATTGGATAAAAAGTTTGGTTTTGGTCATGATACAGTGATACTTATATTTGATTAATACATAATGAAAAATATTTATAATTTTTCTAATATTAAATATATTATATGTTAGCACAATATTGAAGATATTAAATTTTTTTTTTTCAAATTGCAAAAATATTGAACATTTGTGCTTAAACTTGATTGATATGATACATTCCGTGTTGGTACAAACATATTCCATTATTTTTGGTGACACTACTAATTAAACAAGTGTGTATATTACTTAAATTGTTTCTAAATATTTATGATTAAGCCCAAGACTAATTAAATAGAATCTATAATAATTCAAAATAAATTATTTATTATGGTAAATAGGTGAAATTTTCCAAATTTAAATGCAAAATGAAAATATTATATATGTCAAATGTTAATGGTCCATTTGAATATTTTTTTTTTTTTGTGTATTTTGTAAATTAAAGCTCATTTGCTTAAAATTTGTTTCAAATTTTAAATGAGAAAATCAAAATTATTTTTGAAATAAGAATATTAATTAAGTTGTACTCAAAACTTTTTATAAGTACACATATTATATATGTTTATATATATTTACATACTATATACTATATTATGTGTTTATTAATTTACTTAAGGAAATATTTTATAACTAAATTATTTTAACTAAAATCATATCAATAGACCAATGGAACAAAAAACCAAAAAAACATGTACAAAGCAAATTTGACAATTGCACAACATAAGGATAAAACTTCGACCATGCACATTACTATAACTTTTTATTTTGTTTGCAAAAACATCAAATAATAAAAATCAGGTTTTTGTCACGGTCAACTAAAGTACAAAATAATGTACTAATTAATGTCAGCCGACAGAAATGACTTGAAAATCTTAATTTGTTACAAAAATGATCAAGGAAAAAACTAAAGTACTAATGATGTGTATAATGAAGTATTTCTAATTTTGTAAACTATATACTTCGATTAGGACATATTCACTTTGGATTAAATTCTGTTTTAAATTCACATGTTATATATTTAAAGAACACGTATTACAATCATTATATATCATATACATATAATATCGATAATTTAATATGTAAGAACAATCTTATAATTCAAACAATATAATAATATTCTATACTAGTTGACACAAAAATAAAATATTTGCAAGAATGCTTTTAAGACAATAATTTAGCATTGTTCGCAAAAATGATTTTTCAACAACTGTTAATGTTTTCTCCATAACGTATTGTTGGCGTTACATAATTTTTTTTTTCTGTTGTAGTGAATTAGAGTTTAGTATACATTATATATTAAATTTATTATAGCTTTTCATCATGTAGATATAGTATGACATTTTGTATCCACCATTTTAGTACAAATTAATTTTACTGCTGAAAATATAATATATCTAGTTATCTTGAAATTTTTTTTCTTCTAAATATGCAAAATACAGGCTAGCTAGCATTATTTATTTATTATCTAATTAGTACGTACAATATCAAAAATATTAAGTAAAGAATCTCAAATATAATTATATTTTAATTTCTTTATATTCATTAATTATCCGCTATATGTAATAATTTATTTGAAAGTAAAGTAATACACAAAGTACAAGAGGGAGCCAAGTAGAATTTATCCTGAATTTTAATTATGTTAACTTCAAATGCTTAGTTTGATTGAATAGATCAAAAGGAGACTATGTCTACCAAAAGGAGACTATGTCTACCAAACCCTAAAATGTTTGTAATGTCGTTCTCATGGTAATAATATAATTCGAGCAATTATATATGATTCTTCGTTACATGATGTCTCAATTATGTTATCAAGTCAAGTAATTGGCTAGTTTTGTCCGAATGAACTCTCATCAACAAACCAGCACTAGTTTTCTCCGACCTTAGCCTGCCTAAGGAAATGGAATCAGGGATCCACTTCTCATCCCCTAAAACCCTTATTTCTCACAACTTTTATTTTGAGTCTCCGTTATAGTTGTCAATTGCTTAAACCATGTCTTGTACTTTATTTTGTACATCAACATTACCATAGTAGTAATATTATACATGTTAACTACCGAAAAAAAAATTGTACTATAATACTTGTCGCGATCTGATCTTTCAATTAATGAACACATCACGAGTTATCATAATCCGTACGAAAACTTGACTCACATGTACTTATAACATAAATGTTTTCTTTACAATGAAACTAGTCGTTGAGCCAACTAATTGCTCATACAATACTTTTCTTTCATTTTCAAAATATAAAGGAGTTATCTACTATATGTAATAATTTATTTGAAGGGGTATTGACATTTCCATAGAGAAAGAGGTTATATTCTACGTTTGATAATATTCACCAAGGACTATATATAGCTAGTCTTCAATAAATTTAAACTTAGGAAAATAAGGAAATATATTCGGTTGGAATTAAGACGATTTATTACACAGAGTGAACCATTTGCACCACGATGTATTTATGCCAAATTAAATATCTATAAGATTCATCTTAGATTTATTAATAAAACTAGAAGTAACACTCACAGGTAATTAAAATAATTTTTTTATTATAACTTTGGCCACTTATGCAAATGGTTCCATAAAAATATATAGTTTTTTTCAATTTAATTCCATAACTTGTTATAATATGGCTTATTTTTTTTTATTTTTTTTTCATTTTGGCCTGACTCCATTGTAAAATTGGCATGTGAGTTGCATGTTGTATCTAATTTGGAACATTCCAACGATCTTAAATGACAATTTTCTGGCAACTTTTGAATTTTCTGGCCAAAATGAAACCAAAAATCGAGCAATTTTAAGACTATTTTCATAAATGGTCAAATTAGTTATGGGACAAAAGATTATTTTAAGCAACACTCACCAACCAATGGACTTTAGTTTTCACTTTCAGGGAAGACACTGGTCTCAAACTTAGGGCTTTTCCTCCTTATAAATATAGAACATCTTCACCCCCAAAAAACACACACACACACACACACAATGGATGAGTGGCAAGGTTTTGGGAAGTCTTGTTCAGAGTTTGAAGATTCTTTGTATGCCATGTTATCATCTCCTGGGTCAGAAATGGAGAAGCTAGAGTGGAGTAGAGAGGAGAAGAAGCTGTTCGAGAAAGCTTTGGCTGATTTTGATCCAGCTTCTCCAGGTTTCTTGGAGAATGTTGGTATTAGGGTTCCATGGAGATCCCTCGATGAGATCAAGAGCCATTACCAAGCTCTGGTCGATGATCTGAAAATGATTGAATCAGGTGAGTTTCCTATTCCTGATTATAAAGACAAAGAAGATGTGAAGGAGGATGGATCTCCATCCAATGCAGCTTCTGCTGTTGCTGTTGATAAACCAAAACCTCGTCGTAAGGGGGTTCCTTGGACTCTAGAAGAACACCAGTACTTTCTTAATCTCATTCACCTTGCTTTAATTTCAATTTTAGTTTCTTGTAATTTTTTTTTATTTTTGTTGCTTTTTTCTGTTTGAGAATTTAGCTTTGAAAATGGCTTTCAACTTTCTAAAAATGGCTTTTGATTTTCTTTTGCAGCTGAAAGGATGATTTAGATTTTTTGCAGCTGATAATTTTTTTCATTTTTTTATATCAAATGAATTGAGATGTAGCTTTCATTGTATGCCTTTTCTGATTCTTTTATTTCCTAATTGTAAGAAGGAAGGCATAAAAATTTACTAAATACAGGTTAGCATCTTTCCCACAAGTCCATTAACGGAGCCAGAAAGCCCTAATTAAACAGAAAAGAAAAAAAGGAATTATTATTATTATTATTCTTTTGCTTACTAAATTTGTACTTTTTCACATTTTCTGATTGCTTAATTGGGAAATAATTGTTTGGATTTCATTAAGTGCCATTAGAATTGATGATGTACAAATGGGCATACATTAAAGATAGAATTTGGGTGGTGCAGGTTGTTCTTGATGGGGTTGAACAGGTATGGAAAAGGAGATTGGAGAAGCATCTCAAAGTATTTAGTGATGAGCAAAAGCCCAGCTCAAGTTGCTAGCCATGCTCAGAAGTACTACATGAGCAAAACCTCCTCTACCCAATATTCAAACCAACAACAACACTACTCATCTTCTTCCAAACCCTAATATCTCAATGCTCTCCACAACACATCGACCTTGAATCCCAACCCTATCATGTTTTCATCACCAACTTATAATCAACCTCCTTCTGTTAATCCTCCTATCATCAATAACCTAAGTGCCTCTGCTTATCTTGCATCATCATCCTATGTGCAACGACCAACTTATAATTAACAATTAATGTTTGAGATTAAATAACTACTGTGATCGATCAGTTTGATTATTTGAGTCTAGTACTTTGTGTTTGAATAATGTTGTCTTTGGTTTGAGTCTTGATGAATATTGTTATAGATATGCATCTCAGGGAGTCATGTGCCTCACAACCCTTGTTTTCTTAAGTTTGGATGAATAAAGCTATAACTAGTTGAATAATCAGAGCCCCCTTTTTTTTTATTATTAATTTTTTAGATTTTATTTTATTTTATTTTCGGTATGTCATGATTGTACTAGCATATGAAGGATTCCTTGAAGAAACAACCATATATTTTATGAGAATATTGACCAAATAAACTCTAATTTATACTAAATCCCAAATTTCAAACCCTAACTCTTCACAAAACAATATATATTTCCCAAATTCTTATAAATAGCTAGCTACAAGAAAAAAGAGTATTTGCAATAACATTTAATATTGTCGCAAAAATATTTTGCGACAAAAGTTGTCACTAAATTATTATCGCAAAAGCCTTCTCGAAATAGTTTTTTTGCAACAACATTGTTGCATCAAAAAAACTTTTTTGCATTGTTTTTTGTGACAACGTATTGTCAATTTATATTAATATTTTTTACGACAATTTGTTGTCGCAATAACTAGACTTTTCACGTCAATTTGTTGTCGCAATAACTAGACTTTTCGCAATAATTATCTTTTGTCGTCGCAAAAAATATTATCGTAAATACTCATTTTTCTTGTAATGTAGAAAGGAGTTTTGTTTTTCCCTTTTCAATTTATTTGCTTGTGTAGTGTTGGCTTCTCAGTCTTGTAACTTTAAAATTGTGCAGCTTTGAGGAAATTAAATTGATTGGGAATTGCAATTTTGCAAAAAATTATTATTAGTTTTGGAAATTTCTAGCTGAACATGAAGGGAAAATTGAAATTTTTTGGTCTTGTAACTTTAATGTGATTGAGAATTTTATTCTCGTAACTTTGATGTGATTGGCTTATAGCCTCTAAAGATTATAAGATAAACCCAAAAAACTACCAAATATATATAAACTAAAATTATATAGTAAATATTATAGTTATTAAGAAAAATCTGAAATTGTTTAAATAAGTATATCTTTGCGTAATACAATGTAAAAATTATATTATATGTCTGGAAATTACAATATAAATTTAAAAAATATTTATAAATCTGAGTATTATCAAATAATAATCAAGTTTTTTGAAAATTTAGTAACTTTTGAATTTATACTAGCATTAATAATTTAATATCACTTTGCCTCCTGATACTCTCTCATTAATTTTGTACTAATCCTCTTGTACCATCATTATATCACTTTACCTCGTTATAATTAGTGCAAGTAACCAAATTTCTTATCTATTTATTGTGGCAAAATGACTTAAATCTATTATAATTAAACTTAGAAACTTATATTTATAGTCTATTAATTTTCTAATAATATATATATATATACACACACATTCTGTGCTCTTCTAACATTGAAGCTTTACGGTGCTTTTAGAATTGGAGTTCATGGGAAAATGAGACGCATAATTCATTTAGGGAAAATTGAATTTTTTTGGAAATTTCTAGCTGAACATGCAGGGAAAATTGAAAAATTTAATATTCTTGTAACTTGAATGTGATTGGCTTATAGCCTCTAAAGATAATTAGACTAATCCACAAATTACCGAATATAAACTAAAACAGAATTATTTATGTGCACCAGGTGCATGGATCCTAGATCCGTGCAACTGGGTCGACCCGATGTGGGGTGCATTTCATGCGTCCCACGTGTGCCTCACGCGCCCAACGCGCGTCCACACGTCCAAATCTTAACACAAACCCTAATTTCACAGTTATATTGGTTTAACTTTTTAGTTTGGCGAAGTTGACCTTATAGTTTGCCGAACCTAACCTTTTAGTTATGTTCGTATAACCTTTTACAGTGTATGACAGACGTATAATATCTTTCAAAACTTTTATGTTGTAATATAAAACCTTTATGCATAATAACTTAACATTTTTGTTATAATAATATAATCTTATGTTATTCTTTAAGTACATAAATGTTGTGATATTTGTATGTAAAAGTTATACTAATATAACATAAAGGTTAAATTACTATAACATAAAGGTTAAGCCATACTACATGAATTTTTATAGTGAAAAAAGTCTAAGTAATATCACTTAAAAGTTATGATATATATATGTAAAGGTTATACTAATATAACATAAATGTTATATTCGATTAACATAAAGGTTAGATAACTTTTAATTAGGGATAATTTCAATTTTGATCCTATATGTAAGACCCTTTTCATTTTTGGATAACCAAGTATACGTTTTCCAAATTTGGTCCTATGTATTTCAATTTTTTCCAATTTTGATCCTATATGTTTCAAATTTTTCCAATTTCAGTCAAGTTTTTCAATTTTGGTCCTATATATTTCATTTTTTTCTAATTTCAATCCAATTTTGGTCGGATGGTCGCCGGAAAATCTCACGTGACATCGGCAATTTTGGGAATTCCGACCAAAATTGGATTGAAATTGGAAAAAATTGAAACATACAAGACCAAAATTGGAAAATTGGACTGAAATTGGAAAAAGTTGAAACATACAGGCCCAAAATTGGAAAACGTATACTTGGTTGTCAAAAAATGGAAAAGACCATACATGCAGGACCAAAAAGGAAATTGACCCTTTTAATTATGTTTTTTATACTAAAAAAAGTCTAAGTAATTTTACTTAAATGTTATGATATCTGTACATAAAAGTTATACTAATATAACATAAGTGTTATACTCGGTTAACATAAAGGATGTTACGTAAAAAATAAAAAATAAAAATAATTTGGGCTTGGATCCGAGTGGGACCCGACCCCCAGATGCATGGATCATAATTCATGCACTTGGTACACACAAACACTACTCTTAAAATTATAAAGTAATTATACAGTTATTAAGAAAAATTTAAAAATTTAAGTAATTAAAAACTTTGCGTTAGACAATGTGAAAATTATATTATATGTCTGGAAATAATTACAAAATAAATTTAAAAACAATTTTATAAATCTGAATTATTATCCAAAAAAAATCAAGTTTTTTTTTTTTTAATTGTTCAACTTTTGAATTTATACTAGCATTAATATCACCTTACCTCCCGATACTCTCTCATTAATATTAAACTAATCCTTTTGTACAATTATTATATCAGTACTTTACCTCCTTATAATTTGTGTAAGTAACCAAATTTCTTATCTATTCATTGTGGCGATATGACTTAAAATCTATTATAAAATAAGAAACTTATATTTATAGTCTATTTTATAATAGATTTTATGTCAAGAGGAATGAATGGAGGAGGAAGAGAGTGGAATTTAGTGAGACACAGCCGTCTCGACAGGGAAACAGATTTCAAGTCTGAGAACCTACTCATAAAGAAGATGGAGAGACTTCACCGGATGAGGATGAAGTGGAGAATATCTTCGATGAAGAGCGTAGTGTGAAGGCCCCCGAGCATCAAAAAAATATTTTACAGATAGAAGAAGGGAAAATATTGCATGGTCCTGAACAACAGAACCATAATTCTTAGCCGAAAGTTATATCTCAACATGGACACACCAGTGACGTGGCAGAACAGCAGAGACAGGCTGGCCTTCAGCTTGAGGTTTGGAGACAGGATTTACAAAGAGATGTGTCTGAATTGCCTTTGGAGGAGGTCGGAAACGATGTGCAGGATGATGATCTTCTTAATGATGCTAGGGAGAACGTGAGACTCAAGAGAATTGCATCAGAAAGTGATCTTCGGACTGCAGATAGTTAGTCTAAGACACAGGCAAAGCCAAAGGTTGTTTCAAGAATATTAACAAGGAGCAGTGCTAAGGATGCTAAGGATCAAAATTCCCATCAACCTCAATGAATTATCTAGCCTGGAATGTTAGAGGTATTGGAAAAAAGACAAATCAAAGTTCGTTGAAAAGGATTATTAAGAGTTTATTATTTTTTTCGCCCATCAAGTTATGGGTTTGGCGATTTAGGACAAAAATATTTCGGGTTGGCAATTTATGACTTTTTGTTTTCAATTTTAGCAATTATTACCCAATTTCAGCCCGAATTGCTTATTTGGGCTGAAATTACACGTGACCCTCTAATTCAGGTTCTGCGGGCTCAATTCACTGATGTGGTGGTTTATTTACCTATGTGTCATTTGTGTATTAATTTTCCTCGCCCACATGTAATAAAAAATGGGGTCCAGTTTGTACTTTCCCCAATTCACCTTCTTCCCCAATAGCTTAACTTCCAATTCAAATGGCACTTTCCCACCAAACTCCATAGCCCATCTTCTCCAAGCTCCCAAACACACGCATCGCCGCCGCACTCCCCTCCCACCACCGAAAATGGCATATAATAGCATACCCAAAAATACGATAGAAAAAGGAATGGAAAGACTGCAATTCCCACCTCCATTTTCTCCCACCTTCAAAGTCAAAGTCTTCTCCACCACCATACACACACTATATCTTAGATTTTCGCAATTTGCAATTCGCAGTGTTCTCACCTTCTAATTCCCCATGAATTCTGCAATTTCTTCTCTAATTCACTCTGCAAATTCGTGAACCCTAATTTCGCTCACCGATGGGACGGAGCTACTCGCCTGCAGCTCGGAGAGCAGGTCACAGAAGGGCTCCAAGCAGGTGGTGGAGATTGACTGACAACGAGAAGTGAGGTTCGTTCTGTGGTTGGAAGGGGAAGGCCGTCGGGGATGACGAGAAACCAAAAGTCCGGCAGGCCGTCGAGGGCAGTGGGGCCGCCGATGCTGAGGAGGCGGCGGTGGTTGTGCTCGGTGTTGATGAAGATGACGTGGAAGCCGTTGGAGTGAAGGAGGTTTGCTAACATGAGCATGGGGTTGAGATGGCCCTGTGCTGGCCATGGCACGCACACTGCGTGGGGTTTGTGTTGATTTTCCGCCATTGCTATTGGAGATATACAAGATATGGTTTAAATAGGGAAAATTGCAAATTTAGGACAGTAACTTTACCCCATTCACCATACAGGTACAATATCTTTTCGGGCTTTGAAATTGAGATTGTATGTTTCAATTTTGGGCGAATTTAGGACAATTCAGCCCGAATTAACCAATTTCGGGCTAATTTGCACGTGACAGTCACGTGACCAACCTAACTCGGGCTTCTTGCTGATGTGGACACCTTATATTAAATTAATTCGGATTTGAAACTCCACCTCATTAAATAAAACTGCACATGATTCAATAAAATTCCACATCATTTTTAATATATAAAAACAAAAAAATTTCTTAAAACAAAACCCTAAACTAAAAGATGAACCCAGCACACCCATCTCTATGGATACCACACCACCTCCATGGATACCCACCTCCATAGATGAAAAATCTAAGAACAACAACCAAATCGGCGACGCCTTTTCACCGCCGTCACCACCGCCACTTTGTCCGTACTCTCCTTTCCATCAAAATAATTATAATAAATATTAACAATTTAAAAATTTATTTTTAAAAATCCAAAACATTTTCTTTGCAAAAAAAAAAACAAAAAAATGTGAGGAAAGCTGTGATGGAGGGGAAGAAAGGAATCGAATTGGTGGGTAGGAAAAGAGGGACGGTGCTCGTCAATGAAGAAGACAGAGTTCTTGAGATGGAGTTGGGGGACTAGTGGTTGAGCACACGGCGCCCTCGCAATAGTGGTATTGGGTGGCGGTGGTTTGGGAGCTCGGCGGCGGAAGAGCAACAACAAGATGGAAAGATCAGTAGCATCGCGCGATGATCGAGGTGCTGCTGCTGTCGGTAGAGCGTGTTGGCAGATCATCTGGAGCGGCGGTGGTGGATGGAGACTTGCCAATGGAAGAAGATGATGTATAGTTAGGGTTTATCCCAATTTATATTTTTCAATGTTTTTTTGATTTTTTTGTTTGTAAATAATTTTTTTATGTTTTCAGATTAAACAGATGATATTTGTTATATCCCAATATTTTTTTTGTTTTCAGATTTAAAAAAAAATTATGAAACATCTAATATTTATTATAATTATTTTAATTATTATTATTGTTGACTAATAATTTTGGAAATAATTATTTTAAGATTTTAGAAATAATTTTTGATTTAGTTTAGTTGACTGATGTGGCAAAAATAATTAGTGATGTAGTTTTTTTATTTAAATTTATTGATGAACTTGCAACCAGCTCAGCGAGAAGCCCGCTTCCTCCGGTTCACGTGACCGTCACGTGCAAATTAGCCCAAAATTGGTTAATTCGGGCTGAATTGTCCTAAATTCGCCCAAAATTGAAACATACAGTCTCAATTTCAAAGCCCGAAAAGATATTGTCCCTATATGGTGAATGGGGTAAAGTTACTGTCCTAAATTTACAATTTCCCCGTTTAAATAAATTAAAGATATGATTTCATTGTTTCTTGTCAGGATTCGCGAAATTTGGGGGTTCAGCAATTTGGGGAATTTGGTGGGGAATGGGGAAGAAGGTGAATTGGCGAAGAAGATGAATTGGGGACTGGGCCCCATTTTTTATTACACGTGGAAGAGAAAAATTAATACACAAATTCCACCTCGCTAAATCACGCGCCACCTCAGCAAATTGAGCTCAAATAGGGGTGTCACGTGAAAAAAAATATACAATTCCAGCCCAAATAAGCAATTCGGGCTAAAAATGGGCAATAATTGCTAAGTTTTAAAACAAAAAGGTCCTAAATTGCCAGTCCGAAAAAAAAAGGTAAAAAGTCCAGACCCCCTAACTTAATGGATGAAAAAAGTAATAAACTCAATTAGTAAAAGGAAAAAACCAGATGTATTGGTTATTTTTGAGCCAAAATTCGTCTTGGACATTACTAAAATGAGGCTTGTTACAGGCTTCCAAAATATTTTTGCATCAGACTCCAATAGAGTTTGGATTTTCTGGAATGATGAGGTGGATCTCACTGTGATATCTCAGGAGGAGGAGTGGGTAGATTGTAGGGTGGTTGCTGGTCTGCGTCCACAACCTGTCTTTCTCACGTTTGTGCATGCATTTTGTGATAGGTTAGGAAGAAAATTTCTATGGGATCAACTAAGGGTGATTAACCATGTTTCTGAGCCTTGGATGGTGGTGGGGGATTTCAATATCATAGTCCATGCAGATGAAAAAAGAGGGGGAGGTGCTTTAAAAATAAAATCAATGTTGGATTTTTATGAGTGTCTTCTGGATTGTCAGTTACAGGACATGGGATATCATGGCTGTAAATTTACTTGGGAGGCAAATGAAGTGAGAGAGCGTTTGGATAGAGCTGTGGGTTCACATGTTTGGATGGAGACCTTTAATGATACTAGTGTGACACATCTCTTGAAGTACACTTCTGATCATTCTCTTTTTTTCATTAGGGATCAGGTGAAAGAAAAGAAGGTCTTCCTCTTTCAGGTTCCTAAATTGTTGGACACATCATCACCAATTTCTGGATATGATTAAAGTGGTTTGGACAGTGGACACCAAACAATTGGGCATGTTAAATCTTAAGTTCAAACTAAAAGAAGTGAAGAGGGTGCTTAAAGGTTAGAATATTGAGGTTTTTGGCAATGTTCAGGACAAGGTTAAGGAGGCGGAAGAAATGCTGAAAGAGCAAGAGCTTATCTATAATGGTCAGGATAAACACAATAATTTTATTAAGCTTAAGGAGTGTCAGGCTAGATTAGCTTCGGCTCTTAGTGTCGAAGAGAGCTTTTGGAAGCAAAAAGCGGCTTGTAAATGGATGTTGGAAGGGGAGAGGTGTACTGCATATTTACATAGTTTGGTTAAGAGAAAGAGACAAAAGGCCAGGATACATTCCATTAAGGAAGGTGGTGTTCCTCTGACTAATCATGCAGAGATTAAATTATCAGCTGTGGAGTACTTTCAACAGATGTTTTCTGGTGGTCAGTGCTTGTATGATGATGATCATCTTAGTTGTATCCCTAAACTTTTGACAGAAGAGGATCAGATTTTATTGGATAGGTGCCCTACCATGGATGAACTTAAGACAGTGGTTTTTAGTATTTCTCCTTCTAGTGTGGTTGGCCCAGATGGTTTCATAGCTTTTTTTTCCCAGAAGGCTTAGGACGTGTGTCATGATCTTCTTGAAGCTAGCTGTGAGTTTATGAGTGGTACTCCTATGCCAAAGAGTTTTACAACTACTTCTATTATTTTGATCCCCAAGGTGGCAGGTGCAAGTGACTGGAGTATGTAATGTCACCAATAAAATTCTCTCCAAGTTCGCAACTAGGCTAGCTGCGGTTCTGCCTAAGCTTGTCTCAGAAAATCAAAGTGAATTTGTACAAGAGATGAACATTTGTGATAATGTTTTGCTTGCTAAGGAACTTGTACAGTCATTGGATGCTAACTGTCTGGATGACAATGTCATGATTAAGCTTGATATGGCAAAGACATATGATAGAGTGCAGTGGACCTTTCTTTGTGCGGTGTTGAAGAAGTTTGGTTTTTCTGAATCTTTGATTTATCACATTTGGAATTGCATTTCCAATAATTGGTTCTTAGTTATTGTGAATGGTCAAGGGGCAGGTTTCTTTCATTCCACTAGGGGGCTTTGGCAGGGTGATCCATTATCTCCTGGCTTATTTATCTTAGGTGCAGAAGTCTTGTCAAGATCAGGACAACAGTGAATGGGTGGGATAAGGCCCTTCTTTCTTACAGAGGGAGGCTTCAATTAATTAAAAGTGTTCTTTGTGCTATGTTTTTTTTATCTATTACAGGTGCTCAGTACTCCTAAGTATATTTTCACAAGGGTGGAGAGGACTTTTAATAGGGTTTTCTGGGGCTCATCTCAAGTTCAAAAGAGAATCCATTAGGCTTCATGTGATCAGGTTTCTTTTCTTATTGAAGAAGGGGGTTTGGGGATAAAGAAGCTAGTAGATGTCTCCTTAGCTTCCAATCGCAAGCTATGGTGGAAACTGAGGTCTTCTAGCTCCATTTGGTGTAAGTTTATAGTTGGGAAATGTCACGCCCCATTTTTTTTTCTTTCATAAAAATATATCAGATTTTTTCCTTTTGGGCGTGAAGAAAGAAAGGGGAAGAAGACGTGTATGATATAAAATAGAAGGAAAACAGAGAGGATATGAAGTGGTACACTTGAAACATCGAATACAACCGATAAACTAGAGTTTGAAACATTACGCAACGGAAAAACATCAGGATCCTTTACAAAGAAGAAAACAGTATAATTTTACAATCGATCAACATAGTTTTAAAAGATAAAACAGGATAAAAGACTCAGCTGATAAGACACCCCTCTCTCTACGCATCATGGTTCTCTTCATCTCCTGTATTGTGAGTACATAATAGGGGTGAGTGCGTTGAATACACTCGTGGGAGTAATTTCCAAGTTTTAACATTATTAAGTCGTACAAATATTAAACATATATAATAGTTCAGCAATTAGACACATCACATATTATACAAAACACATAATTCGGTTCATTAATGGACACGCAACCCATAACTCACAAATGGACACGAAGCCTAATGGACACTAAGCCCAAATGACACTCTGTCCATGACTCACTAATGGACACTCAGCCCAATGGATACTAAGCCCAATGACTCACTAATGGACACTCAACCCAATGGACACTCAGTTTATGACTCGCTAATGGACACGCAGCCCAATGGACACTAAGCCCAATGGACAATCAGCCCAACCCTATCACACGATCGTAATATAAACCCAATATTCATAACATATAATCACCTCATATAAGATTCAACAGTTTATACATCAAATAGGGAAAACACTAAACAGATACAGTTTAGAAGTTACCCCCACCTTGTTCGGTGGTTACCACGTGAGTAGCGAGTATCAAATATCAAGTTTCACAAGGCACGATCCAACTGACAGCCTACACAAGTTACAGTGTTTCTTAGATCCTTAATATGTATAACTAAAACAATAAAAGATTTCGGAGAAGATACGATCGATAAAGATGAGATGGATCGAAAGATCTAAAGATTGAGGTTGAAGATATGAGAGTGGATGTTCAGTTGAATAGGCTGAGATGAAAGAGGGTAAGATTTGGGTCGCAACGGAAAAAGAATGAGCTCAATCGGAGTTGAAACGAGCTCAAACGGAGCATTTTAAGATGGAGGGGTATTTTCATAATTTTGGTCAAAGGGTTGATTTTGACCAGGCCAATGAACCCCGATCAACGACATCTCGTCGGCGACGACTCGATGATGATGTACGATGGAAAAAATAGGATTCGGATCGAAACACGGCG
Source organism: Scutellaria minor (assembly GCA_954870855.1). Classification (NCBI taxonomy): domain Eukaryota; kingdom Viridiplantae; phylum Streptophyta; class Magnoliopsida; order Lamiales; family Lamiaceae; genus Scutellaria; species Scutellaria minor. The sequence goes on along the minus strand of OX940726.1, from coordinate 6,189,252 downwards.
TCGCGTGCGCGCGCGGCACCCGACATCCTCGGTGGCTGCTGAGTTTTCTCGGTAGCATCGGTATTGTGTCTCAGTAGCTGCCGAGTTTTCTCGGCAGCTCGTGCCCAGGCCACCCGGCGTCGGGCCTGCTCGACCAGCCACATTTCCGGCGCCACCAGCTGCTGCGGCGCCACCAATCGCCACCGCCACTATGTCCGCCGGAAAGCCTACACTGCCGGATACCACCTCCGGCCATCCCTCGCCAGAAACCGGCCGTGAATAGTACCCAAAATCAGCTGTAAAACTCTTCGACACATACGTCTGCTAAAACAAACTCCACCACTCCCAGCTCCGGCCGGCGACTTCTAGTCGCCGGCGACCCTTCCCAGACCCCCGGCCGGCGACCTCCCGTCGCCGGCGACCTTCCAAACCTAGCCCCAAACCCCCAGCAACCCTGCATACACACCCACGCATATATACACATACTCCCATGCTTATACACACACACACACACTTGAATAGCTTGGCCTGCGGCCACCTGCCGCCGGCCACCACCCCCAAGTCCTCGTCGGCGCATCACCAATGCCGGCCACCAACAGCTCACGGCGGCGCCACTAGGGCCGCCTCCAAATAGCCAACACACACTAAACACACACACTTGCATGATATATATATATATATATATATATATATATATATATATATATATATATATATATATATATATATATATATATATATGCACAGCCTGTTCAGCTCCGGCGCCGCCACCCACGGCGGCACCGGCCCTCCAGCAACACCTCCTTACCATCGGTGGACCTCCGGCAGTAGCTCCGGCGAGGAGTCAGAAAACAGTAAGAGAGAGAAAAGGTGGTGGAAATCTAGGGTTTAGGGTTTGGAGGCCGTTTTCACCGTTTTTTCCAGCGAACGAGAAATCATAATTAAATTCCGAGACCTATCCTAGATTCATCTTGTCGAGACCTACATCGTGTGCGAAAATCGGCCGAAACCGACAATGTTGAAATTTTCCTGTCACCGGCGGCGGCGCGCCGGAGGTAGAAAACTGGAAAGAGAGAAAGGAGAGAGAGAGACTTACAAGTTTTCGTTGCTTTCAACTCATTCGGAAAAATGATGATTTTCGAATCGAAAACACCCGTATTTATAGAATTTTCAAAAATACTATTCACGAGAAATATCTAAGTTACTGTTCATCGGGTGAAAAATCCAAGTTACCATTCACGTAAAAATCTCCGTTTACTATTCACCGTAAATATCTTTCGGTTTTCTTTTTCCGAAACTCCGTGTTTTGCCCTTTTCGTCATCGTTTGAGCTACGGGTCTCCGATTGACCCCTAGTTCGTTTCTATCTTCTCGTTTCATCAACACGCATCTAATAGTATAAAAATATTCTATGTTCCATGTCTAGGAAAATTATCCACGCATTAAATATATATCTGAAACGCACGTCATTAAATTAAACAGTCAAAACATACGCACATAATTATTAAATCCTGGGTTTAAATATTTAATTAATAAATTATACGTCGTTTTTGGTTCAGGGTGCTATAGGAAATATGGAAAAGAGTTGCCTTTAATGCTTGCTCCTTGTCACAACTATCATTCCCCTATATGGAGAAGACTTTGTAAAATTAGACATCTTGTTGCAGAGATGATTTTTTGGAATGTGGGACGAGGGAGTGTATCTTTCTGGTATGATCACTGGTTAGGGGATTGCTCTTTGATTAATCTTTGCGAAGGACAGGTGCTAGCCCCTCAGGCGCTAGTGAGAGATTTATGGTATAAGGAAGGTTGGAGGATGACATGGCTTCAGAATCTTCTTCCAGGGAATGTAATACAAGAGATTCAGGTCTTTGGTCTTCAGATGGATAGGGAAGATATGTGTGTGTGGAAACAGATGGCTAATGGAGAGTTTTGCATGCAATCTACATGGGATCAAGTCAGACAAAGGCTGCATACTCATCACTTATACTCTCTTTTTTGGAATAGATTGCTCCTACCATCAACATCAATTTTCTTGTAGAGGCTGGTCAGGGATAAATTGCCTACTGATGAGAGACTACAACAAAAGGGGATTTCTCTTTCATCAATGTGTCAATGCTGTTGTGCTACAATGGAGTCAGGTTTGCACTTATTTGTGTACGGGCCAGTGGCCAGCGCCCAGACCAACCCCTCAACAGTTTTCTCCCCCCAAACTCCGGCCATGGCTGGCGACCTTCCATCGTCGGCGACACCACCTGACACGGTGGCACAACGAGGCACCGCCCCAACACTCAACTCCGGCCGGCGACCTCCCATCGCCGTTAACCAACAACTCAAAAACACACACACTATCATGGAAAAACACATACACACCAGCCTTCACACACACAACCACTTTCCACCACCACTTCCAGCCTCGGCGCCGCCACCCACGGCGGCGCCACCACCCACGGCGGCGCCACCACCCACGGCGGCGCCACCACCCCCAACTAATAGCCCATCATCCCGGGAAGGTTAGCCACCACTCCGGTGATGGAGGAGAGATAGAGAGAGAAAACCGAGGAGAGAGAAAGGGTGGAAAAACAAGGGTTAGGGTTTTCCGGTGACATTTTTACCGTTTTTCGGTGAAGTAGACATCGGAATGGAAATCCGAGACCTATTCTAGACTCGTCTCGATGAGACCTACGTTCTGTACGAAAATTGGTTGAAATCGAGAAAAAAGATTTTTCGACATCGGCGGCGGCGGCGGTGCGGCGACCAAAAAGGAGGAGAGAGAGAGAAGAGGGAGGAGAGAGAGACTTATGATTTTTTTCCCGATTTTTGCCTCGTTCGGAAAATGGTGATTTTTCGGCTCGAAAACGCCCATATATATAGACTTCCGAAATCACTATTCATCATAAAAATCTTGGGTTACTATTCACCGAAATATCTCACTTTTACTATTCACCGAAAATATCTCGGATTCACTATTCACCAAAATTATCTTTTGTTTTTTCGAATCTTCATTTTTCAGCCTTTTGTTCGCCATTTGAGCTATGAGTCTCCAATTGACCTCTAATTCATTTCTATCTTCTCATTTTCAAATACGCATCTTTTGGTAAAATTATAATCTATGTTTCGCGATTAAATTATACTTCCATCTAAAAACATGCATTTATCAATTATGTGAAACACATGTAATTAAATTAAACAGTCAAGGGTTAACGCACATAAATAAAATAATTCAATTTGAGGGTTTAATTATTTAATTAACCAATTATGCTTCGTTTTTGTCCTGGGCGCTACATATAAACATTGACTAGCTTTTATTTTTAATTATAGAAAACCCAATATATTAAAATAATTATGTAAAAAGCATCAATAAATTAAAATATTTTTGTTACATTAGTTATGTGTACATACATTTATAAGGAAAATAAAAAATTTAGAACACTATTTTTTGGTCAATTAGAACGACTATAGGACAAAAGAATTGAAATCATGAATTTCGAATCCAATCGCATGAGATTTGAGTTTCTTGCTCATGTGAGTTGATCCGAAATTCATGTGATTTGACTCAAAATTTTATTTTCGATTAAATGAAAAATACAATGAATATCAAAAAAATTCAAATAAATTTCATATATAGTTTATTTTAAAATGTATATTCACAAAAAGATATTCAATTTAATTTTAATAAATTTGAAAAGTTTTAATAATTTTTTTTAATCAATTCACCTTTATTTTAGTTTATTTGTTTTTATTTTTCTTTAAATTTTTAAAATTAACCAAATTTCAATAATAAAATTTATTTGTATATTATTCAGTAATGTTTCTTGTCAACATTAAATTTGATATGATTAATTAATTATATTAATAACTATTGCATGTTTACCACGTGAGGTGCCTAAGCTGTCCTTATCCATTTTAAAATTCTATTTATTATAGATTTAATTTATAAAAAAGAATTTAATGTAGAAAATATATTTGACACGTACATGGTCATTTCTTATATGTAAAATAATAAAAAAATAATAATGAAAGATTGGTACTCAATCTCATTGTTTTAGGGCCTTTTTTTTGGTTATAATCCTCCATTGTTGCACATTTTTACTCTCATATTTTTTTATTACCCAACCTATTTGGATTTGTAACGCCCTGTTTTTTTAGAGTTTATTTTGACTAAAACGTTACTTATTTACAAGATTCATCCTTTTAAGAATGATAAAAATAAATAAAATCAATAATAATTATGAATTACGTGTTTTTTAAAATTTATGAAAATAAAACTCTTTATAAATAAATTCTTCTGCAACCTTTAAATATCGGCTACCATCATCCACCGATCGCTTACAACGCTCAAAAGTTCTTTATGCTGAAAATATTTTAACATAGAGGGGTGAGTGATTTAATACACTCAGTGGGGATCACGAAAAAATATTAAATAAATTTAAATAAATAAATCGTAGCAACAAACACGTGAAGCCCTCGCTTCGCAATCACGTGAAGTATTTAACCTGTCTTATCATAGACATGAATACACATAAACATAGTAATTAAACAAAGCACACATATGTAAACAAAACACACATATCTTAGCCGCTGTGAATATATTGCGGATCTTAACCGCTGTAAAATTGTGGATCTTAACCACCGTGAAATCGGTGGTCTTAACAGCCATGAAATCGTGGATCTTAACCACCATGAAATCGTGGATCTTAACCATCGGAATTACATTTCATTTATCACATATACACGTATTAACTTCACAATCCGTTACACATTTAACCATATCATTATTCACATTTGCATTACTAAGCTCATAATACAACATTCACATTTTGATAACAATCATATTGACATATAACAAGAGCAATCTCATATCATATATTCATAAAGATCACACATTCGAAAGTACAAATTTTGTAAATGTAAATTTGGAGATTTACCCCTGCATTAGGAAAAGTTTGATTTTGCATTATCCGTGATGCGAGATATTTTTTTGGCTACCCTTCTTCGAGTTTTTGCCTGTTACACTAGAATGAAGAAGCTGTTTCCAAAGCTTCGAGAATTTAGGATATCATACTCCAAATATTTAGATAAATTCTTAGCACCCACTTCAAACACTACCTACACAATTACTACTTAATATTATATACTTCTTAATGGGAGAAAACTAATTCCACTAGTTGGTACTGATGATGAGAATATATGATGAAGAGAGATGAAATGTGGATGTGTATATGAAGAACAAAGATAGAGACGAGAGAGAGCAACCTAGGGAGAGAAAAATGGGTTTAGGTTACAATAAAGGCATTTTGTTAATGAACCTTATATTGCTTAGAGTTGTTCTTATTTGTTATCTCATTATTATAATAACTATTTAATATAAATATATTCTATAATATTAGATCAATACACCTCCTGCTATCTCTAATTTGTGGGATAATTACGTGTGTATAAACATGATGACTAGCCGCCGCCTTGAAGTAAGATTTCTTTCATCTCTAGTTGAAGAGATCTCTTTTTTTTTAATTATTATATCATGTTAGTAATATTATTATTATGATATATTTTTATATGTCATGTACTATTATATATCTACATATATATACTGTATGCATGTGTGTTTATTTATATATAATATATTTTATATTTATTTTCCTTCTATAATCCGTACTTAATTTATACTACCATTAATCGAATAATGTACACCATCTAGGTCTCGTATCAATTATGAAATTTTTCATTACATTTTACGTAGTTAAATTTTAATTCTGGATATTATATTCTCCCCACCTTTAGGAAATTTCGTCCTTGAAATTTAACAAGCTTACCATTCTATGGCACATACTGTCTAGTCCCTAAAAATCATTTCTTATTCTATATTATCTCTCTCTACTATATCGTTTTTATTTAACCCTTGCTAGAAATTCTCATTAATTCTTATATCATAAATTATCTTGTCTTCAATAACTATGTTGGTCTCGTTGTTTAATCAAACTATTTTCGTTTTAAGTTGCCTCTCGATCAATCACCTAATTTGAACTAAGCATCTCTTAGTAGTACTAACTAAACATTTAACCTCTCATTTCCAAGTATGGTGTCTCTTATCACTTAATTTACTAGTATGGAGTCGCTATTGTCACTTGTGTGAAAGTTCATTCTTATTGTTGTTTCTTATTCTTTGAGGATATCTTAATCTTATCCTTAAATCCCAATATTTTCTTATATCTCTCATCTATATACGAGTTCCCACTATCCTATGTTGTCTTGATTATTTCGACTGTTTCTCGATCACTCTTGCATTACAAACCCAATTAACTATTTTTGTTTTGACATCTCATATTTCAGCTTTTGATACATCATCTCATGGAGCAAATTTAGATATCATTCTCTCTATTTCCTTGTCGTCTTCTAGCTCTAACAATATTTTGATCCAAAAAATTAGTGTCTCCCAATCATCAAGTATCCTCCATCCTTAATGCATCACACTACACTCGTCTCTACCTATACCCATAATGCCAAGTGATTCTAGTCATTTCCCATTTCAACCCTTTCAATCTTATGGTTAACACATTCACTTCATAATGATACTTCGACTTTTGAGACCTAAGATTCTTTTACATTCTCATATATTATACATCCTAATTTTTATAATTACTATCATTATATTTATTTTTGTATAAGTTATTATAGTAGACGTCGTATAATAGTCCAGATACTTATGTTCGTATGATTTTTTGCAATTCATTGAGAACTTTAAGTTGGAGCAGAGGTCAAGAAAGAGTTTAAGAAAGAAGAGAACCTAGAGTGAAATGTTTGATACACGTCAAAGAGAAGAGTTAGGGTAGCATATGTTCGATTCGATTTAGACTAGCATGTCGGTAGTCATTGTTTTTTTCTTTAAGATTGTCCTATCCATGGTGGATCAGTTATAGCTCAGAACGTGTCATTGTTATCTATGCAAATCTAGTGATTCTGGCTAACATGTAATTTTCAGCGTTATTTTATTCATGAAATTCAAAACTTGAGAAGTCCATTCTAAGCAGCTGGGTTATTATATCGTCTCATATTATGATATCTATATCTTACGTTGATGTCTATGTGGTATGAAAACACTTGAAAATTATTATATTCAACAATTAGCATTTTCAGCATTAAATTCATCACCTAACAAATAACATAATTCCACAAATCAAATAATAACCTCAATAGAAATTGTCATTCTTTTGTCATCATAGTATTACATCACAATGTACGATAACATATTGTCACGCCCCATTTTCACACTTAAAAATTTATCAGAGTTTTCCTTGCGGACGTGCAAGAAGAAATGGTAAAAGACGTTTACTCATACAGAAGAAGGAGGTAAGAGACAGATATCAGAAGAAATGAGGTAGGAGACGAGCAGAATCATTACATATAAACCATCAGATTCAACCAATTAAATAAAACATTCACAGCGGAAAATAAACCTTTAGGATCCATCATCCATAGTACAAACGATGTTATAATTACAAAACGTGAGTTATAAAAACATTTTTTAATTGTTGTGAGACAACAGTCTTAAAAATAAACATGTCCGGATAGGGCACCATTCCTCTCCCTCTAAGGTTCAACATGCTCGTCATCTCCTGTAATGTGAATTACAGAATAGGGGGTGAGTGCGTGGAATACACTCGTGGGGATAAATCCACATCTTATAACATTCGACAGATATATAAATCAGAAAATACGTAACAATCCACACGTAGTCACAACACGTAAAATGCATAGCACATATCTCGTAACGTATCCTTTAGGTGCGGGTATTACCTATTTTATCCCATAAAACGGTCTTAAATACCGCTGGTGCATTTACAGGACCACCAAACCTTCTAGGTAGTAGAGGGGGTAAGAGACAGTTTTTTTTACGGACCATAAGTCCCTTCGAACATGCAATGTGGACCGTAGTCCTTTCACATTATATCATGAAGAGATAATCATAGCATATAATCACTACATTTAGTATTCCTCAATCATATATCAAAATAGGGAAAATTGTAAACAAGTAAAGATTTAAAAATTACCCCCACCTTGTTCGGTGGTTACCACGTGAGTAGCGAGTATCAAATATCAAGTATCACAGAGCACGATCCAACTGATAGCCTACACAAGTTATAATGTTTCTTAGATCCTTAATATGTTAAATACGTATAATTAAAGGTATAGACGGTGTCGGAGAAGGTACAATCGATAAAGATGAGATGAAACGGTAGATCTAAAGATTGAGGTTGAAGAAACGAAGGTGAAAGTTTAGTTTAATAGGCTGATATGAAAGAGGGCAAGTTTTGGGTCGCAACAAAAAAAGAATGAGCTCAATCAGAGTTGAAACGAGCTCAAACGGAGCATTTTAAGATTGAGGGGTATTTTGGTAATTTTGGTCAAAAGGTTGACTTTGACCGGGACCCCTGACTCCCTATTGACGACATCTCATCGGCAACGACTCGATGATAATGTACAGTGGAAAAAACACAACTCGCATCGCAAACACGGCGCCGCGCGCGCACCCGTCACATGGCGTCACGCGCATGCGCTTCCTGTCTCTTGGCAACGCACAGCGCGCGCCCAGCACCCGTCGCTCGCTCCCGGCGTGCGCGCCCAATGCACGCCCGTGCCCTCCCGGCACGACCGTGCGCCATCGTCCAGTAGCTCCACCCGGCGTGCGCACGATCATGCACGCCGTGTACAACCGCTCGCGCCCGCGCGCTCAGCGCACCCAGCGCCCTCCCGGCGCGTGCCAACGCCCAGCAACTCCCGACGGCCTACAGCTGCGGCAGCGCCGCCCCCACTTGGTCCGCCGGCGACCCAGCTCCGGCCACCCCTCCCCAACTCCGACGTGAATAGTATTCCTTCCCCAACCCTCCAAACACACACGCATATATACCTATATACACACACACAACTCACAGCCTTGGCCGACGACCACCCACTGCTGGCCACCCACCAGACCCTAGCCGGCGACTTCCCGTCGCTAGCAACCACCGGCACCACCAACACAACCTTCAATAACAACAAAAATCAAACACTATTCACATACTACACAAACACCATGAAACCACAACCTTTCCAACCCCCCTTTAGCTCCGACACCGCCACGTACGGCGGCACCGCCCCTCCAACAACACTCACACACACCACTATTCAGCCCCAGCGATAACTCCGGCGAGAGGAGAGAAAAAGAGAGAGAAAACCGAGGAGAGAGAAAAGGTGACAAAACTAGGGTTTAGGGTTTGAGGCAGTATTTTGTCGTTTTCCGGCGAACGAGACATCGAAATTGAAATCCGAGACCTATCCTAGACTCATCTCGACGAGGCCTATGTTTTGTGTGAAAATCGGCCAAAACCGATAAAATTGATTTTCCGGCCACCGGTGGCGGCGGCGGCGGCGGCGCGCCGGAGGTCAGAAAACAGTAAAGAGAGAGAGAAAAGGGAGGAGAGAGAGACTTACGTGTTTTCATCGATTTAGCCTCATTCGGAAAAACGGTGATTTTTGAATCGAAAACGCCCCTATATATAGAATTCTGAAAAACACTATTCATCAAAAATATCTTGGGTTACCGTTCATGGTAAAAATCTTGGGTTACTATTCACCGAAAATATCTTTCGTATTTCCGAATCTTCGAATTTTGCCCTTTTCTTCACCATTTGAGCTACGGGTCTCCGATTGACCTCTAATTCATTTCTATCTTCTCGTTTTTCCATTACGCATCTAATGGTAACATAATAATCTATGTTCCACGACTAAGTTTTATTTCCATCTAAAACATGCATTAATCACGTATCTAAAACGCATATAATTAAATTAAATAGTCAAAATTAACGCACGTAATAATTCAATTAAGGGTTTAATATTTAATTAATCAGTTATGCTTCGTTTTTGGTTCGAAATGCTACACATATAATCAAATTGCACAAATCAAACATGAAATTACACCATAAGTCAAAATCATCATAAAATGTAACACACAACATCCATACATGACCCCCATAGACCTCAAGTATTAGTTGCGACTTTACGTATCACGCCCGTGTACCAGGGAAAACACATCCACTGGCTCATCCTGTCATAGACAAGGGCCTATGGTAGTCTCAACCCTATGTAACCCAACAACTTAGCAAAACATACACACTAACTTACCCAACACATAGTGCTTAGTGGTAATGTTCACCGATTCAACAAAGCTGAAAGATAGCATAACATAACATAACCTATCACATAACACCGCACTAACTCCTGCGAACAGTCACTTATGCACACAAGCTCATGTTGCTGCGGTCAACGGCTTAGTAGCGGCATCCAGCAAGCAATGTGTCGATAATAGTGACATCAGGCAACAACAAGATCATAATCTATTAAAGCGATTTAATGAGAAAACATTCATACGACCTCATTTTTCACATAAATTCAAGGTCATAAAATAATTAAACATCTTAACATAGCATACTTTAGCGAAGCCATAGCAGGACGACAGAAGTGAATGCCTGTAACTAATAAAATTTATCATTAGTAAAAATTATACATTTACTTCTCTTTAAATTCACATTTAAGACTTCTTAGAAAATAAAATATTTTAGCGAGTCTACAGAATCACAGACCTGCTCTGCTACCACCTGTAATGCTCCATTTATTTTTAAAGGTAATTTTGACTAAGACGTTACTTACGTACAAGAATCACCCTTTTAAGAATAATATAAATAAATAAAATCCATAATAACTATAAATTACACATTTCTTAAAAATTATGAAAATAAAACTGTTTATAAATAAATTCTTCTCCAACCTCTAAATATCGACTACAAGCATCCACCGCTCACTTACCATACTCAAAAGTTCTTTACGCTAAAAATATTTTAACATAGAGAGGTGAGTGATTTAAATAGTCTCGGTTGGGATCATGATACAGTATTAAATAAATTCAAATAAATAAATCGTAGTAACAAACACGTGAAGCCCCTCGCTTCGCAATTGCATAAATGTGAGATTTAACCTGTCTTATCATAGACATGAATACATATAAACATAACAATAAAACAAAGCACATAGTTGCAGTTCTTAGCCATCGTGAATACATTGTGGATCTTAACCACTGTAAAATATTGGATCCTAACCACCGTGAAATCCCGAGTCTTAATCATGGATCTTAACCACCATGAAATTTCTATCTTAACTACCGTAAAATTGTGGATCTTAACCACCGTGGAATCATGAATCTTAACCATCGTGAATTACATTTTATTTATCACTTATGCACGTATTAACTTCACAATCTGTTACACATTTAACCACATCATTATTCACATTTGCATTAATAAGCTCATAATACAACATTCACATTTCGATAACAATCATATTGACATATAACAAGAGCAATCTCATATAATATATTCATAAAGATCACATATTAGAAATGATCTGAACTAATAATACAATAAAATTTATATAAGAAATATACGGGAGCTTATTATCTTGTCAGTTTTTTTTATTTGTTTTGCTCTTTAACTTGTGTTGGATATTAATTTGGAGTAAAAAACTTGGCTAAAAGACATTGATAGATGTATTAATAAGAAGTGAAAGATGGGTTAGTATCAAATGGACTTTGGTTTTGGATTTGAGATAGTTATATACAAATGAGCTACCAAATTGGATGATAAGAAATTAAATGGGGTGGGCTTAATTAAAAATTTGGATTGGGCTAACAATTAAAAGAACAATACATATTAAAACACACTAGTAGAAATTATTCTCTAGAAAAATTATGATATGCATCAGTCTACAGATTTTCAGCCCAGAGACCATGTTACTGATCCAACACAAGTTGAAGGCCCAACCATGAAGATCCATCTCGAGTAAGAAGAGAGCCCGTGAAAGAATGCAAAGGTAGTTATATGTCAAATGGGACATTAATAAGAATATAAGGACAAGTTTTGCATTGTTTTGGCAGCTAAGAATTTGGTGTATTTTCTCTTACCGACCTTCTTCTAATAGGTATGGCTTCTATCTGAAATTTCTTCTTTTTACTGTAATTTCTCTTCTTAATGAAACCTAGAGTTCACACTCACTCAAAGAGTGCTTAATTTACGTATAGTGTATCATTGGTGCTTTCATTGAGAGTTTCTCATGGCCAATCCTAAGTTAGTCATTGCCGTTGCGAAAGCTTTACAGTCGCAGTTGGATAATCAATTTGCTTCCCTACAACGCATGATGCATTAGTATGTTTTTAAGGTGGATTATCATATCAATGAACTTAGTTCTCAAATCCATGACAATTCAATCGGTTCCATCGAAAACCAAGGATCATGTTCTCGGACTTTGACAATAATGGGGAATCCTTCAAGATATACTAAAAGACTATCAATTTTATGACCTATGAAGATGGAAGTTCTGAAATTCGATGGGACTGGTCCGAAGGGTGGATTTTTTAATTGATGAGTTCTTTGATTTTTTTGATACCCTAGAAGAGATGCGACTCCAAATTGCTTCGTTTCACATGGAAATGAGGGCAATTGCATGATTTCACTAAGGATTTTGTACTTGAAACTGAAGTTTTAAATATGGGAATTGGAACGATTTTGATGCAAGATGGACAATCCATTGCCTACTATAGCAAAAGAATTGGGTGTAAGAATGCAAGTTGCATCAACATGTATTAAAGAATTAACAGCCAATACTTTGGTGGTAAATATTTTTCATTCAAACAAATCATTGGAGCATTAAAGAATTATGATAAGAAGTAGTCCACACACCTGAGCAACAAATTGATATACAAAAGTTATTGGGATATGATTTCACCATCGAGTACAAACCAGGATAGACAAACTTGGTGGCAAATGTTTTATCCTAAGTGAATGAATAATCTGTAAAAATGGTGTTTGTTTCTTGCTACCCCTCAAAAGTCGACCAAAATTTGATTTGCACACCACTAACCATCAAGAGAATAGAATAGAGTCAGAGCTGATACTCCTCCATCAACATCTCGATTCAGGTCACTTAACCCCTGAATATAGCGAGCAAGATGGATTTTTATTGTATAAACAAAAAATTGTGATTAGTTCACAGTCTTTATTAAGAAGCATTCTAATGTAAAAATATCATTCTACCCCAATGATGGGGCACTAAGCATACTAATGCAAGAATATCGTTCTACCCCAATGATGGGGCACGTGGGAATTAAAAGAACTCTTGTATGTCTTGTTGCTAATTTTTTCTAGCCAAGAATGCGGAAGGATGTTGAGTGCTTCATGGGTGTTGCTTGATTTGACAGCAGATTAAGAGTTCAACACAACTTCCAACTGGGTTGCTACAACCTTTGGTAATTCCGTTGATGGTTTGGGATGAAGTCATGATGGATTTTATTACTGGGTTACCATCCTCTAAGGGGTATTCAACCATATTGGTAGTGGTTGATAGGTTGACGAAATCGGTGCATTTTGGTGCCTTACCGACTAATTTTGCTGCACCCAAAGTGGTAGAAGTTCTTGTTGAAATAGTGGTGAAACACCATGGATTTCCCAATTCAATTACATAAGATAGAGATCCAAATCTTTCTTAGTTCCTTTTGGAAGCATCTCCTTGAGCTCAGTGGGACTACTTTGAGTCATACATAGCACATCATATCATATCAAACTCAAATTGATGGTCAAACTGAAGTGGTGAGGGTTTAGAACAATACTTACATAATTTTACGCAAGAGAAACCAACTAGTTGGTCGAAGTTCATTCCTTGCACAGAATTCTGCTATAATTCTAGTTATCATAGTCGATTGTTGATGACTCTGTACTATACTTTGTATGGGAGGAAATCTCTTTCGATCTTGTCTAATTGTAAGGGAACGACTATTATATATGATGTAGAAGACATTTTTATAACACACTGAATAAATTTATTAAGAGGTAATGTTTTAATAATTTAATTATTAACTTATTTCACACAAGTAATTACCAAAAGGAGGTGCAGCCACACGCATGAGGAAAAAAAGGGGGGCTAGTCAACACTCTCTCTCTCTCCTTGCAAGCCACCTCAACACTCTCTCTCTCTCTTCAAAGCAGGACACACACTGTTAACTGGTTTAAGTGGGAAAGGAAAATAAAGGGGAAATGCGAGAGAAATACACGCATATACACAACTCCTCCATCTCTCCACAACTCTCCTTTTCTCTCCCGATATTCTCTCTCTCTATCTCTATCTCTCGCTGCTGCCCCCCCCCTATACTATTGCCCTAAAGTTGTCGTGTTGCTGTCGGGTGAAGTTTTGGGCGCAACGGGAGCGTGGCGGCCAGCGCCAGGGGCCGCCTGGTCCCATCTTGATGTGCACGTGTTTCTGTCCAGCTATGTGCGTGTGTTTCTACTGTTATGTGAGTATATTTTCTGGTGTGTGTGTGAGGCTAATTTTTACGAGTCCCCGACAACGGTGGGAGCAGCGGCGGAGAGGGCTAGTGGTGGTTGGTTTGGTTTGAGAAGGAGAGGGTTTTCATTCCTATTTGGTAAGGGTTTTCTTTCCACTATGTAAGGAGTGCCAATGACCGCGCGCAGGCAGCGCTCAACTTGCCGTTTCAGGTATTTACGATGATGGGACAGAAAAACTATTTTTATGGCTGATTCTAGGGTGTATGGGAAAGGTCTCCACCAAGTTTGGTGGCCATCCGACGACGGACGACCGAGAAATAATTTTACGAAGTCAAGGTTGCGTTTCTGCACCCAAACCGGAAAGAGTCGCGGAGCAGAAGGTCTTAATGAGGGAGTTTCCTAAAACTGTTCGTATGAGGTATTCTTCAATGTGTTGAGAGAATTCCTACCAAATTTTACCTTAAGGTGAGTCCGTTTGAGGGGCCTAAGATGCATCGGGGCACAGAGTGGCAGTGTAGTGGCGCAACGATGAATTTCACCCTATTGCAAGGGAAATTTCCAGACGATCAAAAATCGGATGGACTTGAGATTTCACGGAGTTAATATTCACACCGAGAGCTTCATTATGAGCTTTCTAGATCATAAATCGGAGCTTAGATGAGGAAGATATGCAACAACGGTTTTCTTTCCAATGGGCAAGAGATTTTACATTTGCAATTTACTTTGCAAGTTCAATTTTAATTTGCAAGATTGATTTATTCTGCAAGATTCATTTACTTTGCAAGATTAGTATGCCTTGCAAGTTTAATTTTTCCCTTGCAAGATTAAAGTTCTTTACAAGCTAAATTATTTTCTTTGCAACTTTTCAAGTTTAGTGTTCCTTGCAGACTTAATTATTTAATTCGCAAGTTTGCAAGTTTAATTTTGCCAGCTTAATGTCATCTTTGCAAGTTTGCAAGTTAATTCTGCAAGCTTAGTTTCTCCTTTGCAAAGTTTAATTCTTCCTTGCAAGTTTAATTCTTCTTGCAAGCTTTATATTTTTCCTTGCAAGTTTAAGCTTTCTTTGCAAGTCTACTAAAGTTTGCAAGGGGTTTTCTTTGCAAGTTTAATGTTCGTCGCAAGCTTAATTTTTACCTTGCAATTTTAATTCTCCTCGCAAGTTAATTTTACGGACTTATGCCATCGAACCCTGTCTAAGAATGTTCTCAAATCAAAGTTCTAATTAGAGGTATGAACAGTCTCTTTAAGCCGCTAAGACGAGGTTGTATATATATCTTATAGTAGACGCCGACGAAGGACCCCGTTAATTCCCTGAAATGTAGCAGTTTCCCCACGATACCACTTGATTGAGGTGAATGAACGAACTTAGGATTTAAAGAATTGAGCTTCACGAGGGTTACCACCGAACGAGGTGGGGGTAAATTCTTATAAATTACATGTTGTGAACAATGTGCGCTCTTACGTGTGATTATTGTATGTCTTTAATTATAACGTGAAAGTTGAAAAGTGATATGCCATGTGAAATGTGTTATACTTCACGAATGATGAAATGTGGTGAAGTTTATGGGGAAAATTCTTGCTTTTCTATTTATATGACCAAGTACTATAATGTGAAGATGTTGACTGATGTGAGCTGAATATGAATAATTTGTAAACGTGGCATTATGTGCTATTTACGTGTCAAAATGAATGTGAAATGTTTGCAAGATGAAATGAAATTGTTATGAAAAGGATATGTTTGCAAGGGTGGCTCAAAACCACACTAACATTATGATATGTTTGCAAGGGTGGCTCAAAACCACAAAATATTTTCACGGCGGCTTAGAACCGTATTTTCAAAGCCAAACTTAAACCACATTTATGTGCTATTGAATGAAATGTTTATGTTTTCCACGGTGTTATTAGTTGCTCACCGGTCCCACCCCACTGAGTGTCTTTTTGCACTCACCCCTTTTATGTTAAAAATGTTTTCAGCTTGAGGAATCTTTAAGCGTGGTGCGCGAGCGATGGATGCCGGTAGCCGATGTTCTAAAGATTGCAAAAGAGTTTTATTGGAAGTGAAAGAGGTGTAATATTATTTAATTGTATAGGGGATGATCTTGAAATCTTTTGGGGAAAACTTAGTTTGCAAAGTTGTACAGTTTAGCTGTATGAGTATAAAGAAAAAAATATATATTTCTTCCGCTGATTTCATTTGTATTTATATTTCTTAAAATAGTAAATTTCTGTACATAACACCTTAGTTAAAAATTTCCTTTATTAATAAGAAACGGGGCGTTACAATTTTAGCAGAAAGGGATGAACTCTTGCATACCATAAGAAGCAATCTGTTACAGGCATAAAACTGAATGAAACAAAAAGTTGATGCATACGGACGAGAATTTCAGTTTGATGTGGGTGATCTTATGTTGGTGAAACTTCAGTCTCACCAATAATCAAGTGTGGAACACCGACCTTATCAAAAGTTGTCACAACGATAATTTGGCCTATTCACAATTAAGGAGAAAATTGGGCAAGTTGTTTACACGTTTGAGTTACCTAAAAGGTACACCATGTGTTTCATCATATTTCTATGGTGATCATAAAGTATAACACTCCACACTTCTACTTGAGAGTTTTGAAGGCATCCCATAGTCCAACACTTGGCTATTTGTGAGAAACAGGTGGTTTTGCATAAAGAAAAACTCACTACACAGCTCCTAATATAATGGGATGGCTTAGGCCCTGAAAATACAACTTGAAAAAATTGAAAGAAAATTGCAAGAAAGTATCCTGTATAGGAAGTAAATAATATTATAGGAAGTAAATAATATTTATGTTAATATATTCACCACTGTAATTATGTAGTGTTCTAGAATAGTCTTGACTCCTCAATTATAGGAGCCATATCCTGTATAAATGTACATCTTGAGATGAATACAAATCAAGTCAAATCTCATTTCTAATATGGTATCCAGAGCAAACCGATCCACACCCTTATTCTTCTCCAAAATTTTCTCCAGCTTTTGTGGTTGAAAGACATCGTCTTCCACTTTCCTAGTCATCCACCTTACAACTCTCGGCTTCTTTTAATGGCGGCAGTTACGCAGCCAAGTTAACCCCTACAAATTATCTCACGTGGAAACTCCACATTCAAGCAACCCTCCGTGGCTATCGGTTCCTCGACTACGTCGACGGATCACTGCCGCCACCACCACACCTGATCAAAGTTGATGATAAAGATGTCATCAATCCGGCACATGAATCCTGGTATTGCCAGGATCAGTTGATATTTTCCGCTCTTATCTGTCACGCCCCAGTTTCTTCCATACAAAAGTTATCAGAGTTTTAATTAAAACAGAGGCGTGCAAAAGAAGAAGAAGGCAAGGGATGATCAGAAGAAGAAGAAGAAGATAGAAGATATCAGAATCTTTCTCATATCACATCGGACACTGCCAATTCCATAATATACAAACATCGGTCACAACCGATTCTCAAAATGTCATCACAGCGGAATTAACATCATCAGGATCCATCGTCATCAGAGTTTACAGAAAATATATTCACATTACAAAAGATTGTGATCATTGTTTTTTTGATACTTCGTAAAAATACATTTTAAGAAAAATCCCAAATGTGGCACCATCTCTCTCTCTACTGCTCTATGGTTCGTCATCTCCTGTAGTGTGAGTATAGATTAAGGGGTCAGTGCATGGAATACACTGGTGGAGATAAACTCTGCATCTTATAACACTCAACAAAGATGTATATATAATAAACTGAAAGTTCACAATAAAGAGGCACGTTGTCACAACACGTAAATTCACAGCAGGCATTAGAAATGGTAAGGGACGAATAGGTGTGGGTGTTCCCCGTCTTATCTTATAGAAACGGTCTCACTACCGTTGGTGCCTTTACAGGACCACCAACCTTCAAGAGTAGTAGAAAAAGGGTAGGAGAAGAATGCATGATTAGAAGTGGACCGCAGCCCATGCACAGTAAGAGTATGACACAACACTTATAAAAATAAACACGACATTTAACATCTCTCAATAGAGCATCCAAATAGGGAAAACAGTAAACAAATTAAGAATTAGAAATTACCCCCACCTCGATAAGAGGTTATCACGTGTTCTGACAAGATAAAGAGTCAAGCCTAATGCGTACGATCCAATAGATAGCCTACAAAAGTACCGTGATATCTTAGATCCTCAAGAGATTAAAAGATGGATATAAAATAAAGGAAACGTTCGATCGAGAAGGCGGAACGGTTAAGGAAAACTCGAAGATTAAGGATATTGAGAGAAGTGTGGAAGGTAAACTTGGTAAAAAGGGTTGACCCAACCGAGATCCCCGACTCTCGACACAAGGATGGAAACAAACGACTCGAACCGACCCACGAAAACACTCGCCGGTGCGCCCACGACACACCTGGCAAAACCTGGTAAAACTCCATACACAAAACCCCTCGCACGGTCGTGCAAAAACTGCACACGACCGTGCCCCACCACACTCGACCGTGCGCCACCTTCCAGTGGCCGCACACGGTCGCTTATCCATGGCGCACGGTCGTGCCCCAGTGCACGGTCCTGCGCGCAGCAGCCCACATAGCAGCGCCGCCTTCACCATCTTCTTCCTCTAGCTTCGGCCGGCGACTCCCGTCGCCGGCAACACCTCTACCTCCCTAACTGGCAACCTCCAACAACACATAACACAACGACCCAAACAAGATCAACACATACAACACACACTAACCCCAAGCTTTCACCCACAAACCCACAAACACAACTCCGGCCACACCGCTCCTCCGACGGCTCCACCACCTCTAACCCGAGAACAAACACCCCAGAATGGTTATCTACCACTCTGGAAAGGAAGACGAGAGAGAGAAAGCAAGAAATGATGAGAGAGAAAAGGTGATGGACTCAAAATAAGGTTTTTCCGGCGGTTGACCGGCGATTTGCCGGTGATCCGACCGTCGGAACGGAGAAAAAAGACCGTCACTAGACTCGCCTCGACGAGAGCTACGACCTATGTGAAAACCATTCGATTCCAAGAAGGTTGACTTTTCCGGCCACCGGCGGCGGCGACGGCCGCCGGAAAAAGAAAGAAGAGGGAGAGAAACTTACGTGTTTTTCGATTATGAGCTCGTGTGATTTTTTTCAACTTAAAAACATCCTATATATACTTCTCCAAAAAAATGGCTACTATTCATGTTAAATATCTCGTATGCCATCCCTCGTATACATCTCGTATACGTCGTATTCTTTGTTTCACTATTTTCTTCACTACTCGAGCTACAAAACTCCGATCGAACCTTATTTCATTTCTATTTTCTCGTTTTTCCGTTACGCATCTCATTATATAAAAATCTTCTAGGTTCCATGTCTAAGAAAAATTACGTCCTTCTAAACCGGCATTAAACACATATCTGTAACGCACATAAATAAATCCAGACACCCAAAATTAACACACATAGAAATATTTCAATAAAGGGTTTAATTATTTAATTATCCAATTATGCTTCATTTTGTCCTGGGCACTACATTATCAGTTCGCTTTCGGCAACCCTGGCACCCCACATCAATCGGGCTGTGACCTCTCGTGATGTCTGGGAAATTCTTGCCACGATCTACGCCAAAACCGTCTCGCGGCCATATTAAACAAGTAAGAGATCAACTCAAACGTCCCGTTCAGGCCGGTCGTTCGATCCCAGATTACATGAATTTCATTCGCCAAAAGACAGATGAGCTTGTCATTCTTGGACAACCCCTCGACAATGAAGATCTGATTGAATGGGTTCTAGATGGATTGGATGACGTTTACAAATCCATTGGCGATGCGATGAATGCAAGGAAGACAACTCCATCTTTTGACGAACTCCATGAAAAGTTACTGAACCATGAAAATCTTCTCCTAAAAACAATGTTTTGCCAGCAAATTCCATTCCCATGACAGCCAACGTGGCCTCTAGTCCAGGTCGCAATCGACAGTGGAGACGTCCGTCACCCACTATCGGTTTCTCTACTCCCAACGCTGGCTTCGTTCCCACTGCTCCTATAATTTCGGCGATGCCCCGATCCCAGCAATGCAGCCAACAGTCCCAGCTCCAGCCCTGCCCGTACCAAGGATACTGTTAGGCGTACGGCGTGCAAGGACACAAAGTCCTTCAATGCCCGTAGTTTGGTCACCTGTTCGTGCAAGCTGCTGCTCTACCTAGAAATGCGCCTGTTCCACGTGCGCCGATGTTCACGCCATAGTAGCCTCAAGCACACTTCACTGCCCCGACATTGCCATAAGATCAGACATGGCTTATGGATTTCGGAGCCAGTCATCACATCACTTCTGACTTGAAAAATTTATCGCTTCATGCTCCGTACTCAGTCTCCGATGAGGTGTTCCTAGGCAACGACTCCCAATACAATATCACCCATACTGGTTCCTCCCTTTTACCCTCCCTTACTCGCAATTTTAAGCTTAATAATTTATTGTGTGTTCCATCACTTAAGCAGAATCTTATTTCGGTATCGCAATTTTGCTTAACCAATAATGCCATAGTAGAATTCACCCGTTTTGGTTTTTTTGTTAAGGATCTGCAAACAGGAACAACGCTTCTGACGGGACCAATTAAGCATGGTGTGTATGGGTGGCCATCTTCCACACCTTCCAACTCCCCGGTCATTCATTTTACCAGTGTTCGTGCACCCTTCTCGTTCTGGCATCATAGGCTGGGTCACCCGGCCAATCCAATTTCGAGTCATGTAGTGAGTCAGTTTAAACTCCCAGTTACATCTAGCTCATTGAATAATACTTGTCAGTCGTGTCTTACTAGCAAAAGTCACAAACTGCCATTCTTTGAGTCAAATTTAGTCTTTACAAGACCATTAGAACTTATATATTCTGATGTTTGGACTTCCCCACTTATATCAATTGATGGTTTTAAGTATTATGTGATTTTTGTTGACCATTTTACGAAATATATATGGTATTATCCTCTGCAGCGCAAATCACATGTTCTCAATGTTTTCACTAAGTTCAAAACCTTAGTGGAACGCTTCTTTGATACACATTAAAATCCTATATACTGATAATGGGGGAGAGTACATCGCTCTTTCCTCGCTTCTCTCATCATCTGGGATCTCTCACTATACTTCACCGTCTCACACACCTCAGCACAATGGGTATTCAGAATGAAGACACCGTCACATAGTTGAAACTGGCCTGTCTCTCATGACCCATGTTTCCATGCCTCTCCACTATTAGAACTATGCATTTTCTACTGTGGTATATCTCATTAACCGTATGCCAACACATTCCCTTTCCATGGATTCTCCTTATAATCGTTTTTTTCAAGTCTTCCCTAATTATGAAAAACTCCGTGTCTTCGGATGCTTGTGTTTTTCGTGGCTAAGGCCATACTCCTCTCACAAACTCGACATGCGGTCTAGACCTTGTGTCTTTCTAGGCTATTCCACATCCCAAAGTGCTTATCTATGTCTTGACATCTCATGTTCACGCATATTTATCTCCCGTTATGTTCGCTTCGTTTAAAATGAGTTTCCCTTTCAAACCACTCTTCTGACGGAACCTCGTCCTGATGAAAGCACAACTGATGACTGGTTACCACCATTCTCAATCATTCCACCTCTACCTTTCTCGGCCACTCATGCATCACCTACCGGTCCTGTTGTCCCCCATCGCCCACTATACCACCTCTTTCGTCTCTCCGCAACCCTCTTGATTATCATGACACCTTCAGTCTCGTCATTAAGCCTACCACCATTCACCTTGTTCTCACCATTGTCGTGTGGAAAGGATGGCATCTCCGACAACTTGATGTGAACAATGCTTTTCTTCAAGGGCATCTATCTGAAAATGTGTATATGTCTCAACCGCCGGGTTTTATTGATAAAGACGCCCCTAATTATGTCTGCAAATTACATAAGGCCATCTATGGTCTTAAGCAGGCACCGCGGGCTTGGTATTCTGAACTGCGCCAGTATCTCCTTCAACAAGGGTTTCGGAATAGTCACTCGGACACCTCTCTGTTTATCTACAATTGGGACAACACTATACTCTATGTTCTAGTATATGTAGATGACATCATTGTTACTGGATCTGATCATTCCATTCTTCAGTCATTTATTCACAACCTTGCCACTCGGTTCTCTATCAAGAATCTTGGACCACTTTCGTACATTCTTGGAGTAGAAGTCATTCCTCATGCCCAAGGACTCCTGTTGTCACAACGGAAATACATGCTTGATCTGTTGACCAGAGCAAAAATGCTAGATGCCAAACCGGTTCTTACACCCGTAGTATCTGATCCACCTCTTTGGCTGTCCTCTAGCACTACTCTTGTGGACCCGACTGAGTATCGTTCTATCGTTGGTGGTCTTCAGTATCTCACCTTCACCCGACCGGACATTGCATTTGCCATCAACCACCTCTCTCAGTTTCAACACACTGGCTGACAGCTAAAAGACTACTTCGCTACCTTCGTGGAACACTTGACCTGGGTCTCCCTATCAAACGTCATCCTACATTCAATCTTCATGCCTTCTCTGACTCTGATTGGGCTGGCAACAAAGATGATTACACATCAACCAGTACTTACCTTGTTTACATTGGCTCTAATCTCATCTCTTGGAGCTCCAAAAAGCAGCGCACTGTAGCTCGGTCTTCTACAAAGGCTGAATACAAGTCGGTTGCATCCACTGTTGCTGAATTATGCTGGGTCTATTCCTTACTTACGGAACTCGGCATTTCTCTCCCGACTGCTCCGGTCATCTATTGCGACAACATCGGTACTACTCATCTCTGCTCCAATCCTGTCTTTCACTCATGAATGAAGCATATCACTATTGACTTTCACTTCATCCGTGAGCAAGTGTAGAATGGCTCCTTACGAGTTACCCCAGTTTCCTCCCGGGATCAACTCGCTGATACTCTCACCAAGCCACTATCTAGATCACACTTTCTTCTCTTCAGAGACAAGATTGGACTCTTGTTCCGACACTCCATCTTGAGGGGGGCTATAGGAAGTAAATAATATTTATGTTAATATAATCACCATTGTAATTATGTAGTGTTCTAGAAAAGTCTTGACTCCTCAATTATAGGAGTCATATCCTGTATATATGTACACCTTGAGATGAATAAAAATCAAGTCAAATCTCATTTCTAATATCCTGGATTGTACCTTGAGGATAAGGTATTGTCTCAAGAGGAGAAAATGATACACATCAGCCCGCAGACTATCAACCCATGGACCATGTTACTAACCCAACACAAGTTGAAGGCTCAACCGAGAAAGACCCATGTCGAGTAAGAAGACCTCTAGGTTGGCTCAAGGATTACATCAATTGATAGAGCACGTGAAGGAATGCAGAGGTAAATATGTGTCAGAGAAGACAATACGAATATAAGGGCAAGTTTTTCATTGTATTGACAATGCCAATTTTAACTCTCCTACATAATTAAATAAAATAAAATTAAATTAGAGTCCTAATCAATGAAAACTCTTTATTAAGGATAGTAACGTAATTCAATATTTATTTTATTTTTTTATTTGATTATAAAAGGCAAGAGTCATTTACATTTCAAACTCTTCTTGAAAAAATTACATATTTTGATTATTTTGATTTTATAATCTAGAACATTTTGAATCTTAAACTAAAATTAGTCTTATATTAATATATATTTAAAGAGCTTTTCAATGATATATTATAAGCATATATAATTTTTTTTATAAATTTCATATTTTAATTAAAGTATGTTATTATGAGAAATTACATTTTTATGCTTTTTTTTCAAAATCTTATTTAATTTAATAGAGTCCATCCAAATCACAATTGTAAATAACATAATTAGGCTAAAAATAGTCTTATATTAATACATATTTAAAGAGCTTTTCAATGATATATATAAGCATATATAAAAAAATTATATTATAAATTTAACATTTTTATGAAAGTACGTTATTATTAGAAATTATGTTCTTATGTATTTTTTTTCAAAATATTATTCAATTTAATAGAGTCCATCCAAATCACAATTGTAAATAACATAATTTCTAATTTAATAAGTAAAAAAAAGGAAATAAATTATGACAAATATAAATATTTCGTACATTTTTCATAATACCAATTTTAACCCTCCTACATAATTAAATCAAATTAAATTAGAGTCCTACTTTAAGAACTCCTTATTAATGATAGTAACGTAATTCAATATTTATTTTATTTTTTTATTTGATTATAAAAGGTAAGAGTCCTTTACATTTCAAACTCTTCTTGAAAAAATTACATGTTTTGATTATTTTGCTTTTATAATCTAGAACATTTTGAATATTTAACTAAAATTAGTCTCATATTAATATATATTTAAAGAGCTTTCCAATGATATATTATAAGCATATATCGTGGAATATATTTCTGATAAGCATATATTATAAGCATATAATAATATATATTTAAAGAGTTTTTCAATGATTTGGAGTTTTAAATCGTGGGCTATGGTGACGGAATTTTACCAGCAAGAGTATGAATAGATTACGAAGAGCATATTACGATTATTCCATCATCATCGACGATATCGATAGTGGTTTGTCTTCAAATTTGTTTGATGCTTATACTTACTATTAGCAAATAATGAAATACACACATAGAGCAATCACTACTCACTTCACCATTGAATTATTTCTTGGCATTCATCTTTTATCACCATCGTCTTCTGTTTATTCATAGTTGTTGTGTGAACATGTTGCGAGTTTGATCAAATTTTATTTCTCTTTTACAGTTTTTTTTCTTTTACAGTCTTTTCTTTTTATTTTAGGGCAGTTGCAAATACTTCTTTTCAGTCTTTATAATGTAATTCATGTTCTGGTGTCTATAATTTCATGCTTAGATGGAATATTTTTTATTTTTTATTTTAGGTTGTGAATTTTCTCTACCATGTTGGATTCTTACAATTTGATATAATTCACCAAAATATATTATTAATCTTACTATAGGAATGTATGTTTACACACATTTTATATTAATTGTAAATTATTTCCAAATTTTTTTATTAACTTTTATTTTAACATATAGTCAAAGAAAAGTCGCGATGTCAATTGTTAAGATGAGTGAAATTGATACCGATCCTGAAATTGGTGACTAGTTTAAGCCCTATTTTCATTATTTGTTTACATTGAATTTGTTTAATTTTTTATTTTATCTTCATTTATTATTGTTTAACTTTCTTCGATTATAATTGTAGATCAAACATGTTTTGGTTACTTTTAGTTGGTTGCGTTTCATTTTATATTTAATTCTTTTTTAAATTATTGTGTTTTGAACAACCGACACCAAATATAAATGACGTCAAAGGAAACTTGTTGGACAAAAAAGAAAATATGCAAATTTTAATGTTGCTAAGAAAAAAACTATGTAAAACATGTTTTGCAGAATTGTTAAAAAAGACAAGCAACATGTAATTTAGAAGTTCAAGCGAATCTAATTAACTTTAAAGGTAATATATTATTTTTTAATAGTCTTTTAACTTTCTATTAAAGTTATTCTTTCATTTAAAATTGAAAATTGTATTCTAATATATTTATCTAATTATGAATTTTAATGTTAGAAGAACATAAACTAAAAAAGAATGTTGAGTTGCATTTATTGCGGTGCAACAAGATTTGAGTATGAGCCTTCCACATTTTGTTGTGATAATAGGAAAGTTAAACTTGCACTTTCAGAAGTTCCAGACAAAATCTACGAACTATACACTTCTCAATCGGAAGAGTCTATTCATATAATTCCATATTCTCATTCACTTCATTTGGAGTTAAATTGGATAAAGAACTTGCTTCGTCACGATGAGGTTCTTCTCTAGATGATGTACAATTTTGGATCACAAAAGATGTGAGATTGGATTAGCGAGTTTATAATGCTTCAACAGCAGATCAAGTTGCAGCTGTTTGAATTGAGAGTAATAATGTAGCGCCCCAGATCAAAACGAGCATAATTAATTAATTAAATATTTTAACCTATGATTTAATAATTTTGTGCGTATGCTTTGACTGTTTAATTAATTTCGTGCGTTTCAGAAAAGTGTTTAATGCACATTTTAGATCGATAATTTTATTAGATGTCGAATGTAGGATATTTATATATCATTAGATGCGTATCGAGAAAACGAGAAGTTAGAAATGAACTAGAGGTCAATCGGAGACCTATAGCTCGAACGACGACGAAAAGGGCAAAACTCGAAGTTTCGATCGGTAACCCGGAAGATATTTCAGGTGAATAGTAACTTGGAAAAGTCAACTCGTGAATAGTGATCAAGATATTTTGGATGAATAGTAACTTCTCAAAATCTATAAATAGGGCCTCCCCCATTTCATTTTTTCACCGTTTTTTCGAACGAGCCGAATGCGCCGAAAACGAGTAAGTCTCTCTCTCCTCCCTTCTCTCTCTCGTTTTTAGATTTCTGGTCGGCGGCACCGCCGGTGCCGCCGCCGCCGGCCGATCGCCGGTTCAAAGTTGTCGGAATCGGACGATTTTCACACACGACGTTCGTCTCGACGAGACGAATCTAGGATAGGTCTCGGATTTCAAATCCAATTTCTCGTTCGCTGGAAAACGGTGAAAAACAGCCTCGTAAACCCTAACCCTAACTCTTTCCACCACCTTCTCTTTCTCTTCGTTTTTCTCTCTCTTCTCGCCGGAGATGATGACCGTAGACCGCCGGAGGTAAGAGTGCCGAGCTGGAGGGCCGGCGCCGTCGTGGGTGGCGGCGCCGGAGATGGACAGTGTATGCATGTATGTAAACGTGCATATGTGTGTAGGTATAGGTGTGTTAGTGTGTGTGTTGTGTGGCTCGCTGTGGGGGTGGCGCCGGGTGGCACCGCTGTGTGTGACCGGTAGGCCGGCGATGGGAGGTCGCCGGCAAGGGCTAGGGGGTGGTGGCCGGCGGCAGGTGGCCGCCGGCCAAGGATGAGTGTGTGTGTGTGTGTGTTTACGGTTTACGTGTATGTGTGTGACTGCCGGAGTAGGGGGCTGGAGAGGTGGTTGCCGGCGACTGGGGTCACCGGCCGGTGTTCAGAGATGAGCCGGTGGTGGTGGTTGGCGGTGGGTGGCCGCCGGCCAAGCTATGGATATGTGTGTGTGTTTAGCTGTGTGTGAGTGTGTGTATACGCATGGGTGTATATGTACGTATATGTGTGTTGGGTTGGTCGGAACAGGTTGCCGGCGACGGGGAGTCGCCGGCGGAGGAGCTGGGGGTGGTCGCCGGCGACGGGAAGTCGCCGGCCGGAGTTTTGGAAGTTTGGGTGTGAGTTCGAAAAACTGGGCATCGAAGGATTTTGCGGCGAAGATTCGGACACTATTCATCGCCGGAATCCGGCGATGGACGGCCGGAGGTGGTAGCCGGCGGTGCGAGGTATCCGGCGAGATAGGTGGTGGTGGCTGGAGGCGGCGCCGCCGCACCGGACGATGCCGGGAAGGTGGCGCGTCGAGAAATCTCGGCCACCTGCCGAGATGCGCGCCCGCCTGCCGAGAAATCTCGGCCACCTGCCGAGACACGCGAGAAGCTGCCGAGAGCTGCTGAGCCATGCACCGAGATGCCGAGTTTTTCACCCGGCGCTAGGTGCGTGCGCACCCCGGCGCCTGCAACGCCGTGTTTTCGATCCGAACCCCATTTTCTCCACTATTTGTCTTTTTCAAGTCGTCGCCGATGAGACATCATTGACCGAGGTCTGTGGGCCCGGTCAAAGTCAACCATTTGACCAAAATTACCATTTTACCCCTAAACTTAAAATGCTCCGTTCGAGCTCGTTTTAACTCCAATCGAGCTCCTTCTTTTTTTGCCGTGACCCAATTTTCCTTCTCTATCATCTCAGCCCTTTGGACTTGACTTTCAGCCTTGTCTCCAAAATTCCAATCTTTAGATCGATCAATTCATCGCGTATTTAACGACCGTTTTCCGACGGACCCTTTTACAGCTTTAATTATAATTTATTAAGGATCTAAGGAACGTCATAACTTGTGTAGGCTACTTGTTGAGTTGAGCCTTGTGATATCGGATCCTTTGGTACTTGCTTGTGAAATCTGATCCGTCGGTACTCGTGGTTCACGTGGTAACCACCGAACAAGGTGGGGGTAATTTCTAACTCTTAATGTGTTTACAGTTTTCCCTATTATGAAGCATGAATGAGGAATACTAAATGCTGTGAATATACATGCTATGCCATACTATATACTGTGAAAGAACTTCGGTTCACATTGCATGTTCGGAGAGTCCTACGGGACTGTAAAAAATTCGTCTTCCTTCCTTCTACTACTCTATTGAGGTTTGGTGGTCCTCATGAAGCGCACCAGCGGTATTGAGACCGTTTTATAGGGTAAGACGGGCTGTTCCCGCACCTATCCTTCTTACCATTTCTAATATTTGCTGTGCATTTTACTTGCTATGACTTTGTGCTGATTGTTATATATTTGTTAATCTATATATATGTATGTTGAATGCTATAAGATGCAGACTTTATCCCCACGAGTGTATTCCACGCACTCACCCCCTTAATCTGCACTCACACTACAGGAGCTGGTGAGCATGTTGAACCCTAGGTGGAGAGAAGCGGTGCCGCTTTTGAATCTGTGATTTTTTTTAGGATGTGTCGCACAAACATTTTCTAAATAATATGTTATAAGTTTATTCACGTTTTGTAATTATATTTTGAGTATTCTGTGAATGAGAGATCCTGATGTTCTGATGCGTATGATGTATATTATCAGTAGTGAGACTGATTGCTATCGGCAGAGGCCGATCGTTGTTAAGTGAAAGAATCACTTCGTCCCTTACCTCTTTCTTCTGTCGTTTTTAATCTCTTTCTTTTTGTTGTGTATGCGTCTCTTGTTTTTTCTCTCTTCACGCCCAACGGTAAAACTTTGATAAAATACGAAAAGAAAACGGGGCGTGACAAATAATGATAATATCGGGTTTGAACGAGATAATATTGTTAGTGCTCATTCAGCTATTATGACCGTTTACAATATCATCTTCTATTCTCAAAATGTGAAACATGATGGCACCAAAACATTAATAAAGTTCACATACAAGGACATGTGCATGAAAAATAGCAAGGTACATATTTATGTTATAATATTTCCAGAACATATATATTTTAAGATATAATTAATTTTTTCAAATTTAATTTTATTGGATTTTTAAATACATATAATTGCAACAAATATTCAAGACGTACTGAATGCTTCTAGACCTACATCAAGATTTAATGAAGAGGAAATTATCTCGCAAGAACGAGGTATGTACTTCCTAAAAATATATAAGCATATATGTCTATCTTTGCGTGTGTATGTGTAACTAATTCATCATTTAGGTTGTGGGTAAAAGACTATCTTACAATTTGAAAACTTCACAAAGAATTTTGAAACTTATCCATATTTAAAATTGACAAGACAAAATATTAGAATATCTTCATTTATATTAAGAGCAGCAATGGTCATACTCTGTATTCAAGGATATCTTATTCATTAAACAGAGAAACATGAATTTCACTTAATAAGAATGTTCTCAAGCATTAACTAACACAACTAGCTATTAAATTTTTTTTTTAATTTATACTAATATTTTTTGATTTTCAAATAATTACTAATTAGTATCTTTTTACAAATTATTATTAATACTTGTCCATTACTAATATTGGTTTAAGATTGGTTCACATAGCTTAATAAAATATTTAATAGGTATAATTATGTGTATGAAATAACATTTCTTGGAATTTAAAGACAACAAATACATTGATACAAATTCTATTTTTATAATGTCAATTATTTTAAAATGGTGGAACAACTACTACCTAAATCGCACAAAGATTGTCTTTTTTTTTATTATTTTGAATTAGCTTTAGAGATTAATAAATCACAAAATAAAACGAGCAATGACATGTAACTTAACATATATAAATTTATTGATTGTAGATACGTAGTTAAAGTAAGAGTGATACAAGGTATCTTCAAGCAACAATGACAATGTTTGGTGGCACGACATCAATATATGTCGGATGCTCAATAGAAAACTACTTAAAGTCCATTGAGAAGGTATCAAAAATTCTTTACTTAAAAATGATTTCAAAAATAAAAAACAACAAATGTAACAATAAAACATATGCAGGGCCAAAACACATTTGAATACCACAAACGGTTGATCTTAAGGAACAAGTGAGATCCATTTTCTAATCACTCTAAACTATAATACGAAAGTGGAAGGTGGAAGATTGAGCGCAGTAGTTGAAACCAAAGAAAAGATGGAATTTGTGGAGATAAGAGACAAGAAAATAAATTAACAATACAACCACAACAATAACAATGGCCAACACACCAGATGATGAACCGAAGAAAAAAAGAAGAATTACAAAGAAACAAAAATAAGAAATACATCCACATCTCTGCGATGAGGAGGACACTACAATCAAAGAATTATTACGTAAACCACGAAGATAGAAGACTAAGACAAAGAAGAATACTAAGTCAGAGAAGAAGATCAAGTAAGAAAAGATATAGTTATGAGCCCAATTAAAAATAATAATCTTTTGTTTTAGAATTTCGATACATATTATTATTTTGATTTTTTTTATTTCTAGATTTAAATTTTTTAGGATTAGAGGAACTAGAATTTTTGTACACCTATAATATTTTTTCCATTTTCTTAACAACTCACAAATCCATATTTTTGTTGTTAAATAATTTAAATACACTTCAATTAAATATTAAAGATCAATAAATAAAGGAAAAAACAACTACGTAATCAACAAAAAAAATCTAAAAAATTGGAATCTCCACGTGCAACGCATGAATATATATATATATATATATATATATATATATATATATAAACATGCAAATCAAGTCATGAAGAATGAGTTACATTTGAAAACTATGTTCGATTATCACTCAAATCGAGCTTCAATCAAACTTAAATTTATAAAATTGAAGTGCAGTTATGATATGGCTTAAGAATGAGGGCTGTTTTTGCGTAAGAAACATCATCCTTATGTAAAGTATAATTGTATCTAATTTTCAAATTGTTATTTATAAGAGTTCAAATTAATATATTTACATATTCATGTGTATAATATTAAGTTTATCATTAGCTAATATTATGTTCATGCCTTAAAACAAGTAAATAAATCAACAAAAGAATATTTTCAGATCATTGGAGCTAATATGAAAGCTTTAAAGAGTACAAGGAGGAAGGGCTAACTTAGGTAAGTTCTTAAAATTTGCAAATAAATTCCCCAAGAAAGTTAAATTCTTAGAAGTTTGCCCCCAACTTTCAAAATCAATCCAAAGAGAGCAAAAACCTCAATTTCGTTAAGATGGTCATCAGTCGGAGCTTGTGAGCTACCAACCTTCATTGGGGAGTCATAGTTATTCGATTTCGACCATCAATTGGTAGAAATCAATAGTAAATATATCCCTCCTTCAAAACCCAAAAATTGAAAACAAAATTGAAGAATTGAAGACTAAAACACGTATGAAATTCACAATTGAAGATGGTTTATGAAAACTGATGTTATAAGGGTTAAAACCCCTCAATTACTTCATGAAATTTTGAGCTAGAACAGGAAATGGAAAAGAGAGTGTTTGTGTGAAAATGCGATTGAATTTCGATCAATTTGGCATGAAAATGAACAAATTTCAGTAATTTGACAAGCGGTAATGTTTGGGCTTGAAGAGAGGATCATTTTTGTGTAAAGTTTGTGCATTTTTGTTGAGAAATAAGTAAAAACGGGTGTTTGGAGCTTGATGACCAACAATGGTAGATTCTGGCGAAGTAGCAATGGGTTGGCTGTCTTTTGTGCAGTTTAGTGAGCAGATTTTCTTAAAATTTTTGGGGGAAGGTGGTCTTGGGTGATAGAGGTTCATTTTAAAAAATTTGGTAATATTTGGGGGAGATTTAAGATTTTCTAACGAGGTGGTATGGTGACAGCAAATGTTGTCGGAAAATTGGAAGAAGAAGATGAAGATTTTCTGGAATTAAATAAATATATAAATAAAGAAAAATTACATAAAAACCTCTTGGAAATGCATTTTTTAATTAATTTCACATCTATTTATATTTCTAAGAAATTAATTTAAAATTACTTAGAACATCCACATTAGTGTTTTATAACATGTTAATAACATTAGCAAAAAAAATTGATTATACTGGGTGTGTTTTTAAAAAATGTTTTTATATTGTTATTACATTTTGTTCTCCTATAAGAACATCTAAAAACACCATCAAATAAACTTTTAGCAATAAAGAAGTGAGTGTGGGGCCCAACAACTGAGGCCACACCACATTCAAATTTTTGTCAAGCCCCAATTTCAAAATATAATAAAAGAATATTTTTGATTAGGTGTCCATCAACTTTAAATAAAAAAAAAATGACAAATATCTAGTGAAAGATAAATTTGGAAAGAGTTGGATAAGATCCAAGCTGGAGGCTTTCATAGCATTAACGTGTACATCACTTAATAGAACTAACAGAAGACTAAACAGAAGTTTGTCACTCGGGCTTAAGTTTTACAAAATAAGAGTTTGAACGTTGAAAGCGAAATAAAATGATAACAATTTAAATCTCCTAGACGATACAACATCCCTCTCTTCATGCTTCACCAACATTGTATGGATTTTTAATTTGAATACACATGTGGGGTGAGTGCTTGGAATACACTCGTTGGGATACTTTCTACACACAATAACAATAGCAGAAACATGCACACACAAAACGAAGATTAAACATAACACAAAACATGTGGATAAATGGTTTATGCATAGGAGCGGGGTTATTCCCCGTCTTATCCTAAATTATGGTTCATGTTCTGTTAGAGTAGCTACGGGTCCATAGTCCTTTGTGGCATAGGTTGCGTGTCTTAGCCGTCGTGTCTTGAGCTTTTGTTCATTTCAGGACACAAGCATATAATCACACATAATTCAAACACTTCATATCATTAGCAAGGTAAAGCATAGGTAGGGATGGCAATGGGGCGGGGCGGGGCTGGAGGAGCAATCCCCATCCACATTTCCGCATTCGCGGGGAATCCCCGTCCCTGCCAACGATTTAGGAAAAATTTCACCCCGCGCCTTGCCCATGCGAGGATTCCCCGCCCCATCATTTTTTTTAATTAATTTTTTTTATTTTAATTAATATACAAAAATAATCCATACAACTACATATAATCAAATATGAAAAAAAATGACTCAAAATCCAAATAAAAGATGAAAGCAAAATTTAATAAAATTAGTTAAAACACAAAGATAATTTATCTTAATACATTTTCATTAATTTCCATCATTGTTCAATACTTCAATGCACTCAACATTTCAATCTCTATATAATTAATTTTTTATATTAATTTAATTATATTATTTTAAAAATATATTAAAATATAGTTTATATATATTATATAATTTTTGGGAGCCCGCGGGGAATGGGGCGGGAAATACAATCCCCGTCCCCCCCATCCCACCAATCGGGGAAAGTTTACCCCCTGTCCCCATCCTCGCAGGGGTGCATTTCGGGGATTCCCCGCCCCATTTGGGGTGGATCCCCGTGGGGAACGGGGAATCCTCACCCCGTTGCCATCCCTAAGCATAGGTCATTGGATCACATAAATTATATCAACGAACAAACAGGTAATAAAACCTCATGTAGACTTAGCAATCACATGGAAAACGAAAATTAAGGAGAATAGTATAGAAGTTACCCCAACCTTGTTTGGTGGTAACCTACGTGATCTTGAGCCCTAACTTCTACTTGTTCGATCTTCCTGACTGCCTACAGAAAAGATAAACATGGCTTTAAAAACTATCCATCTAAAAAAACTAATCAAACTTATAGCTCTCTCGAAGGGTTTAGAAGGATAAGGAAAGAAGATAATCGATGCATGATTTCATAAGGGATTGTGTCTTTCGTAAGAATATAACATGAGTTTAAAATTCGTTTCATTTGAAAAGGGGTGTTTGAGAGAAGGAAGGAAAAATGGGAACTTTAAAATTGATTTAAATCGTTAAAATGGCTTGGAAAGGTTAAGCTTCGATTTTAGGATTTAAAAGGATCATTTGGGCTTAAAAATAGACAATTTGGGCTTAAAATAGAGGTTTGCAAAAGCATAAAGACCAAATTATAAGATCTGAAAGAGTTGACTTTAACTAGAATGTAAAATTGTAATTTTTCAGAAGTTGTAAAACCCAGGGACTAAATTGCAAAATGATAAAATCTTTTGTGGTCTTTTTGCTATTTTAAAAAGATATTGGGGCCAAAACATAATTTTCAAAATATTAAGGGGTTAAAATATAATTATTCAAAATTTTAGGGTTGAACTTTAATTTCTACAAATATCTAGGGTTTGAAACTTAGCACCTCAATTTGTCAAATTTATCACAAGGAGCCTCTTCCCCATTTCCTCCTAACCCACCCCCACCCGCCACCGCCCCTGTATTTCCGGTCGCTCATTTCGCAGCGTGTTGAGTGCATAAAATACACTCAATATACATGGTCGTAAGCATGATTATTATGGTGTCTTGGTAAAAAAAATGAATTGTAACTGCAAAATATTGGTTGTTGTAGGTACAAAAGGATAAAACGGGATGATGGAGACAAAGAGTGTGGAAAAATGAAGAAAACGGAAGAAAAAATGGTCAGTATTGCGGTACCCAATCTGGATACCGCGGTATCCGACGCTGAAAATCATAAGCTGGGTTCTGCATCTCAGTACCGCGATATCCAATCTGGATACCGTGGTATCGGCTTCCAGGAGGTTCAAACACGTTGTCTCTGTACTGCGGTATCAGTTTGGATACCGCGGTACCCATATCGCAGGTTGTTAAAAAGGTGCGATTTTTGTGCTCCCAACGAAAATAGGACTCCTCTTCCTCATGGTATCTATGTAAATATTGTCAAGACCTAGAAAAACAACAACTTTTACCCCACAAGCAAAAGAAAGACGATCGAGCGAAGAAGAGAAGATCGACAATAATTCAAGCAGAGTTTATTTTCCTTCGTTTCTTTATGAACTTCTTTGTTTTTATAACAATGAGTAGCTAGAGTTTTTCTTTCTAGGGTTTTATTCAAACCCTATGTGTTGAAATACAAATTCCTTATTTCGATTCTAATGCAAGTTTAATTTACGATTCTTTCTTCTACTTATTTTTGATTAAGTGCATGAATCTGGCCAATTTGTGTATCTTTATAATATTGTCAAATTTATATCAAATTGGTTTGATGATTAGAATTGTGGTAGAAGATCCTTCGAGTTAATTGAATAGGATAATGTTTAATTGCGTGTGAAATCGTAGGAATATAGATTTCACCTTAGGAAGCCATATTTGGGATTTATGCTTAATGTTTTGTTATGAATTTAATTGAGTAAGAATACAATAAATTCTTCATAGCATTAGATTCATGCATCACGTGGAAATGGGGTATGATTATATTGGCATCTCAGGTTAGGAATCGGGAATTGAATCTTGCATGAGAAAAGAGTAAGGGGGAGTTAAAATGTAGCGCCCCGGATCAAAACGAGCATAATTGATTAATTAAATATTTAAATCTATGATTTAATAATTATGTGCGTATGAGTTAACTGTTTAATTTATTTCGGTGCGTTTCAGATACTTAAGTACTTCACGATTAGATCGATAATTTTTCTAGACGTGGAACATAGGATATTTTTATATCACTAAAAGCGTAATAGAAAAACGAGAACATAGAAATGAACTAGGGGTCAATCGGAGACCCGTAGCTCGAACGACGATAAAAAGAGTAAACCACGAGGTTTCGGAAATATCAGAAGATATTTACCAAGATATTTACCGAGATATTTACGGTGAATGGAAACGAAGATATTTACATGAATAGTAATTTGGAAAAGTCAACTGATGAATAGTAACGGAGATATTTTTGGATGAATAGTAATTTCCGGATTTCTATAAATAGGGGTAGCTTCGATTCAAAAATCACCGTTTCTTCGATCGAGCTGAACCCGATGAAAACACGTAAGTCCTTCTTTCTCGTCTTTTAATTTCCGTCTTTCTGTTTCCGGCGCGCCGCCGCCGGCGTGGCGGCGCTACCGCCGGTCGGTCGCCGGAAAATTTCAACGTTGTCGGAATCGGACGATTTTCGCACACGACGTTCGTCTCGACGAGATGAATCTAGGATAGGTCTCGGAATTCAAATCCGATTTCTCGTTCGCCGGAAAACGGTGAAAAACAGCCTTGAAACCCTAACTTTAACCCTTGATCACCCTTTCTCTCTCCTTTGTTCTTTCTCTCTCCACCGCGCCGGAGAAGCTGCCAGAGGTCGTGGCCAGACGCTGGAGATGGACAGTACATATATATGTATGCATGCATGTGTGTGTGTTTTTGGAGGTGTATCAGTGTGTGTGTGTTGTGTGGCTCGCTGTGGAGGGGCGACGCCGGGTTGCGCCGCCGTGTGTGATTAGTGGGCCGGCGACGGGATGTCGCCGGCGAGGTGGAGGAGGAGGTAGCCAGCGGCTGGTGGCCGCCGGCCAAGAGAGGCAGTGGGTGGGTGTGTGTAAACACACCTCACGTTGTGTGTATGTGTGCTATGTATGCGTGTGTGTGAGCGTGGACGGCGGTGGTGGTGGCCGGCGACTGGGATCGCCGGCCAAGGTCAGAGTGGACGGCGGTGGTCGCCGGCGGCAGGTGGACGCCGGCCAAGGAGAGGGGTGTGTGTGTGTGTGTGTTTGAGCATGAAAGGGTGTGTATATGCATGTGTATGTATAGGACGTGTATGTGTGTTTGGTTGGTCGGAAATGGTTGCCGGCGACGAGGGGTCGCCGGTAGAGGTGTTGGGAGTCGTCGCCGGCGACGGGAAGTCGCCGGCCGGAGTTTTTGTTGAAGTTGGAATTTTGGAAAAATGTGACTTTGAAGGTTTTTGCGGCGAGATTCCAGACACTATTCACCGCCGGAATCCGGCGATGGACGGCCGGAGGAGGTAGCCGGCGGTTCGAGGTATCCGGCGAGGTAGGTGGTGGTGGCTGGAGGCGGCGCCGCCGCGCCGGGCGACGCCGGGAAGTGGCCTGCTTGAGCAGGCCACCGTCGGGAAGAGCTGGGAAGGGCTGGTCGAGAAAACTCGACCAGCCGGGTTGAGCCACGCCCCGCTGCCGGGAGCTGGGCGCGCGGTGGGGCACGTCGCGCACGGGCGTGCGCGCGCTTGGCCGAGTTTCTGCACGTTGGCGCACGGCCGTGCCGGGTGCGCACGGGCGTGCGCTGGGCGCACACGGCGCCGGGTGTCGGGGGGGCACGCGTGCGTCCCGTTGGGTGCCGACGCGCATGCGACGTCGTATTTTCGATCCGAACTTCATTTTCTCCGCCGTTCGTCTTTTTCGAGTCGTTGCCAACGAGAGGTCGTTGACTCAGGTCCGTGGGCCAGATCAAAGTCAATCCTTTGACCAAAATTACGAAAATACCCCTCAATCTTAAAACGCTCTATTTGAGCTCGTTTCAACTCCGATTGAGCTCATTCTCGTTCCGTTGCAACCCTAAGCTTTTCCTCTTCCTCACCGTTTATACCAAAATTACCATTTTACCCTTACACTTAAAATGCTTCGTTTGAGCTCGTTTTAACTCCGATCGAGCTCATTCTTTTTGCGTTGCGATCCTTATTTCATTTCCTATCATCTTAGCCCTTTAGACTTGACTTTCATCCTTGTCTCCTAAATTCCAATCTTTAGATCGCTCGATTCGTCACGTATTTAACGACCGTTTTCCAACAGAACCTTTTACAGCTTTAAATATAATTTATTAAGGATCTAAGGGACGTCATAACTTATGTAGGCTACTTGTTGAGTTGAGCCTTGTGATATCGGATCCTTTGGTACTCGCTTGTGAAATCTGATCCGTCGGTACTCGTTGATCACGTGGTAACCACCGAACGAGGTGGGGGTAATTTCTAACTCTGTAACTGTTTACAGTGTTCCCTATATTGAAGTATGAATGAGAAATACTAAATGCTGTGATCATGTTATGATGCGGCAATGTGGCTAAGTGTTATATTTCCGGTATTTTTATATCTGTGAATTGTTATAAGAGACGGATTGCATCCCCACGAGTGTATTCCACGCACTCACCCCCTTATTCTGTACTCACACTACAGGAGCCGATGAGCATGTTGAACCCTAGAAGGAGAGAGGAGGTGCTATCTTTGGATTTGTATTTTAAAGTTGTCGTTTCTTAAACATTTCTAAAAATGATGTCTTATTAAATCGCATTTTGTAATATATTTTGATTCATGTAAAGATGAGAGATCCCGATGTTATTTCCACTGCGTATGATGTATATTATCAGTAGTGAGACTGATTGCTATCGGCAGAGGCCGTATGTTGTAATATATCGGTAGTGAGACCGATTGTAATCGACAGAGGTCGGTTTTGATAAGTGAAAGATTCACTTCGTCCCTTACCTCTTTCTTCTGTTGTCCCTTGCTTCTTTCTTTCTGTCTTAATAAGCGTCCATTGCCTTTTTCTATCTTCACGCCCGAGTAAAAACTCTGATAAAATGTGAAAAGATTTCAGGGCGTGACAGATGGTATCAGAGCCTAATTCTACTCTTTGTAGGACTTTGCTCAAATTTGTTTTTAAACGTGATTTCAAAAATGTGTTTTTAAAATGTATCTTTAAAATGTGGAGATGTTTTCAAAAAGAAATAGATCGGCACCCTCCTCTCTCTATAAGTGACTTTCCCTGAATGTAGGTCTTGATAGAATGAGTGCTTACCTGATATGTGTTACCTGGGTAGTACGATATATAAACCATTTAGGTTTGAAGGGGTGTGAAGAATACAAGTTCCACGATAAAAAGATCTCTTAAAAGGAAACCTCTCGG
This sequence comes from Scutellaria minor, assembly GCA_954870855.1. Lineage (NCBI taxonomy): Eukaryota > Viridiplantae > Streptophyta > Magnoliopsida > Lamiales > Lamiaceae > Scutellaria > Scutellaria minor. Next base: position 6,150,033 of record OX940726.1, on the reverse strand, counting down.
TAAATTAAAAGAAACGGGATAAGAGGGAATTCTCTCCTGTACTTAGTGTACAGGGTAAGGTGGGAAATTCTCTCCCGTAAATTAAAAGAAACGGGATAAGAGGGAATTCTCTCCTGTACTTAGTGTACAGGGTAAGGTGGGAAATTCTCTCCTGTAAATTAAAAGAAACGGGGTAAGAGGGGAATTCTCTCCTGTACTTAGTGTACAGGGTAAGGTGGGAAATTCTCTCCTGTAAATTAAAAGAAACGGGATAAGAGGGAATTCTCTCCTGTACTTAGTGTACAGGGTAAGGTGGGAAATTCTCTCCTGTAAATTAAAAGAAACGGGATAAGAGGGAATTCTCTCCTGTACTTAGTGTACAGGGTAAGACGGGAAATTCTCTCCTGTAAATTAAAAGAAACGGGATAAGAGGGAATTCTCTCCTGTACTTAGTGTACAGGGTAAGGTGGGAAATTCTCTCCTGTAAATTAAAAGAAATGGGGTAAGAGGGGAATTCTCTCCTGTACTAGGGTGTACAGGGTAAGGAGGGAAATTATGTCCTGTATTTGAAAAGAAATGGGGTAAGATGGGGAATCTCTTCTGTACTTAAGATATAGGGTAAGACCGAAAATACCCTCCTATACCGAAGGAATTTTGAAAGGTGCAGTGCATGTTGTGGGTGAGATGAGAAATACCCTCCTGTAAGATACGGGGTAAGACAGGAAATACACTTCTAAACTGAAGGAATTTTTATAGGAACAATGCATCCTTGTGTGCTGTTATGATAAACGAATGAGAAAGAGATCTCTTAAAGTTAAATTGATTTATGAAATAATGTTCATATGTTATATGGCTATCTGAATCATATCTGTCTACTTCTTGTTTATCCTGTGGATGCTTTTGTATATTGCTGGTTTACGTGGGGTAGACGCTAAGGGGTAGATTTTTGTACGCTGAAACTAGAATAGTATGTCTCGTGGCCGCCCAAGACGAGATCAACAACCTAGAGACAACCAACCCCAGATGAATGATCAACCGCCAGAGGGAAATCCTCCGGAGCGTGTGGATACCGCCGAGGGAGATTTGGTGTCAGTTCTAAGGGGGTTGGCTCGACATTTCGAGACACCGCAACCAGCACCAGCACCAGTCGCCTTGGCAAAGAGCGACACCAATCGAGCGATCGAGCAGTTTCGGCGATTCAACCCGCCAATTTTCAATGGAAAAGGAGAGCCCTCGAAAGCGGAAGAATGGCTTAGGGCTCTGGATCGTTTGTTCGGACACTTGACTTGCACAGAGGAACAGAAGATTTCCTGTGCCGTTTTTCAACTTACTGAAGAGGCAAGTTATTGGTGGGAATCACATGTCCGAACAATGACCCTGGAACAGATAGGCGCTATGAACTGGGAGGCTTTCAAGGAGGTGGTGTCTAGCCACTTCATTCCTCAGACTTACCAGGACCAGAGGGAGACAGAGTTCCTTCATCTCGAACAGGGGAGTTCCTCTGTTGGAGATTACGAGCGGCGGTTCAACCGTTTGAGCCGGTACGCCCCACATTTGGTGGACACTGATCTTAAAAAGGCCCGAAGGTTCGAGAGAGGCCTTCGCCCAGAGATCAGCATGATCTTAGCCGGGCAGAAAATGACGACGTATGCAAGAATCGTTGGAAGAGCCCAGGAAATCACCTCCCGAATGGGTTTGGATGCGGCACCCCTCGACCAAGTTCTCCCCACTCCTGGGAAAAGGAAGAGGGACGGGCCCAGTCAGGATTTCGACCAAAGCAAGTTCCCACAGACCAATAATACTCCACCACTCCCTATGCCTAGGCTAGGGAATGTCTGTCCCAAGTGTGGGAAGATACACGTGGGGCCATGCCTCCAAGGGACCCGAAACTGTTTTAAATGCGGTGAGCCGGGCCACATGGCATACAACTGCCGGAATCCCAGAAAACTAGGAGTTGCTGCCCCGAGGCCAAGACCAGGGGCAGGCAAGACCTGAACATGCGCCTTCACTCGTTCAGAAGTGGATGAAAAATAGTTTACTGATGATGAACAATTAAGTACCATATATGTAAATAGATGTAGTGGCTCAAACCTTATAGTGGGGTACGTAATCTTTTGGACATGATGTATGAGCTGCCACCTTTTGCTCTGATATATATTATACCAGATCGTCTTTTGCTATTCGATGGAATCGCGATTATCTTTTCTCTTCGCGTTTCGTGTTTTATTTCTTCATCTATAGTACTATGGTTGTACCGGATCGTTGAAGTATGAGAACGATTAGGAAATCGCTGAAACCCTGGAAGTTAGTATTCCATCGGGAAAACCGGAGTTCACAGACCCTGGAACACGAGTTAAAGATGACTTAAGGATTGCATTGGTCATGAAGGCAACCGAGATGCTTAGCAAAGAGAATTGCGAAGCTTGGTTAGCTAACATGGTGAACCCCGAGCAAGGATAGACTTCTATTGGGAATGTGCTGGTGATAAAAGAATTCGTGGACATGTTTCCAGAGGATTTACCGGGTCCTCCACCGAATCGACAAGTGACCTTTGGAATCAATCTCATTCCAGACTCTGCACTGGTGTCAAAAGGCTTCTTATTGGAAACATCGAAAGAGTTGCAAGAACTAAAGGTCCAACTAACAGAACTGTTGGACAAAGGTCCCATCGAACCAAGCGTGTCGCTTTGGGGGGCTCCAGTGCTCTTCATGAAGGAGAAAGATGGGAGCTTACGGATGTGTGTCGATTACCGAGAGTCGAACAAGCGGACTATAGAGAACAAGTATACACTACCTTGAATTGAAGATCTCTTCGACAAATTAAGAGGAGCCAGTGTGTTCTCGAAGAATGACTTAAGGTCTGGGTATCACTAGATAAAAGACAAAGACGCAGATGAATCACCAATCAATACTAGGAGATGAAGAAAGAGAAGAGTAAAGAAAAGAAATATGGTTCGGTCAGGAAGGATCGAGAAAGAATTAGAAAAGCTCAGGATCGACGAAAGTTGTGACAAAGTATCTAGTTTCGCAGCTTTAATACGTGTTTAGTTACGAGTCATTATCAGTGCGCGTTAAATTTCGAGGACGAAATTATTTTAAGGGGTAAAGGATGAAGCGCCCCGGATCAAAACGAGCATAATTGATTAATTAAATATTTAAATCTATGATTTAATAATTATGTGCGTATGAGTTAACTGTTAAAATTTATTTCGTGCGTTTCAGATACTTAAGTACTTCACGATTAGATCGATAATTTTTCTAGACGTGGAACATAGGATATTTTTATATCACTAAAAGCGTAATAGAAAAACGAGAACATAGAAATGAACTAGGGGTCAATCGGAGACCCGTAGCTCGAACGACGATAAAAAGAGTAAACCACGAGGTTTCGGAAATATCAGAAGATATTTACCAAGATATTTACCGAGATATTTACGGTGAATGGAAATGAAGATATTTACATGAATAGTAATTTGGAAAAGTCAACTGATGAATAGTAACGAAGATATTTTTGGATGAATAGTAATTTTCGGATTTCTATAAATAGGGGTAGCTTCAATTCGAAAATCACCGTTTCTTCGATCGAGCTGAACCCGATGAAAACATGTAAGTCCTTCTTTCTCGTCTTCTAATTTCCGTCTTTCTGTTTCCGGCGCGCCGCCGCCGACCGGTCGCCGGAAAATTTCAACGTTGTCGGAATCGGACAATTTTCGCACACGACGTTCGTCTCGACGAAACGAATCTAGGATAGGTCTCGGAATTCAAATCCGATTTCTCGTTCGCCGGAAAACGACAAAAAACAGCCTTGAAACCCTAACTTTAACCCTTGATCACCCTTTCTCTCTCCTCTGTTCTTTCTCTCTCCACCGCGCCGGAGAAGCTGCCGGAGGTTGCCGGAGGTCGTGGCCAGATGCTGGAGTACCGGCGCTGCCGAGGGTGGCGGCCCCGGAGATGGAGAGTACATATATATGTATGCATGCATGTGTATGTGGAGGAGGACAGTACATATATATGTATGCATACATATATATATGTCGCCGGCGAGGTGGAGGAGGAGGTAGCCGGCGGCTGGTGGCCGCCGGCCAAGAGAGGCAGTGGGTGGGTGTGTGTAAACACACCTCACGTTGTGTGTGTATCTGTGCTATGTATGCGTGTGTGTGAGCGTGGACGGCGGTGGTAGAGGCCGGCGACTGGGGGTCGCCGGCCAAGGTCAGAGTGGACGGCGGTGGTCGCCGGCGGCAGGTGGCCACTGGCCAAGGAGAGGGGTGTGTGTGTGTGTGTGTGTGTGTTTGAACATGAAAGGGTATGTATATGCGTGTGTATATATAGGACGTGTATGTGTGTTTGGTTGGTCGGAAATGGTTGCCGGCGACGAGGGGTTGCCAGCAGAGGTGTTGGGAGTCGTCCCCAGCGACGGGAAGTCGCCGGCCGGAGTTTTGGTTGAAGTTGGAATTTTGGAAAAATGTGACTTTGAAGGTTTTTGCGGCGAGATTCCGGACACTATTCACCGCCGGAATCCGGCAATGGACGACCGGAGGAGGTAGCCGGCGGTGCGAGGTATCCGGCGAGGTAGGTGGTGGTGGCTGGAGGCGGCGCCGCAGCGCAGGACGACGCCGGGAAGTGGCCTGCTTGAGCAGGCCACCGTCGGGAAGAGCTGGGGAGGGCTGGCCGAGAAAACTCGACCAGCCGGGTTGAGCCACGCCCCGCTGCCGAGAAATCTCGGCAGCTGCCGAGAAATGCCGGGAGCTGGGCGTGCACGGGCGTGCGCGCGCCTGGCCGAGTTTCCGCACGTTGGCGCACGACCGTACCGGGTGCGCACGGGCGTGCGCTGGGCGCACACGGCACCGGGTGTCGGGGTGGCACGCGTGCGTCCCGTCGGGTGCCGACACGCACGCAACGTCGTATTTTCGATCCGAACTTCGTTTTCTCCACCGTTCGTCTTTTTCAAGTCGTTGCCGACGAGACGTCGTTGACTCGGGTCCGTGGGCCCGATCAAAGTCAACCTTTGACCAAAATTATGAAAATACCCCTCAATCTTAAAACGCTCCATTTGAGCTCGTTTCAGCTCCGATTGAGCTCATTCTCATTCCGTTGCAACCCTAAGCTTTTCCTCTTCCTCACCGTTTATACCAAAATTACCATTTTACCCTTACACTTAAAACGCTTCGTTTGAGCTCGTTTTAACTCCGATCGAGCTCATTCTTTTTGCGTTGCGATCCTTATTTCATTTCCTATCATCTCAACCCTTTAGACTTGACTTTCAGCCTTGTCTCCTAAATTCCAATCTTTAGATCGCTCGATCCATCTCGTATTTAACGACCATTTTCTAACGGAACCTTTTACAGCTTTAAATATAATTTATTAAGGATCTAAGGGACGTCATAACTTATGTAGGCTACTTGTTGAGTTAAGCCTTGTGATATCAGATCCTTTGGTACTCGCTTGTGAAATCTGATCTGTCGGTACTCATTGATCACGTGGTAACCACCGAACGAGGTGGGGGTAATTTCTAACTCTATAACTGTTTCTAGTGTTCCCTATATTGAAGTATGAATGAGAAATACTAAATGTTGTGATCATGTTATGATGTGGCAATGTGGCTAAGTGTTATATTTTCGGTATTTTTATATCTGTGAATTGTTATAAGAGACGGATTGCATCCCCACGAGTGTATTCCACGCACTCACCCCCTTATTCTGTACTCACACTACAGGAGCCGATGAGCATGTTGAACCCTAGAAGGAGAGAGGAGGTGCTATCTTTGGATTTGTATTTTAAAGTTGTCGTTTCTTAAACATTTCTAAAAATAATGTCTTATTAAATCGGATTTTGTAATATATTTTGATTCATGTAAAGATGAGAGATCCCGATGTTATTTCCGCTGCGTATGATGTATATTATCAGTAGTGAGACTGATTGCTATCGGCAGAGGCCGTATGTTGTAATATATCGGTAGTGAGACCGATTGTAATCGACAGAGGTCGGTTTTGATAAGTGAAAGATTCACTTCGTCCCTTACCTCTTTCTTCTGTTGTCCCTTGCTTCTTTCTTTTTATCTTAATAAGCGTCCATTGCCTTTTTCTATCTTCACGCCCGAGTAAAAGCTCTGATAAAATGTGAAAAGATTTCAGGGCGTGACATAAAACACATAGGGGGAGATAAAATCCTAAGTTTGCTTATTTTGATAAATCTTCGTTTAATTCTTCTTTGCATAATTGCGATCACTATTTCCTTGTTTTTCATAATTTAAACAATCAACTTTAAAAATTGGATTTGCTGGATAGAATCATAAGTTGTAGAAATCTAGTACTTAAGAATAGATAGTTATTATTTTCCCTGTGGGTTCGATATCCGGACTTTTCAGTTAACTTCATTACTTGTCACGATACGTGCACTTGCGTAGTGTTAGTTTTCGCTCAACAAGTTTTTGGCGTCGTTGCCGGGAAAGATCATTAATTGTCTAGTTTTGTCTTGATATTAGATTTAACCAACTTTTCTTAATCTAGCTATTATTTTATTGAATTTCAAGTAGGAGGTACAGTCTATGCGAAGAAGAGACATACAAAATCGAGTGTCATTTGATCCCGAGATTGAGCGAACACTCAGGCAAGCCAGAAGAAACCAAATTGAGAATCAAAGGATGGACCAACAAGAAAATAACAAGCTGAACGGAGTGAATAATGATCCACCTCCGCTAGTTCCAACTCCTCCAGCTGCTCCACCAATGGATAACAACACTCGATCCATCTAGAATTTTTATATCCCGACTATGGACGGATTCTGACTAAACATCCTTTATCCACCCATCGATGCCAATAATTTTGAAATCAAAGCAGGGTTACTAACGATGCTAACAAACAATGGGTTATTCAGTGGACTAGCCGACGAAGATCCATACACCCATCTGGTGAATTTTCTGGAAATATGCAACTCTCATAAGCAAAACGGGGTCTCTCCTGAAGCACTCCAGCTTCGCTTGTTCAAACATTCTCTGTAAGATCAGGCTCGCCTTTGGCTTACATTACTGGAGCCCCATTCCATCACTACATGGAATCAACTCGCACAACTCTTTATGACCACCTTTAGTTCACCTGCGAATGAAGAGAAAATTCGGAACTAAATTCACACCTTCCTACAGAATGATGGGGAAGAGTTATATATGGTGTGGGAATGATATAAGACGCTGTTGAGAAGATGTCCAAATCATGGAGTAGAGAAATGGCGTCAGATGCAATTGTTCTACATAGGGCTGAAAGAAAATGCTCAAACTGTGCTCAATGTTGCTGCATATGGAAACTTTTTAGGCATTAGTATTCCGAATGCTACAGCTTTGCTAGACAGTCTCTTAAAGAACCAACATGCAAAGCTCCCTAGCCGAAACACAAGAGGCACAACAAAGGTTCCTGGGATGTTTGAGGTCGATCGGATGATAGATGTACAAGCGCATATGACACAATTAAATCAGCAAAACCAACTCCTCGCAACGCAACTTGTAGAACATAATAAGATGATTTTACAAAAGTTGGAGGAGGGGTCTCGAATATAGCAAGTTCAAGCTGTATACACTCTAGCAGCTACTATAGTTTGCTGTGAGATTTGTGCTAGAAATCACTACGCCAATGAGTGCATTGTCGAGCCAACAGCCGTGAATTATGTGAACAATGAAAGTCGTTAGTTTCAGCAGAGGTTCATAGAAAACCAGCAGGACCAAAATTACTATAGGCCGCCAGGTCAGTTTCAGCCACGTCCACAGCAAGGACAGTATCAGCCACGTCCACAGCAAGGACAGTATCAGCCACGTCCACAACAGGATTTCAGCAGCAACAAGGATCCCAACCATCGAATATAGTGGCACCAATTCCAATTGAAGATTTAGGTTCGGTGTTAGCGTAATTCATCACGATGACACAAGTCTCTTTTCGAAATTCGAAAAACCAAATAGGCCAGATCACTGCAGAAAGGAGCAACAGGCCACCGGGATCTCTACCATCCAATACAAAAGATCCTAGGAAGAATGAGCAATATCAAGTCATTAGCCTGAGGAATGGGATGCAGTTGGATGAGGTCCCTCGAAAAGGGAACACAAACAAGGGTAAAGATAAGATGGAAGTAGAGGAAGCTGGGAGAGAAGTGCATGCAGAACCGTCTAACTTGATGGGCGAGCCTAGTGAAAAGAGGGAAGTTGCGCCTAAGCCTTCCCCACATGTACCTTTTCCCCAACGTTTGAAAAAGGCTAAGCTTGATGCTTCGTATCAAAGTTTTCTGAAAAAATTGAATTAATTGCATATTAATATTCCTTTTACTCAAGCTTTAGAACAAATGCCTAGTTGGGTTAAATTCTTGAAAGATATTTTGTCCAAGAAAAGAAGACTAGGTGAATTTGAGATGGTTGTATTAACTGAATAGTGAAGCTCAATTCTCACTCGTCTGCTTCCACCTAAGCTTAGGAATCCTGGAAAATTCATTATTCCCGTCACTATTGGGGATAAACATTTTCAAAGGGCACTTATTGATTTGGGGGCTAGTATAAATCTCATGCCTTTGACTGTCTATAAAAGCTTAGGATTAGGAAAAATTAAGCCCACATCTATGACCCTGCAGTTAGCGGATAGATCTATTTCTTATCCTAAGGGAATTATAGAAGACGTTCTTGTAAGGGTTGATGAGTTTATATTTCCTACAGATTTTGTAGTGCTTGATATGGAAGAGGATATGGAGGTTCCTCTCATTTTAGGGAGACCGTTCTTAGCCATGGGGGGAACTCTGATAATTACAAAAGGGGAATTAACCATGTCTTTAGGAGATTAGAAAATTACTTTCAATGTGTATCAAAGCCTTAAGCATCAAAGTGATTCGCATGAAGTATTTACTATTGATGTTATTGACTCATTATTTGATAATACTCTGTTGTTGGACCCCTTGGTAGCATCTCTTTTTGTAGGTGAAGAGGTTTTTGGATGAGAGAATTGAAGAGCAAGCAACCTACTTAGATTCGGCAAAGTCGAGACCTCAGCTGAAATTTGAAATCTTGGAAGCACCTCTAAAGTCCAAAAGTGCATTCAAACCATCAGTGGAGGAGCCGTCGAAACTTGAGCTCAAAGAGCTCCCTTCTCACTTAAAATATGTTTATCTTGGTGTTAATGATACTCTTCCAGTAATAATTTCCGCTTCTTTGAATTTTTTACAGGAACAAAGATTATTAGAGGTACTTCGTGAGAACAAGCTCGCAATTGGATGGACTATTTTAGACATTCGAGGTATAAGTCCAAAATTTTGCATGCACAAGATCATCTTGGAGGAAGGGCACAGTTCTTCAATTGAACAACAAAGGAGATTGAACCCCATCATGAAAGTGGTAGTAAAAAAGGAGATCATCAAGTGGCTCGATGCAGGTATTATCTATCCTATTTCCGATAGTGCATGGGTAAGCCCTGTTCAATGTGTGCCTAAGAAAAGGGGAATGACGGTGATTAAAAATGAAAAAAATGAATTATTTCCCTCTAGAACAGTCACAGGTTGGCGAATATGCATGGATTATAGGAAGTTGAAGAAAGCCACTAGGAAAGATCATTTCCCTTTGCCTTTTATTGATCAAATGCTTGACAGGTTAGCCGGGAAATTTTTTTACTGTTTTCTTGATGGATATTCGGGGTATAATCAAATTGTTATTGAACTGGAAGATCAACATAAAACCACTTTTACTTGTCCTTATGGTACATTTGCCTTTAGATGTATGCATTTTGGTCTATGTAATGCCCCTGCTACTTTCCAAAGGTGTATGATGGCTATTTTCACGGACATGGTTGAATGTGGTTTAGAAGTTTTCATGGATGATTTTTTTATTTTCGGTGCTATATTTGACATTTGTCTCCACATGCTAGCTAAAGTTCTTCGCAGGTGTGAAGAGACAAACTTGGTGCTCAATTGGGAAAAGTGCCACTTCATGGCACGAGAAGGGATCATGCTTGGGCACAAGGTTTCAAGGATGGGATTTGAAGTTGATCGAGCAAAGATCGAGATGATCGAGTGTCTCCCACCACCGACCTCAGTGAAGGGAATCAGAAGTTTTTTAGGGCATGAGGGATTTTATAGGCGGTTCATCAAGGATTTTTCCTAGATTGCCAAACCTCTGTGTAACTTGCTTGAGAAGGACATCAAATTTGAGTTCAATAGTGAGTGTCTTAGAGCTTTCGACGAGCTTAAGAAAAAGTTAGTCACTGCTCCCATTATTATTGCACCGAAGTGGGATGAATATTTTGAGCTTATTTGTGATGCAAGTGATTATGCTATGGGCACCGTTTTGGGCCAAAGAAAGAATAAAGTTTTTCACTCTATCTACTATGCGAGTAAAACCCTTAATGATGCGTAATTGAATTACACTACTACGGAAAATGAGTTGCTTGTTGTGGTATTTGCCTTTGAAAATTTTTGGTCTTACTTGATTAGCACGAAAGTCATAGTAAACACTTATCACTCTGCATTGAAATATTTGATTGCAAAGAAAGATGCTAAGCCTAGGTTAATTAGATGGGTTTTGTTGTTGCAAGAGTTTGATTTAGAAATTCATGATAGGAAGGGCACGGAAAATCAAGTAGCAGATCACTTGTCTAGGCATGAGAATGAGTTAATAGTGACAAACAAACTTAGCTTTAATGAAAATTTTCCTGATGAACAATTGCTTGCTATAGATAACGACGTCCTTTGGTATGCTGATTATGTGAATTATGTAGTTAGCCAAGTTCTCCCACCGGAGTTTTCGTTTCATCAAAAGAAGAATTTTTTACATGATATTAAGTTTTACTTTTGGGAAGAGCCATTTCTTTTTAGACAATGCAGTGATCAGGTTATCAGGCGATGTGTTTCGAAAAATGAGCAAGATGATATTCTGCAATATTATCGTGCTTCAGATTATGGAGGACATTACGGAGGTGAGAGGACGACTTGAAAAGTTCTACAGTCAGGTTTCTTTTGGCCATCCCTCTTTCGTGATTCTCATATATTTGCTTCAAAGTGCGATCATTGTCAACGTGTTGGCAACATCTCGAGGCACCACGAACTCCCACTAAACACTATGATCAAAGTCGAGCCCTTCGATATATGGAGAATTAATTTTATGGGGCCCTTTGTCCCATTCTTCAATAACCTATATATCTTGGTGGTAGTAGATTACGTGTCAAAGTGGGTAAAAGCGGCCGCATTCCCTACTAATGATTCTTTTTGAAAAGACAGATTCTCACACGATTTGGCACACCAAGAGCAATCATTAGTGATGGAAGAACGCACTTCTGCAACAAGCAATTTGAGACTCTGTTAGCCAGGTATGGAGTGAAGTATAAGATTGCCCTTGCCTATCATCCTCAAACGAATAGGCAAGCCGAAGTCTCGAATCGAGAAATCAAGAATATTTTGAAAAAGGTAGTAAGCTCAACTCGAAAGGATTGGTCTAGAAAGTTAGATGACGTGTTGTGGGCATATCGAACTGCATATAAGACTCTACTTGGAATGACCTCGTTTCGTCTTATGTATGGAAAAGCATGCCACTTGCCGGTGGAGTTGGAGCATAATGCATATTGGGCAATCAAGAAGCTCAATTTTGATATCGATGCATGCAAGTAGAAGTAGATGGCTCAACTTCTTGAACTTGATGAGTTACGTTTGAACACGTATGAGAGCAACCGCATCTATAAGGAAAAGACCAAGAGATTACATGATAACAAGATCCTCCATCGTGAGTTTCAAAAGGGGGAACTCGTCTTGCTTTTCAATTCAAGACTGAAACCTTTCCCCGAAAAGTTGAAGTCTAGGTGGTCGGGACCGTTTACGGTCACAGAGGTGTATCCACACGAAGCGTGGAGATAATGGACAATGAATCGGGAAGGATTTTTAAAGTTAATGGATAACGATTGAAGCACTATTATGGTGGTGACGTGGAGTGCCACCTAACTTCGATCGAACTGACTTAGAAAATTCGATAAAAGTCTGGCTGAAGACTGAAAACTTAGCGCTTCTTGGGAGGCAACCCAAGTTTTTTTTCCTCTCTTTTTCTTCTTCTTTTTCTTTGTGTTTCAAGTTTTTTTTGTTTCTTTTATTTTTTAGAGCATTTTTTGAGTCCTCACATGCGCATAATTAACCAAGTTAATGTATTTTTGCAGGTATGAGAAGGTTGGAGGCCGATACCGCGGTATCTAATCCGGATACCGTGGTATCCGAGTGCAGGTTTATGTAACACAAGTGTCTAGAGTCTAGTACCATAGTATCATCCTTGAATACCGTGGTACCAAAAATCACTGAAGCCCAGTACCGCGGTATCAACTAACCAGTACCGTGGTACCGAACCGTTTAAATGCTAAATTTTTGAATTTCTCCCTCATTTGCATCCCCATACTCTTCTCCCCCATATAACCTGCTCCCACCTCCTCCATATCCCCACTCACATCTCCTCCATCTAATTCACTCTTCCATTTGATTTTTCATCAATTGCTCTCATGTGTGCTTGATTTCTAGGTTGGAGAGGATTTTCAAAAGCACAATCACTAAAACACCTAGTTTTCCTTCACGCCCACAAGGTGTTCGATATATTGCCTCAACCAAGTTTAGACATTTTGTTCATGGCTCCGAGAAAAACCAAGGGCCGATCGTGCCGGCTCATCCCAAGGTGTCGGTGGTAAGGGTAAGGGCAAAGCTATCGTCCCCCTAGCGGCACTACAATATTCTTCACCGACATAGCCCAGGAAGAATATTTCAAGCGGAGGGCAAAAACAGTTCTCCCGAAGTAGGGATTCGACCTATTTCCCAATGAATACGATGAAATCACCGCTCAAATCCGACAACGCAAATGGTTCGCACTTTGTGAGAAACCAATTGAGTACAACCTCTCATTTGTGCTCAAATTCTATGCGAACCACAACATCCCAAAGATGAAATACACTCCAAGGGGCCAACGAGCGCCCCCGATATCAATTGTCCGAGATGTTGAGGTGGATTTCGGTGATAAGTACATTCATCGATACTACAAGCTCCCGAGGGACCACACTCATCAACCAGATTCACACACAACGATGGGGAAAGTGAATCCGAAAGAGGTTGGAGAATTCATATGCCGCCACAAGCCAATTTGGAAGACTAAAGAGGAGGTGCTCCAGTGCACGATCCCCAAATCAGAATTCAAACTCGAAGCAAAGATCTAGCTCTACTTCATTTGCAATCATTTTATACCGATTTCCACCCTCACGAACATGACATTTGAACGGTGCGCCCTCATCTACTACATCATGAAAGGGGAGCGAATTCCAGTTGCCCAAATCATCCGGACACGACTTGTAGAGTCTATCAGGGATTCATACAAGTCAAACTTGTTCCCTGCACTTATCACGGGATTATGCACTAGTAAGGGCATCCCGAGCCTGGATACTGATACAGTTGTCCAAATCAAGAATCCAATCAACGCTTCAGTCATTCAGCAAATGGACGTTGGCACCGCTAGTGCGCGTCCACAAGGGGTGAGACGCCCTGAGAAAGTGACCATCTTAACATAAGTATCACGAGAGATCAGTGAACTACGTGAGACACAGTCCAACATGCACGACGCTATGATTATCTTCTTCAATTGGATTTTCATGGCACTCAAGGCTACGGCGAGCGTGTGTGGATGTTAATCAATCCCACCGAAGCTCGAGCCACTGGAATTCTTTCCGGCACATCATCCAAGACAGAGATGCATTCGTTCACCCTCACCATAGGATGTGCCAGACGAGACGGAGCAGCAGAGTGACGATACAGTGGGAGACACTTCATCACACGACACTTGATCAGGTGTATTCTATCCTCGAAACTTCATTCTAACGACATTGAGGGCAATGTCACATTTGAGTTTGGGGGTGGAATTTTCTTGTTTTTATTCTTATTTTGTTATCATTGTCGAGACTTTATTGCTTTGTTGTTAAGTCTTTATTGCTTCGATTTCCCTTTGTTATATGCTTTGAGAGTCATGATATGAACTGCTTAGCTTTGATTGCATGATTCGAAGAACATGAACCCTTTTGTTTTACCTTACGACTTATGCATTGGATTTTATATTTTTAGCTATTTTGATTATTAAGCATTGAGGGTTGAGACTAGTTTGTTGCACTTGTGGGTTGAATTAATCTAAAACTTAGCATGTCGAGTTGTTATAAAATTAATAAATGAAGGTGTGAAATGTTGTTGTTTTTGCTTTGTATTGAGTAAAGTTCAGCTATAATTAAAGGCACAATTTTGTTGCTTGGGTGACTCGAATAAGTAAATCCTTAGGGGTATCTTTATGCCTAACAACCTAAAGCCAACTGGCTTGGGATTGTTGATTGAAAGTTCGTTACATGGGTCATTTGAGTAGCGTTGAAAGTTAACGATAGAAAGACTGATATGTGAAAAATCTCTAGTTGAGAAAGTGTGAATCGAAGCCTTTTTAGTTCTAACAAGTTGTGCTTGGGGTGTTCTACACCTAATGCCCTAAAGCCATTCGGTTTGGGAGCCATTGGTCGAAAGTTCACTAAATGGACCAATTAGAAAGCCCAATGGATTGCACTATATTCAACAAACGAGATATTCATAGAGAAAAAAAAAAGTGTCGAATAAAGGTGCCAATGTGCTTATGATGTCTATAATGAAAAATTGGTTATTGTGATGCTTGATTCTCTAAGTTAATGAAAATCCCCACGATGTAGCGAATTGGTTGATTTCTTTTGATGTTTGAGAAGTCGAGATGTGCTAGTGATATAGGATTTGATGTTGAGTTCTTTAGTAAATCGGAAGGGAAATATTTGTGTTGAGTGCAATTCTTGCTAAGTGTTTTAGGTTGACACTCGATGTGTATATAGTCGTGGGAATTCGATTTGTTTATGCTTTGTTGGATCGTTAGTTATGTGCTTTGATGTTGTGAGATTGTCTTTGTGCGAGGACACGCAAACATTTAAGTTTTGGGGTGTGTTGAGTGCGTAAAATTGTAGCGCCCAGGACAAAAATGAAGCATAATTGATAATTAAATAATTAAACCCTTAATCGATTTATTTTATTATGTGTGTTAATCTTTAATTGTTTAAATTAATTATATGTGTTTCAGAAAAAATGATAAATGTATGTTTTAGATGGAAGTATAATTTAATGGAGAAACATAGATTATAATTTTATCATATGATGCGTATTTGAAACACGAAGAGATAGAAATGAATTTGAGGTCAATCGGAGACTCGTAGCTCAAATGACGAAGAAAATAATGAATACGAAGTATACGACGTATACGAAGGATCAAAAAATACAAGATATTTCAGTAAATAGTAAATCAAGATAAGTTCGATGAATAGTAATCCAAGATTTTTTCGATGAATAGTAAGATTTTTCGAAAGTTTATAAATAACGCGAAAACGAATTGTAAAGTCGTTATTTTTCGAACGAGGCAAAAATCGAGAAAAAAACGTAAGTCTCTTTCTCCTCCCTCTTCACCCTCCTCATTCTGGTCGCCAGCGCCGCCGCCGGTGCCGGAAATTTTTTCTCAGTTTCGGCTGATTTTCACACAGCTTGTAGGTCTCATCGAGACGAGTCTAGAACAGGTCTCGGATTTCAATTCCGATTTCTCCTTCACCGGAAAACGGCCTTTTAATCACCGGAAAACCCTAAACCCTTATCTTTCTACCCTTTCTCTCTCCTATGTTTTCTCTCTCTCTCTCTCTCTCCTCCTTCGCCGGAATGGGGGCCGACCTTCCCGGGGTGTTGGGCTGTCAGTTGGGGGTGCACAACGGTGTCTGAGTTGAAATGGTGGTTAAAAAGGTGGTGGTTGCAAGGTGTTGTGTGCATGCATGTGTGTGTTTATGTTGATTTTGGGGGCTGTTTGGAGGAGGTTATTGTTCACGGCCGAGCTGGTGGTGGCAGGAACAGGTGGTGGCCGGCGCTGGTGCCGCCGGTGGGTCAAGTGGGGACGGCACCGCCGCAGCTGGAGGCTGCTAGAAGTTGTTGGGCGCTGGGCGCGCGCCGGGAGGGCGTTGGGCGTGCGACGCCGGGAGACGTCGGACGCACGGGTGCGCACGATCGTACATGGAATGTGCGGTCATGCATGCGCCGGGCTGGGTTACTAGACAATGGCGCACGGGCGTGCCCAGCGTGCACAGACGTGCGTGGTAGAACGCACGCCGGGACACGGGAAGCGCGCGCGCGACGCCGTGTTTGCGATGCGAGTTGTGTTTTTTCCATCATATGTCATAGTCGAGTCATCGGCGATGAGATACCGTCGAACGAAAATCGGGGGTCCCGGTCAAAGTCAATCTTTTTACCAAAATTACCAAAACACCCCACAATCTTAAAATGCTCCGTTTGAGTTCGTTTCAACTCCGATTAAGCTCATTCTTTTTCCGTTGCAATCCTAATATTTCCCTCTTGCTTATCAGATTGTTGGATTTACCTTCCACAGTCGTTTCTTCATCCTCGATCTTTAGATCTTCCATTCTGTCTCGTTTCTACCTATCATCTCTTCTCTGAGAACATCTATATCTTTATTTATACGTATTTAATCTAGTAAGGATCTGAGAAACATTGTTACTTGTGTAGGCTATCAGTCGGATCATACGTCTTGATACTTAATACTTGTTACTCGACAACTCACGTGGAAACCACCGAACAAGGTGGGGGTAATTTCTAAATCTTTATATGTTTACGGATTTCCCTATTTGACGTATGATTTGTGGAGTACTAAATGTTGTGATTATATGCTATGAATTATGTGTCATATTATACTGTGAAAGGACTAAGGTCCACATTTCATATTCGGAAGGACTTATGGTCCGTAAAAAAAACAATTGTCTCTTACCCCCTCTACTACCTGAAAGGTTTGGTGGTCCTGTAAATACACCAGCGGTATATGAGACCATTTTAAAGGGTAAGACAGGAAATACCCGCACCTAAAGGATGAGTTACGAGATATGTGCTATGCAATTTTATGTGTTGTGACTAAGTGCCGATTTTACGTATTTCTGATTTATTCATCTGTTAAAACTTTTAAGATACGGAGTTTATCCCCACGAGTGTATTCCACGCACTCACCCCTATTCTGTAATTAATGTTACAGGAGATGACGAACATATAGAGCTATAGTGAGAGAAGGATGGTGCCATATCTGGAAATTTATATTTTGTCTTTTGTCCCATAACAATGTTTTAACACTTCTCATTTTGTAAAAATAATTTCATATTTCCTATGGATGATGGATCCTGTAAAGTTTAATTTCCACTGCTAATGTTTTGAATTCGATCATATTCGAAGACTTATATGTAATGTTTTTTATCGTCTCTTACCTCATTCTTCTCTAATGTAATTGTCTTTTCTCTTTCTTCTTGCACGCCCGAAAGAAAAACTCTGATAATTTTTAAGTAAGAATACGGAGCGTGATTGTATGGTATCAGAGCAATGTTCTATCATTTTTTAACTTGCGTAAACTTGTTTTATAAAGAGAAAACGAGAAAAAACGTGTTTTAAATGTGAAAATCTTTTTGAAAAGAAATGGATAAGCATCATCCTCTCTCTATAAGTGTCTCTCCCTAATCATAGGACTTGATAAAAAGAGTGATTATCTATTATGTGTTACTCTGTTTATATGATATAAACCGTTTAGGTTTGAAGGGGTGTTAAGGGTATAGATTCACGATAAAAACTCATATAACTTATACATGACAGATGAATAGAATTAGTTTTACCGCTAGAATGCGGGTGCAGTCGCTAGAAACACGTGAGGTAAGACTCAGACGATGTTTCTTTAATAGTAGGGTGACAGGAGACGTATTGATTGGTGAGCATATTGCTAGACTGTTACATTGTTGGAGAGAGACGGGAGGCACTAGGGGTAGTAATATTAGTGTCCAGACCTATTTACACATAATTTAGACTCTGCCTAACGAGTGGGAAGTTAGGGCAAGTCTAGTTTACCGAGATGAGATTGTGTACTCGGCAGTAGATAACATTCCAGTCGTTGACTTCGGGAGGGTAGCTAGACAGATGTTAAACTTGTGGGGCTGTCATGGCCTTCCGACTACCCCTGAGCCGGGACCCTATGATCCATCTAGTGGCAGCTCTGAGGCTGAGGACGACGATCCCGAAGAGGACCCCGAGGGGAATGGCCCTAAGGTAGGTGATCCGAGGGACATGTTACCGAGACTACAGGGACCTCCGTCGTCTCCAGCTGCAGTCGCGTAGATGCTAGGAAGATGACTGTTATGTCATGTATATATGCTACAAACGATAAAACTTTTTATATGTATATGGTAGCTTTTATTTTGTAGTTAGTGTATATAATCCTTTTGTTATGATGTAAAGGCTACCCATATTTTTGCATATATGTACATACTATGCACGTGTAATTCCTTTTCTATCTTATGGAATACACGTTTATATCTCTTCACGTGTGTTGTGTTTATTCCTTTATTTATAGTTTTATTGTGGAATCTTAACGACATATACATATACATCGTAACAGAACTATGTCTAGAGGGCGGCCTCGAAGAGAACAACCATCAACGGCTAATCAGCCGGAACGGGATGAAAATGCAAACGTGGGAGATCTGGTATCAATACTAAGAGGACTGGCGCAACACTTCGAGGTTACTCGAGCCGCACCACCGCCAATAAGATCTGATCCGAATATGATATACGAACAGTTTCGACATTTCAATCCGCCGACGTTTGATGGAAAATGTGAACCAGCCGATGCAGAAGAGTTGCCAAGGTCACTCGATCGATTATTCGGACATTTAACGTATACCAAGGAGCAGAAGATTTCATGTACGATCTTTCAGCTCAATGAAGAAGCAAGTCATTGGTGGGACTCGTACGAGAGGACCCTATTGCCAAATCAAAGAGTGGAAATGACATGGGAAGACTTCAAGAAAGTGGTCGCTCATCATTTTATATGTAGCGCCCCGAACCAAAACGAAGCATAATAAATTAATTAAATATTTAAACTTAAGATTTGATAATTATGTGCGTATGTTTTCATTGTTTAATTAATTTCGTGCGTTTCAGATAAGTGTTTAATGCACGATTTAGATCGATAATTTTATTAGGTGTGGAACATAGGATATTCTTATACCATAAGATGCGTCTTGGAAAGACGAGAAGATAGAAATGAACTAGGGATCAATCGGAGACCCGTAGCTCGAATGACGATGGAAAGGGCAAAATCGGAAGTTTCGGAAGATATTTACGTTGAATGGAAGCGAAGATATTTACGTGAATAGTAACATCGGAAAAAGTCAACCGATGAATAGTGTTTGGATATTTTGAATGAATAGTGACTTTCCGGAATTCTATAAATAGAGGCTCTCCCGATTTGTTTTTCACCGTTTTTCCAAATGAGCCGAACGCGCCAAAAACTCGTAAGTTCTCTCTCTCCTCTCTCTCTCTTCGTTTCCTATTTTCTGGTGGGCGGCACCACCGTGGGCGCCGCCGCCGCCGGCCGGTCGTCGGAAAATTTCAATGTTGTCGGAATCGGATGATTTTCGCACACGACGTGCGTCTCGACGAGACGAATCTAGGATAGGTCTTGGATTTCAAATCCGATTTCTCATTCACCGGGAAACGGTAAAAAACAGCCTTGAAACCCTAAACCTAACCCTTGAACCACCCTTTCTCTCTCTACTATTTTTCTCTCTCTCCTCGTCCTCTTGTCGGAGCGGTGGCCAGAGAAGCTGGTGGTGGTGTGGTGGTGACGTGGGGGAGGTGGCGCCGCCGCTGGTGGCGGCGCCTGGCCGGAAAAGTGGAGATGTATGTTGTACGTGCATGTGTGCGTATATATATGTGTGTGATTGTGGGAAGGGACGGCCGGCAACGGGAGGTCGCCGGCGAGGTGGTCTGGTGGGTGGCCGGTGGCTGGTGACCGCCGGCCAAGGAAATCACATTGTGTGTGTGTAAACACCATACGTTGTGTGTGTGTGTGCAGTTGTGTGCGTGTGTGTGAGTGCACGGTGGTGGTGGTGGCTGGCGGCTGGAGGTCGCCGGCCAAGGCCTGAGTAGACGGCGATGGTCGCCGGCCAAGGAGAGGGAGGTGTGTGTGTGTGTTTGGGCATGAAAGGGTGTGTATAGGCGTGTGTATATATAGCCATGTGTGTGTCTCAGGTTGGTCGGGAAAGGTTGCCGACGATGAGGGGTCACCGGCGGAGGTGTTGGAAGTCGTCGCCGGCGACGGGACGTCGCCCGCGACGGGAAGTCGCCGGCCGGAGTTTTGAAGTTTGGGTGTAAGTTCGGAAAACTGAGCATCGAAGGTTTTTGCAGCGAGATTTCAGGTACTATTCACCGCCGGAATCCGGCGAGAGATGGCCGGAAGTGGTAGCCGGCGATGCGAGGTATCCGGCGAGGTAGGTGGTGGCGGCAGGAGACGGTGCCGCCGCGCCGGACGACGCCGGGAAGGTGACGCGTCGAGCAGCCTGGGCGCTGGCGACCTGGGCATGGCTGGTCGAGAAAACCCGACCACCGTCGAGACGCCACCGAGACCTACCGAGAAAACTCGGCAGCTGCCGAGAGCTGCCGAGCCACGCTGCCGAGGATGCCGAGTGCTGCCGAGAAAACTCGGCAGCTGTCGAGAAATGTCGGGAGCTGGACGCGCGGTCGTGCACGGCACGCACGGGCGTGCGCGCACCTGGCCGAGTGTTCTGGACGTTGGCGCACGGCCGTGCCGGGTGGGCACGGGCATGCGCTGGGCGCGCACGGCGCCGGGAGACGGGGGGCATGCACGCGTCCCATCGGGTGCCGACGCGCACGCGACGTCGTGTTTTCGATCCGAACTCCGTTTTCTCCGTCGTTCATCTTTTTCGAGTCGTGGCCGACGAGACGTTGTTGACCCGGGTCCGTGGGCCCGGTCAAAGTCAACCCTTTAACCAAAATTATGAAAATACCCCTAAATCTTAGCTCCGATTTAGGGTTGCAACGGTTCTAGACTTCATATGCTAGACTGTGGTAAAAGGGTTTAGCCTAAATCGATTTCTACAATACACAGAAAATTCCCGAACAGCAGAGAAATACACATAGCAGCAACAACATACTTATTCACAGCAGCAACAGGAAAAATAAAACACAGAGCAATAACATACACGTACACAGGCAGCAGGCCAGCAGACAGTAGAGAGGAGAAGATGGGGCAGAGAGAAAATGAGAGAAAGATACCGAGAGAGAGAAACAAAGATGGAGAGAAAGAAGTTGTGTGCGAGTACGCCCTTTCTTCTCTTTTCTTTTGTTGCTTGTTTCTTTATCCAGCTTGGTGTGAACTTAAACCAAGTGGTTACTTGGTGTCAAGTTGTGATGAAGTGAAAAGGAGAAGTTGGCGTGAGCTGGTGGGTGCAAGAAGTTGAAGTAATGACTAGCCATTTTCCTTTTCTTAATTTTTGTTTGATATTTGCTTTAGCAAATAATATACAATTATACATATATATAATGACTTAGCTTAATTAAGATTATCATTTAATTAATTAATTATTAGCTTAATTAAGATTATCACTTAATTAATTAATTCTTGGCTTAATTAAAATTATCACTTAATTAATTAATTCTTAGCTTAATTAATTAATTAGCAACATATATTCTTAATTAATTAATTCTTAGGCTCAACTAATTAATTCTTATACATAGTTAATTAATTAGCAACATATATATAACATTACACCTTAGCCAATTAATTAGGGTGTTATAATTTTACTTGTGTGATGAGATATTTTGATACATTATGAATTAGAAAATTAAGCATATAAATATATGCGTTTATGATCACAAAAGAGACTAAAATTAATACTACATGCATAATTCATTTTACTAAATAATATTCATCATAAAAAAAATACAATTTCCATTTCATACATGTATGTTCAAAATTGCATACTATATCTTAAGATTTTATTTTAAAAGATATATATTGATACACATTATGATGTTTGCATGTGTGTTCAAGTAAAATGATTTATCACATAAAATCACATAAATAGATCATACGTAAAATTATATTAAATAAAGCAGTCATAGGCACAAACGTGTAGTTAAATGTCTTAACCTAATATAATCTCAATTCATTTAAACTTATCTATTATCTTATCTTTTTACTTTCATCCATGTTTGTCGAGTGAGTTGAGATCAAGCTCGGTTTTCTCCGTTAGCAATCCTGCAAAAACCCTTAAAATCTCGAAAGAAATATATATGTCATAAAATCTTTAAAATCATCAAGCATAACGTAATTCGTAAATCATAATTTAAGTAATATAAGAACTCACACTTAAATCATTTATAATTGAACGCTAAAATAAATTTTATAAAATATGAAATGCAGGTTTTCTTGAAGACGGGTGTTACAGTGGCGTCGCCGCCCAAAGCTGAAATGGTGGTGGAAAAGGTGGTGGTTCCAAGGTGTTGTGTGCATGCATGTGTGTGTTTATGTTGATTTTGGGGGTTGTTTGGAGGAGGTTACTTTTCACGGCCGAAGCTGGTGGTGGCCAGAACAGGTGGTAGTTGGCGCTGGTGGCGCCGGCTGGTAAGGTGGGGGCGACGTTGGGCGGCGCCACCGCAGCTGGAGGCTGTTGGAAGTTGCTGGGAGCTTGGCACGCGCCGGGAGGGAGCTGGGCGCACGACGCCAGGAGCCATCGGGCACACGGGTGCATGCGGTCGTACACGGCGTGCGTGGTCGTGCACGCGCCGGGCTGGGTTACTGGACAATGGCACACGGGCGTGCGCGGTAGAGCGTGCGTCGGGAGACGGGAAGCGCGCGCGACGCAGGGAGACAGGTGCGCTCGCGGCACCGTGTTTGCGATGCGAGTTACATTTTTCCCGTCGTATGTTATTGTCGAGTCATCGGCGATGAGATATCATCGACCGGGAGTCGGGGGTCCCGGTAAAAGTCAACCTTTTTACCAAATTTATCAAAATACCCCTCAATCTTAAAACTCTCCGTTTGAGCTCGTTTCAACTTCGATTAAGCTCATTCTTTTTCCATTGTAATCCTAATATTTCCCTCTTTCTTATCAGATTGTTGGATTCACCTTCCACACTCGTTTCTTCATCCTCGATCTTTAAATCTTTCATTTCGTCTTGTTTCTATCTATCGTCTCTTCTCCGAGAACATCTATATTTTTATTTATACGTATTTAATCTAGTAAGGATCTAAGAAACATCATTACTTGTGTAGGCTATCAGTCGGATCATACGTCTTGATACTTAATACTTGTTACTCGACAACTCACGTGGAAACCACCGAAGAAGGTGGGGATAATTTCTAAATCTTTATATGTTTACGGCTTTCCCTATTTGGCGTATGATTTATAGAGTACTAAATGTTGTGATTATATGCTTTGAATTATGTGTCATATTATACTGTGAAAGGACTAAGGTCCATATTTCATATTCGGAGGGACTTATGGTCCGTAAAAAAAACAATTGTCTCTTACCCCCTCTACTACCTGAAAGGTTTAGTGGTCCTGTAAATGCACCAGCAGTATATAAGACCATTTTATAAGGTAAGATGGGAAATACCCGCACCTAAAGGATAAGTTACGAGATATGTGCTATGCATTTTTACGTGTTGTGACTAAGTGTCGATTTTATGTATTTCTGATTTATTCATCTGTTAAAACTTTTAAGATGTGGAGTTTATCCCCACAAGTATATTCCACGCACTCACCCCTATTCTGTAATTAATGTTACAGGAGATGACAAACATGTAGAGCTATAGTGAGAGAAGGATGGTGCCATATCTAGAAATTTATATTTTGTCTTTTGTCCCATAACAATGTTTTAACACTTCTCATTTTGTAAAAATAATTTCATATTTCCTATGGATGATGGATCCTGTAAATTTTAATTTCCGCTGCTAATGTTTTGAATTCGATCATATCCGAAGAATTATATGTAATGTTTCTGATCGTCTCTTACCTCCTTCTTCTCTAATGTAATTGTCATTTCCCTTTCTTCTTGCACGCCCGAAAGAAAAACTCTGATAATTTTTAAGTAAGAATACGGGGCGTGACAAAAATACACTCAATATACATGGTCGTAAGCACGATTATTGTGGTGTCTTGGTAAAAAATGAATTATAACTGCAAAATATTGGTTGTTGTAGATACAAGAGGATAAAACGGGATAACGGAGACAAAGAGTGTGAAAAAATGAAGAAAACGAAAGAAAAAAGGGTCAGTACCGCGGTATCCGACGCTGAAAACCATAAGCTGGGTTCTGCATCTCAGTACCGCGGTACCCAATCTGGATAACGCAGTATTGGCTTCCAGGAGGTTCAAACACATTGTCTCAGTACCGTAGTATCGGTTTGGATACTGCGGTACCCATATCACAGGTTGTTAAAAAGGTACGATTTTTATGCTCCCAACGAAAATAAGACTCCTCTTCCTCATGGTATCTATATAAATATTGTCAAGACCTAGAAAAAAACAACTTTTACCCCACAAGCAAAAGAAAGACGATCAAGCGAAGAGGAGAAGATCGGCAACAATTCAAGCAGAGTTTATTTTCCTTCGTTTCTTTATGAACTTCTTTGTTTTTATAACAATGAGTAGCAAGAGTTTTTCTTTCTAAGGTTTTATTCAAACCCTATGTGTTGAAATACGAATTTCTTATTTCGATTCTAATGCAAGTTTAATTTACGATTCTTTCTTCTACTTGTTTTTGATTAAGTGCATGAATCTGGCTAATTTGTGTATCTTTATATTATTGTCAAATTTATATTGGAAGATTGGTTTGATGATTAGAATTGTGGTAGAAGATCCTTCGAATTAATTGAATAGGATAGTGTTTAATTGCATGTAAAATCGTAGGAATATAGATTTCACCTTAGGAAGCCATATTTGGGATTTATGTTTAATGCTTTGTTATGAATTTAATTGCCTAGGAATACAGTAAATTGTTCATAGCATTAGATTCATGCATCACGTGGAAACGGGGTATGATTATATTGACATCTCAGGTTAGGAATCAAGAATTGAATCTTGCATGAGAAAAGAGTAAGGGGGAGTTAAAACACATAGGGGGAGATAAAATCCTAGGTTTGCTTATTTTGATAAATCTTCATGTAATTCTTCTTTGCATAATTGCGATCACTATTTTCTTACTTTTCGTAGTTTAAACAATCAACTTTAAAAATTGGATTTGCTGGATAGGATCATAAGTTGTATGAATCTAGTACTTAAGAATAGATAGTTATTATTTTCCCTGTGGGTTCGATATCCGAACTTTTCAGTCCACTATATTACTTGTCACAATACGTGCACTTGCGTAGTGTTAGTTTTCGCTCAACACAACGGCTGGTGAGCACCCATCGCTGGTGCCACACCTGACACCAGGGACAGACCTACATTGAAGTGAGGGAGGGCACTGGGCCCCCCTGAGATTTTAAAAAAAATTAATAATATTTTAGGTATTTTTATATTTTTATTCAAAAAATATGTATATTAATTAATTTTACTTGCATATTATCAAATTCTTATTAAAAATATCAACTTTTAAGATTTTTAAGGTAAATTGTTCATATTATCTAAACTCATTATTTATTTTTCTTTGTTGAGTAATGATATTATTTTAATTTGATACACTATCATAATTTTATGATTTTATTCTTAGAACTATTGTTATTCTTTTATTAGTTGGGCCCCCCTCGATAAAAATCCTGGGTCCGTCACTACCTGACACGGTGCTACCACATATAGCACCAGCTAGCATACACACGCACACAACGGCAAAATGTCGTCCCTTACGGCGGCACCCAACACCTACTCATAGAGCTGGATAGAAACACGGCGCCACCACTCATGGTGGCGTCCCCAACCCATACACGCACACATCAGCTCGGTGCCGTCCCACACGGTAGCGCCCTAACACACACACGTACACACAACACGGCGCCGACTCACATAGCAGCACCCCAACTCATGAGCATACATGCTGACGCGACCAACATGCCCAAAAGATGAGGTGGAGCCCCTCGACTCCATAACCAGAGCCGTGAAACATGGTGAAACGAGGTGAAGGATGAGGAAAAAAGAGGATTGAGAGAGGGGTGGTTGGCCACGTCTTTCGTCAGTCGTTTACGACGGCGATTGGTAAATCCGAGCCTGTATCTGAAACGGACTTAACAGGGACTTCGTTTTGAGGTAAGGTTCGGCCGAAAATAAGAGTGGCGAGGCGGCAGCGGCGGCGGCCGACCGACAATTAACATAGAGAGAGAGGGTTAGGCACCTCCTCACAAAGATCTAAAACAACCCTAATTACTTCAACATATCACTATATGTAAAGCTAGTTATAGGCCCTAAGCCCATGAGTTTGCTCTTACTAGCTTCCATTTTATACAAATTGGGCCTTTAGCATGATGTTATCCATCCAATTATATCACTTGGGTGTACCAACGCATAATCATATAATTAAATTATTTTGCCATCAACATATGAATTAAATGAATAACACGTAACAAATAAAATAAAATGCACGTCTCCACCAACGCAGCTTCTTCATGCGGCTCTCCATTTGAATTGTTCAGCATTGGATCTGCATAGTGTCACTGCCTCTTAACCACTTCCCACTACAAGACCGTCGAGCCATCTTCGGCATGAATCCGGCCGATGCAAATCCATCCACCATCGTGAGAGCACTGGCTCGTGCCGCTCCCGACTGCATAGCGTCGCCGCACATCTGTTTTCCCGGTGAGACAGTCCCCTCTACCAGTCATAAATCAATCTCCACAGTTCACAACCACCGCTCATTCAGAACACCAATTCGTCTCCCCCCAACCCCACCATTGCACACCTCTTCTCTACATCCAATTCAACCTTAACCCTCTTTCACAAATCCACACAGTCGTAGTTCTCCTTCATCAAATTCCACCACTGAACATCAATTCAATTCATTAGTTTCACAAATCCACTAACTCCAATTGGAGCTGCGGCAATGCTTGGGTGACCTTCTTGAGGAAGGAGATGATGTTCAGTTAGGGTTATTGCAATAATTATTTTCAAGTTTTTTTGATTTTTTTTGTTTGCAATTTTATACGGCATTTTCATAAATGATGTGGCTTTTAGTTTAATGAGGTGAAATTTTTAAATACAATTACTTTATGAACCAATAGCCACAACAACTAGTAACCCAAATTAGTAAAGGCACGTGACTTTCACGTATGAATTAACCCAAAAATCGTCGATTCGGGCTAATTTAACCTAAATTCGTCCATTTTTTAAAGATAGTATCTCAATTTCAAAGCTCGAAAAGAAAATGTCCTTAAATGGTGAATGGCCTAAAGTTACTGTTCTAAATTTGCAATTTTCCCTAATTACTTTATACAATTAGTAATATTATTTAAGCTATTTTTTATTTTTTTCAAATAAAAAATTCAAAAATCAGTGATATGAAAGAAAATTTATCAGTCAAACAACCAATAAGTTCTTGATCAATAATAGGAATATCAAAAGATTACTAATGAGAATACACTAAGTTCTTTTCATAATGATGATAAATCAATGATAAACTTTCAAATATAAATTCAGAAATCAAGAATTACATTTTTCAATCATTTATGTTGTGTTTCCGTTGATATTCGTCAAACATTTTCATCATCTTTTTATTTTCAGATATGTCTATTATCAATGAAAGATTGAATATTTTTTTCCTTAGAGAAAAAGAATGGAGGCTTCGAATTGTTGTGAATTAAAAATGATGATGACTGTGAAAAGAAAAGAACAAAAAGTGGAAGATGGTGGTGGTTATGAAAAGAAAAAATAGATCTAAAATTAGGGTTATAGAAATGAATTCAAGGGTATAATTGAAATTTTAGAAATAAGATGGTGAACTAAAAAAGATAATGACTGTGAAAAGAAAAGAACAAAAAGTGGAAGATGGTGGTGGTTGTGAAAAGAAAAAACCAGATCTGAAGTTAGGGATGTAAAAATGAATTCAAGGGTATAATTGAAATTTAGAAAATAAGATGGTTGTAGTGAGAAATGACAAAAACTCCTATGAAACTGGTGCATGGATCCTAGATTCGTGTAATTCAGATCGACCCGATTCGGTACGGTCCTCCACGCACCGGCACGGCCATCCACGAACCGGAGAGACAGCGCCAGACACTTAGACTATTTTCTGCATTTTCTGGAGAAATATGTATACCTTTATGTTATGACTTTGATACCTTTAATTATGTTATAAATGTGTGACATTTATGTATAAATATCCCTACCTTTATGTACTGTAACTTAAAAAAAATGAAAATTTTCAACACAATTTGTACTATATACCTTTATGTGATATCAATGTGACATTTATGTTATATTATGTTACCTTTACGTACAATTATTCTGACCTTTATGCATCTTTATATATTACATAAAAGTTAGAATATTTATACATAAAGGTGACATAATATAACATAAAGATCACATTGATATCACATAAGGGTATACAGTACAAATTGTGTTGAAAATCTTCATTTTATTTCTAAGTTACAGTACATAAAGGTCATGATATTTGTACATAAAGGTTACACATTTATACATAAAGGTCACACTAATACAACATAAATGTAACAACCTGAAGCAAAAAAAAAGTCAAAATTGAAAATATGCGGATCCAGATCAAAACTGGGTCGACCCGAATTGCATGTGCACCAAGTGCACACAAGACCAACTCGTGAGAAATATTTAGACTATGAATAGAATCACCCTATTTACAAATAAGCTACAAAAATTGGACGATGTAATTAAATGGGGTGTGCTTAATTAAAAAATTGGATTGGACTAACATATAAAACAACTATATATATTAAAACACAATACTAAAAATGGTTCTCTAGAAATATTGACTAGGCTAGCGCCTAATGGGGACTTAAAGTCCATCTTTGATTAGGTTATGTTTAGATGACATCGTAAATAAATAAATAAATATATAATTTATATATTAATTAATATATATATATCACGTATGTAGATAGAAAAAACTAGCTAGATTTCCGGGTTAGAAAGTTTAAGGTACAATAGTTAGTCATGGAATTGTGAAAATTGTAAATTTAAGATACCAATTTTTTATCATTCATTATTAAGGATATTAACTTTTCGAACCTAGAAATTAGGACACTAAATTTTTTATTTAGGCCAATTTAGGACAATAAGCCCAAAATTACAAAATTTGGGGTCTAAATCTATGTGCAGTGCATGTCAGCACTTGTCTCTCCAAATTCGAATTTATCAAAAAATTTATTCGATTCTCATTCATACTGAGTTTGAAACGAACTTAATTGGATAAATTAATTTGGGGTTTTGCTATGACTCAAGAAGATGATTGTTTTGGTATAAAAACATACATTTTGGTTAAGTTGTGAGAGAATTCGAATTTTAAATGAGTTTTGGGTGGTTACGATAGATTTTGGTTCGAGAAATATTAATGGTATTCTAGGAATGAAAAACCCTCAATCAATTTTAAAAAAATGCATGCAAATCAAGTCATGAAGAAATGAGTTTTTCATTTTAAAAGTGTATTCGATTATCACTCAAATCGAGCTTCGAATGAAATCAAATATGAAAAATTGAAGTGGCGCTTTGATATGGTTTGAAAAGAAGGGTGTTTTGGCGTAAAAAATATACTTTTTGGTTACACATTGAGAAAGATTTGTCATAATTAACTCCCCTACTACTGGAATCCACCATAACCACCCTCAAACTCACCCAAAATTTGATATTCCTTAAAATTTCACCAAAAAAAATATCTCTTATGTTTTCTACACCAAGTTCAATTTGATTGAAGCTCGATTTGAGTGAGAACCCCGAATTTGGAGAGGTGCATGACTACACATATGATTTATTCCCAAAATTTTGAAATTTTGGGATTATTGTCCTACATTAGCCCAAATTAAAAGGTTAGTGTCCTAATTTCAGGACCCAAAAAATTAGCAAATGACCAAATATTAGTATCCTAAATATGAAATGTTCCCTCCTAGAGCTACACATTCACTTGAAAGCCTAAATTTTACATAAGTTGGGTGGTAATATAAATTGGTATATCATACAAGTTGCAGTCACAATTACAAGTATGAAAATCTGAATGTTTGTTAGTGGATGAAAAGAGAAGTAGGAAAAGATTGTGGGTGTAATAAGAGGTGTTGGAAAATTGGTTGTTAGAAGTGGTGGGTGGCACCACTTTAATCAATAGTTAAGTGGTTAAGAGTTAATCCTTTTAAGGATTGGATGCTAAAAGATTAATCTACGTTTGGAGTAGATAATCGAGGTATTTTGAATCACTCAAAATCAATTTTTGGTGAGTGGGAAATTAAGCATCAAAGTTGGCCACTTGAAATGAGAATGAAATGTCTTGGATGTCGTAAGAAGTGCTTAACTATCCCACATAGGAAAAAGATCTTGAAAATGCAAGTATAAGAAAAGTCATGTGAAGAGACTTAGTAATTAGTATACTATTGGAGTAGTATGCTTGTGTAACACACATACGAGCGCAGGGCTCGGCTCGGCCAGCCCCGACCCAACATCGGTCATGGGCCTTGGTCCTTGGCAATTGGACGTTGGGCTGGACTTGGCCGGATCGGGCTAGGATTTTACCCGACCCATGTTTATCTTTTTGGGCAAAAGTTACGATGCCGGGATACAGTGGGAGTAGCATGTTGTTGGTGCTTGCTGCAGCGGGTTGCTGTTGTTGTAGCTTACTGATGGCGCCGAGAGCAGAATGCAGCTGCAGCTTGCTGCGAAGGGAGCAGTAAGTGCACCCAGCTTGCTGCGATGGGAGCAGCAAGTGCGCTCGCGTCCAGCTTGCTGCAATGGGAGCAATAAGCGCACCCAGCAACGTGTTGCAGTATACAGTGTCGTGAGCATTGTTTGACCATATTTTATTTTTGAACGGGACGTTAACTTGCATTAAAAGACCCATTTTTGGGTAGTAAATCTCATCATTTTCAGGTGTAACCCCCCATGTTGGAGACCTATATATAGGGGTCGACATGCATCATTTTTTGAACAATCACATTGAAATCGAAACCTTGTATTGTTTTCCATCTGCATCGGCTTAATTCTCTAAGCACTAAAGTTCGCCAGAGCTCTTGAGTTAGTGGTGCTACTACTCCAAAGATGAAGTCTTTTATCTTTGGGAGACAATACGCACGGTTCCAGTGAGCGTTACCCTGGGTGTATCTCGTCTTAAGGAGAGAGGGCTTCCTCGACTCAACTTACTACTTATTGTTTATAGTTTTTTATTTTGTTCGACTTATCCAGTGTAATTGTACCAGTTTCTAATAATCTTAAGACGAGATAACATGTCAAACAATGGTGGAAATGAGAATCCTCCTACTGAGGTTCCCCCTACTGGTGATGGAATTCGAGTTCCACCTACTGTCACCCCCAATGCAGCAACTACGCCTACTGCTGCTGTATCTTCCACTTCTACTGCTGCTGCAACCATGAGTACAGCATTGCGCCCTGCGATTCTGCCTACTGCCGAGAAGCCCGAGAGGTTTACAGGTGAAAACTTCAAGAGGTGACAACAGAAGATGTTGTTATACCTAACCACCATTGGAGTGGCGATGTACCTGAAGCAGGATCCTCCTACCATTGCTGAATATGACACAAATATGGAAGCACATACTGCGCTTGATGCATGGTTGCATAGTGACTTTCTATGCAAGAACTATATCCTGAATGGGATGAGCAACTCGTTGTATAGCGTGTACGCGGGCTGCAAGACGGCCAAAGAGCTATGGGATGCTTTTGAAAAGAAATACAAGACCAAGGATACTGGTGTGAAGAAATTCATGGTGGCTCGGTTCTTGGAGTATCAAATGGTGGACTCAAGTCCCACGATGGAACAAGTGTAAGACTTCCAATTGGTTGTGCACGAGGTTCGAGCTAAGGGCATGAATTTGCTCGAACATTTCACTATTGCTTGTGTAATCGAGAAGCTCCCACCTAGTTGGAGGGACTTCAAAAATTACTTTAAGCATAAACGAAAGGAGATAACCCTCGAGAACTTGATTGTCAAACTCCGAATCGAGGAGGACAATATGAAGGCAGATCCTAGGCCTCGTATGCCAATGGATGCTAAGGCCAACCTATTGGAGGACAATAAAAGAAAGCGCCCTAACCCCAATCAAAATGAGAAGGGGAAGAAGCCGACAAAGAGATTCAATGACAATTGCTATAATTATGGTAAGCCTAACCACATGGCTAAAGATTGTAGGCTGCCTAAGAAGAACAAAGACAAGCAAGCAAACTTGACCGAGCACAAGAATGACTTAGATGATAATGATCTTTATGTTGTGATGTTTGAAGCCAATATGGTGGATAACCCAATAGAGTGATTCGTGGACACGGGAGCCACACTTGTCATGTGTGCTCGGATAGGGAGGTTTTTTCCTCCTACAAGGCCATTAGTGCTAAGCTACCTTTTCATAATGTTGAAAGGAGCACGAAACCTCTAGAATTAATTCACACCAACGTGTGTGATTTGAAGTTTGTGCAAACTAGAAGTGGGAAAAAATATTTTATTACTTTTATAGATGATTGCACAAAGTATTGTTATGTCTATCTCTTGAAAAGTAAAGACGAAGCTATATAAGCTTTCAAGAATTACAAAAATAAGGTAGAGACCCAATTAAATAGCAAGATCAGAGCCATAAGAAGTGATAGAGGTGGAGAGTGTGTGGCACCGTTTGAGGAATTGTGTTCACAAAGTGGCATAATTCATCAAACGATGGCTTCCTACTCGCCTCAATCAAATGGCATGGCTGAACGTAAAAATCATACTCCAAAAGAGATGATGAATGTCATGCTTATTAGCTCGGGGTTACCACAAAACCTGTGAGAGGAAGCTGTTTTAATGGCAAATTACATACTTAACAAGATTCCTTTGAAAGGAAAGAACGAAACCCCCTACGAAATATGGAAAGGACGAAAACCGTCGTATAAATACCTCAAAGTGTGGGGGTGTTTTGCAAAAGTGGAGGTACCACCTCCTAAGCAAATAAAAATCAATCCTAAAATGATCGATTGCATATTTTTGGGTTATGTACTAAATAGTAGTGCTCATCGCTTCATAATCCATAAGTCGAAAATACCCGACATGACGGAGGGAACAGTGATAGAATCAAGAAATGTTGTATTCTTTGAAAACGTGTATCCTTGTAAAAAAATGATAGAAACGAGTTCTAATAAAAGAGCGTTAGATCAAGCTACAAATAGCTCTAGTCCTCTAGAAGAGGAACCTAGACGTAGCAAAAGAGAAAAAGTTGCTAAGAATTTCGGTCCCGATTTCATCACTTATATGTTGGATGATGAACCGAGGTCGATCAAGGAAGCTCTATCAAGCCCTGATATTCCACTTTGGAAAGAAGCGATCAATAGTGAGATCGATTCCATCATGAAAAACAACACGTGGGAGTTAGTTGATCTTTATCCCGGTTGTAAGCCTTTAGGATGCAAATGGATTCTAAAAAGGAATTATAAGGTTGATGGAAGCATAGATAAGTATAAAGCTCGTCTAGTAGCCAAAGGTTTTAGATAAAAAGAAGGAGATGACTTCTTCGACACGTATTCACCTGTGACGAGAATTACGTCGATACGTGTACTCTAGCAATTGCTATTTTACACAATCTTAAATTCACCAAATGGATGTGAAAACGACATTCTTAAATAGTGAGCTAGAAGAAGAGATCTATATGGATCAACCCGAAGGGTTCATAGCACCTGGACAAGAAATGAATGTGTGTAAACTTGTTTGGTCCTTATATGGACTTAAGTAAGTGCCGAAGTAATGACACATTAAATTTGATAATACTATATTGTTAAATGGCTTCAAGATCAATGAGTGTGACAAATGTGTTTACATCAAGGGCACACCCGAGACTTATGTCATCGTGTGTCTTTACATAGATGACATGTTAATCATGGGTAGCAACCATGAAGTTATAGTTGAAATGAAGTGCATGTTGAAACGAAACTTCAACATGAAAGATATGGATGTGGCTAACGTGATTTTTGAAATCAAAATTCTAAGAACATCTGAAGGAATAGCACTAACGCAATCTCATTACGTTGAGAAATAAGTTTAATGCTTATGATGATCCAATGGCCAAAACACCTTTAGAGCTCAACGTACACTTGAGTAAAAGTCGAGGTGAGCCTGTAGCTCAAGTTGAATATGCAAGGGTTATAGGAAGCCTAATGTACATAACAAATTGTACGAGGCCCGACCTTGCATGCTCGGTGAATAAGTTGAGTAGATTCACGAGTAATCCAAGTAACGAACATTGGAAAGCTCTCGTGAGAGTATTGAGATACTTAAAATATACTCTTGACTATGGGTTGCATTACTCGAGATATCCCACTGTGCTTGAAGAGTGTAGTGATGCAAATTGGATTTCGAACATGAATGACTTCTTTTCCACGAGTGGATACGTTTTCACTATAGGTGGTGGAGTCGTGTCATGGAAATCCACAAAACAAACGTGCATAGCACCTTTCACCATGGAATCCGAGTTTATAGCCTTGGATAAGACGGGAAAAGAGGCCGAGTGGCTTCAAAATTTTCTCAAAGACATTCCATGTTGGAATAAGTCGGTTCCGACCGTGATGGTACATTGTGATTGTCAAGCTACCATAGGTAGGGCAATGAATAACATGTACAACCGTAAGTAGAGACATATACGTCATCGACATAATACCGTTAGACAATTGATCTCAATCGGTGTGATGTCGATCGACTACGTGAAGTCTAAAGATAATTTGATCGATCCTTTGACAAAAGATTAAATCGAGATCAAATGAACAAGTTGATAGAGGGAATGGGTTTGAAATCCACGACTTGAAAACTTTCGAAGTGGATACCCAACCATGTGGATTGGAGATCACAAGAACATGGTTCAATGGGAAAACTAAACTAAGAAAGTTAGTTGAGAACACTTGAAAATATGTAAAATCCTTCCCTAGAGAGCAAATCAAGTATTGAGCCTACCAACGTGGTAAGATTAAGTCGTATGACTTTTAATGATTTCGTAACGCCTCGAAGAGTTTGAGTATGATAGGATACTCATATGGATATCACCTATGTAAGTGAGAAGTGATGGCCACTTCTAATAAACACTTATGAACCAAAGACGTGTCTATAGCCGAAAAGGACAAAAACGTGAGAACAAAGGTATTTGAGGCTTTGTTGTGCAAGCGTTGTTGACTCGGTGTACACGAAGGTGGAGTAGTTCAAGGCATTGCGTCCACTAAGCCGCCAGTGCACCCAACAATGTGAGCTATGGAAGGTTCAAGGCCAAAAGCCACCTATCCTTATGCAACAAGGTCTCTTGAGGATTGAGCTTCGAGTCTGCATTCGTGCATTAATTTCCACACGTGTGGGGGATTGTTGGAAAATTGGTTGTTGGAAGTGGTGGGTGACACCATTTTAACCAATAGTTAAGTGGCTAAGAGTTAATCTTTTTAAGGATTGGACACTAAAAGATTAATCTACGTTTGGAGTAGATAATCGAGGCATTTTGAATCACTCAAAACCAATTTTTGGTGAGTGAAAAATTAAGCATCAAATCTGGCCACTTGAAATGAGAATGAAAGGTCTTGGATGTGGGAGGAAGTGCTTAACTATCTCATATAGGAAAAAGATCTTGAAAATGCAAGTATAAGAAAAGTCATGTGAATAGGCTTAGTAATTCATATACTATTGGAGTAGTAAGTTTGTGTAACACACACGCGTGCACGCGCGGCTCAGCTCGGCCCGGCCCGGACCCGACCCGACCCAACCTCGGTCGTGGGCCTTGGTCCTTAGCAATTGGATGTTGGGCTGGACTTGGGCGGATCGGGCTTGGATTTTACCCGATTCGTGTTTATCTTTTTGGGCAAAAATTGCAATGTCGGGATGCAGCGGGAGTAGCATGTTGTTGGTGCTTGCAGCAGCAGGTTGTTGTTGGTGCTTGTTGCAGTGGGTTGCGTTGCTGCAACTTGTTGAAGGCGCCGGGAGCAGAATGCAGCTACAGCTTGCTGCGACGGGAGCAGCAAGCATGCCTAGCAACGTGTTGCGGTATACAGTGTCGTGAGCCTTTTTTGACCATTTTTTATTTTTGAACGGGACGTTAACTTGCATTAAAAGATCCGTTTATAGGCAGTAAATTCTCATCATTTTCAAGTGTAACCCCCCATGTTGGAGACCTATATATAGGGGTCTACATGCATCATTTTTTGAACGATCACATCGAAATCAAAACCTTGCATTGTTTTCCATCTGCATCGACTCAATTCTCTAAGCACTAAAGTTTGCCAGAGCTCTCGAGTTAGTGGTGTTACTACTCCAGAGACAAAGTCATTTTATCTTTGGGAGACGATACGCACAGTTCCAGTGAGCACTACCCTGGGCATATCTCATCTTAAGGAGAGAGGGCTTCCTCGACTTGACTTACTGCTTGTTGTTTATAGTTTCTGTTTTGTTCGACTTGTCCAGTGTAATTGTAAAAGTTTCTAACAAGAGGTACAAGAAAAGAAATTGGGAAGTGAGAGTTAACAAAGAGGTCAAAAAAAAGTAGTGAATTGTTGATGTTTGGTCCATACACATAGCAACATGGAAAGTGTATTTATGCAAGATACATTTTGAGTCTGATCTAATTAGGATATCTTTGATCAAAACAAAAAATGTGTAGCACCCGGGAAAAAAAATTAAGAATTATTATTATTAAGGGTATAATTAAATATCCTAGAAAAAAGGTAGAATTATATTTAAATGATGGACCTAAGTTAGAAAACAAACTCAAACCTTATTAATTATCTCTTAATGTGAGCCCAAGAGCAAGTAGGCTCATTACATATTTAGGCTAGGTTTAGGAATAATTAACATCATTCTATAAATAGGAAAAAGAGGATACTCTAGGTTAGATTAGGATTTTCAACCATCTCTTAGAAGGTACGCATTTTTCTTTTCTCCCTTTTCCCTTATAGTTATTCCTTGTGTCATTTCTAGATTAATCCATTTAATTTTTGATATATGGTTGATTCGTATTAAATCTAAAGTTAGAACCCAAATAAATTAGATCTTTAATAAGTGTTGAATAATCTAAGAAAATTAAATTCGGATTCTTCCAAATCATGAAAACTTTTGTAGTATAAATTTTGTGTTGTGATATGGAGAAAAATAAATTAGTGAGAAAAAGTAATTAAGTAAAAAGGGAATTAAGTAGAGAAACAGTGAATGAAAGAGAGAGAAAAGGGGGGACGGAGAGAGAAAGAGTGGGGACCAGAGAGAGAAGAGGCATAGAAGAGAGAGAGAGAGAGAGAGAGAGAGAGAGAGTTTTTTTTGAAGGAAATGTAAGAGAAAAAAAGGTAGTGAGAGAAAAAGGTGGAAAGAGAAAGGAGTGTTTTGTCTTTTCTCACAATTTTCCCCAATTTGTTGACTTCCAGCGGGTGATCCAATCTTCTTAAATATTATTTAAGCCTCTTTTAGAGCCTTAGATTAACTAAAAATAATTATTAATTTTTTTTTTAACTAACAGATTCGAGTTTAGTAATTTATTTCATTATGGATGACTAGGTGATAAAGAAGGTGTGACTCGCGAGGTGTAGGCTTGCATTCGCATTCATTTCATTCAAGACTTTCAACTTTTAAGTGGGAATTTCTATCTATTGTTTGTCTTTATTAAATGTTTTGTGTGAAGTAATTGGTGAATTGATGCAATGTGATATGAGGAAAATGATTTATGACAATGTGCTATGATTTATGATCTATGTATGAGACTTTGCTATTAGCCAGGGACCATCAAAGGTCCATGGATCTTAAATAGATCTTCGGATTTGCCCGCCGTGCTCAGAACTAGCTAGAGACCATCAAAGGTTCATAGGTCATAAGTTAGGCCTTTGGGTTTGCCCACTGTGCTAAATAATTGCCCAATCCCAAGACGAGGAAAATATTTTATATGCATGTTGTGATGTTTGTCTTATTTTTCATTTTGCCTTTAATTTACACAAGCATGTCTCCACTAAACTCGTGTTTTGCTCACCCTATATACAAAATCTAATATTTCAAAGTAATGGCATGGACGTGGAGTGGATGCGCGGTGGCTAGTGTCGTAATTGTTGTTTTCTTTAAATTACTTAGTTCATAAAAATATTAAATGTTTCTCTATTTATTTTGCTTTAGCACGACAAGATTTAACTATGTTGTGTTTTCTGATGAAAACGTTATTGGATTATTAAACTATTTCTTCCAAAATACCCTCAACATTTCTACTAAATCAAATCTGCCTAAATTTTTGATTAAAATTTGTATTATTTATTTCCGCTACAAGTATATTTAAAAAAAAATATTATGTTAAAATTTTACTTATAAATTATTTATTAATGGAAACATTACTTACAAATTTAAGAAAATTGGGATATTACAAAATGGCATTCATTACCAAAACAAGTTTTCAAATGCAAATTAGGCTTTTGCATATGTATGATTTGCTTTGCTTCTTTGGCTTTGGCTTCACCTCCCTCTTCCCAACCATTTCAGCCATGTATTGAACAACAGCCTGATGAACAAGTTTGATTAATATAAACAATATAATATTATAGTATAACTCAAAACATATATGACAAAGAAATTACATCACCTGGGCTCCTTTCTGAATAACATCTCTTGGTGGCACTTCCACTGGATTTCCCTCCACATTCAGCACACGTAGTCGACTTAGCTTCCCAATTGATTCTGGGAGGACTCTTATTTGATTGTTATTGCTCATCAACTCCTCCAACATCTCGAGGTTCCCTATGGACCTTGGTAGACTTTGCAAATCCGCAAAATTGTTGCTTACGTCCATCTTAACAAGCCTCGTTGCAAAACACAAGCTCTCTGGTACGGCTTCAAGCTCGTTGAAACTAACATCAAGTTGCCTTAAGCTTGACAAGGATGCCATGGTGGTTGGCAGTTGTCTAATGTTGTTATAACGCGCTGTTATAATTTCCAATGATTCGATTCTTCCCACCGCCTCAGGGAGTGCTTTCAGCCGGTTATAATCAGCATGAAGCTCCTTGAGTGAAGCGCATCCGCCAATAGCATGCGGGATTTCCTCTATATCATTAGTCTCAACATTCAATTTCTGGAGGTTGACAAGTGATCCGATTGTTTCTGGAAGAACTGCCAGTTCATTGGAGCTCAAATCAAGATCCTGAAGACGAGTTAATCTAGCAATGGAAGCAGGCAATGATTCTAACTGGTTTCCTCTCAGATCGAGATGAAGCAAGTTTAGCAAATCTCCAATTGATTCTGGAAGTTGTTGGATTTTGTTGGCGTGTAAATCCAATGTTTGTAATGAGGAAAGTGTTGTTATAGCCTCGGGTAACATCACGATCCCATTTTCTGATAAATCCAATGTTTTCAAGCTCGAGAGCTTCCCTATTGAATCGGGAAGCCATTGAACTTGATCTGATAATTTACCCCGAAGAATAAGCTCTCGAGTTCCTCCTTTCTTGGCTAACACTTGAATGCAACTAGCTACTTTTATTAAACTCAGTTTCTCACCATCTTCACCTGCAACAACACCATTTGTTCATTCAACATCAGAATCCAAAATACAACATTATAACTACCAATCCAACAATAGTTGATACCAAACTCACCATGATTAACAGCCGGTTTAAGACTGGAATCTACGATTGGTACAACAGTTGAAACGCCCCCTGATCGAGCTTTCACTCCACCAAGATCATCCATACGAAAGGATTTCTTCGGCTTCTTCAGATACGAATCATCCTTGCTTAACACCATCACAGATTCCTGAGCATGAAAACCAGAGGAAGCTGATGATTTAGCAGTTTCATTGGCGGAGACAGAATCGTTTGCAGCCAAAGATGAAGCAGTGCTCGTGTTCTTGGGCTTTGTA
The DNA here is from genome assembly GCA_954870855.1 of Scutellaria minor. NCBI lineage: Eukaryota > Viridiplantae > Streptophyta > Magnoliopsida > Lamiales > Lamiaceae > Scutellaria > Scutellaria minor. The sequence goes on along the minus strand of OX940726.1, from coordinate 6,110,174 downwards.
TTCCGAGAAGCTGGATAGGATGATCGTAGGCATTCTGAAGCTCTCTGAATCAAATCATCGAACACTAAGTGTACATCCTCGAGATCCAGCAATTTTTGAGCCTCCTCTTTCTGCTTCTTGCTCTGTAAAAGAATCATATTCCGCTGCATCTCTTGCAAAATAGTGAACATTTCTTCAGGCACATCTTTAACCCTGTTTTGCTTCGTCAATTCCTCGATTCTCAACTCATCTTCGCTCTCCACATTCTGGATCAAAATCCTCGCTGCTTCAATTTCCTCGATTCCGGGCCGGGCCGGCAATGATTTATGGATTCTCATCACTTCTTCAACTGCGCGTTCTAAACTCATTGCTGATAACTCAATCATCACTTACTGGAAAATTCATCAAACATACATAATCAAAACAATAATAATAATACAGACAAACAGAAATTCCACTCACTCACAAAGCTTAAAAACGCACTTACAGAGCTTTAGCTGCGACGATGGTGAAATCTAAGAAATTCCCATGGCAGGCTCTCTCTCTCTCTCTCTCTCTAACAATGGTTGTCAATTTACAGAGTAACAGCAAAAATGGAATGCAATTTGTTGTGAAGAAGAAGGGCTACTTGTTGAAAAATTCCTTTTGTGTTAAAGTAATGCTATTTTTACACTAGTCTATATAACTGCTTCTTAAAAAAAATTATAAAAATAGAAATCTTTTCTAATATTTTTTTAATTTTAAACTTATACACGATGTAACGCCTAGGATAAAACGATATATAATTGACTAATTAAATAATCAAACCATTACGTGTGTTTCAAAAAAACGATATAATACATAATTAATTAATCGGTTGTATAATTAAATCGAGAAGCATAGGTTATAATTTAACAACAATATCGTAAAATGAAACCCAAAGGTATCGTAGTCGAAAACCGAAAGTTAAAACGTTAAAGGACGGCTCGTTCACCGGGAAACGGATGGTCAAACCCCAAAAACCCTAACTTTCTCTCTCCTCTCTTCCTCTCTCTCTTCTGCCCTCCCTCTCCCTTGCCGTGGCTGGTTGTTGTGTGGGTGTGTGTTGGGGCGGCGCCTCGTTGCGCCGCCGTGTGTGGTTGTGAGGGGTCACCGGTGACCTCCCATCGCCGGCGACAGGTGAGCGTGTATATGTGTGATTAGATGTGTGTGTGTTGAGCGAGTGGTGGTGGTGCCACCGTGTGGGACGGCGCCGGGATAAGATTGTGCCGGTGTTGGGGGTGTCGCCGACGACAGGTGGTCGCCAGGTCAGCGCTGTGTGCATGCCGGACAGGAGACACTGGGTACCGGGCGCCGGGTGCACATGTGCGTGGTGGGTACATTCGGGTGTGTGTGTCGGGATGTCACTGGCGACGGGAGGTCGCCGACCGTGAGTCGGGGTGTGTGTGTGTGGCGACGGGGAAGGCAGGAGTCGATCTATAATTTCGTTAAACCCAGGGACCGGATCGCAAACCCTAAATTCTTAGGATTTTGTAAGTTAGCCCTCCATCTTTTGAAAATCTCGTTTTAACCCCCAAGGTTTTGAATATATCAAAAAGAACCCAAATCTATTCTGTATTTACAAAAATACCCTTGGTCAAAGTCAACTCTTTAACAGAATTTACGAAAATGCCCCTATACCTTTAAACACTCCGTTTAAGCTCGTTTTTTCTCTGTTTTTACCCATTTTTCCTCCGTTCAAACTCTAATCATTTTCCTGTCACCCTATGATCACATGTTTAACCTTCCACACTCGTTTCTTCATTCCTATGATCTAGTTTTGAACCTTCGTTTCATTTTCTTTCCTTCAACGCTTCTTTGAGAGAGAGTTCTGTTAAAGTATACATATTTATCGTAATGAGAATCTAAAAAAACCCTCGTTTACATGTGTAGGCTTTCACGTTAAGGAAAGATTTTAGGCTTAAAATTCTGAGTTCACGAGGGTTACCACCGAACAAGGTGGGGGTAACTTCGAATCTCTAAATATTTTACGTTTCTATATTTAATGTATAGTGATGACGAACGAACGCATGCATGTAAACTTGATGTTATTAGAATGCTATTAATCGCTATGAATTTGTTGAACCTTATGTGTCTTGGGTTATGTGTTGTGTTTTATTTATTCATGCATACGTTATGAATATGTTAAATGAGAACGGAAGTCCACGATCACATTATGGATGGACTGGTGGCCCGTAAAAAGCACCAACGGACTGGTGGCCCATGAAAAGCACCAACGGTATTTGAAAAATTTTATAGGATAAGACGGGCTACTCCTGCACCTATCTACAGCTGTGTGCATTTAAGTTTTGTGCTATGCATTCTACGTGTTGTGTCTAATTGTTGTATTTGTAAATGTTAGAACGACTTAACTGCTTAACAAATGTTCAAATATGGAAATTACTCCCACGAGTGTATTGAAACGCACTCACCCCTATCTGTATTCATACTATAGGAAATGATGATAATTTAGATATGCAGAGAGGGAGGTGCGCTATCAAGTTTCTCTTTTGCTTTTCGAAACCTGTTGTTGAAACGATACTTTAATATTTCACGTTTGTAAAGCTATGTTGTTTTCATTTAATGGATCATGTTTATTTTCCGCTGCTAAGTTTAAATATTTTCTTCCGGCGATATGTCGATGGTTTTGAATATGTAAAATCGTATGTTTTAACTGATCTCCGCTGTTTCCGATCTGTATATTTCGTTATTTCCGAAGCTTCTAATTCAAACATTGTTTCGTATATTCATCCATTTACTATATTTGTAAATTTTAAAAAGTATGTCTCTTTTCCCTTTCTTCCTGCATGCCCAAAAGAAAACTCTGATATTTTAAGTATGAAAACGGGGCGTGATATACGATTTTAAAAAAAAACTGATTTTTCTCTCTATCTATATAATTTAAACGGCTCATTCTCTATCTATATAAATCTCTCTCAAACAAACTACTTGCCTCCATCATTGAAATTTCCAACTGCAATCTTCTTCCTAATTTCTGGAAAAAAAAAAAAATATATATATATATATATATATATTATAAATAGTTTCTCCAGATTTCACAAAAATATCTCCCAAAATCCTCTCTCAGTCTATTACCAAAAGTTTTTTTTTTTTTTTTATGAAAATGGTGAAGGGCAGATCATCACTTTCACATTACTACCAAAATTTTCAAAAGAAAATATTCTCTCCAAAATCACTAATTCAGAGATGGTTCAATTAATTTTGAAAATTTTTGTCTACTATATAACTTCAGTCAAATTCATCTACAATTTCCTCTCTTTCAGCTTTTGCCACCAATAATACTACAATTTTTTAAATCTTCGCAAGATCATGGATCTTGATTGATTTTAGGTATGTGAAGTTTTATGACGAAATAGACATTTAATTTGTTGTAAATATCATTACAAGAAATGTAAATATTGAAATCCTTTCGATGATTCCATTTGTGGCTTCAATTCTCTATTCAGACTCATTCAATCTTCCTTTTCTCCTGGCGTTTTCAGGTTCGATTGAGCTTTGAATTTTAAATCAAACGTTTTGTTCTCTTATGGAGTTTGTAAACTTCATATTCTGATTGTTTGAGAAATTTATTTGATTTATGTTTTCCAATTTAGAAATTTTAGTTGTTTTCGTTCCTACCCTTTTTTAAAAAGTTTGCACTTTGTATACAAGTTGTGGATATTTAGATTTTTCAATTTAATCTTTTCCAATATTTGGGTTTTGTAATATACAAGTTGTGGATATTACTTTTCAAATTCTATGTTTTAATGAATTGTGTGAATTAAATTTATGTTAACATAATTCTTCAGATTGAGATATCACGTTCTTTGAGATTGTCATGGTTTTCATATTTTGAGATCGTTTGTTCAAAATATATGAGATTGAGATTGTCTTGATTTTTATATCATAAGTGGATGGGATTGAGATTATCATGATTTTTATATCTTAAGTGGAGAGTGCAAAGTAAGTAGTAGAGGATGAAATTTTAGTTGTTATCTTTTTAGCAGTCTGATAAAATTTGCAGATTAGATAAATATATATGACAATTCTTTAAGTATCTTGCTAATTAGATAAGTATGACAATTCTTTGAGCATCATACTTATATTTGTTGAGAAATCACTCATTGAATCTTTTTACTATTTTTTTCTCTTTTCATTTAATTTTAAGAACAATGTTTTTTTTGTTGTTTTTCTTATTAATTTTTTTTCTCAAATAATGCTTCTCTATGCTCCATAAACTTTGTTTTTTTTCCTCCTCTTTTTATATATTTTTCGTTGTTTTTCTTAATTGGTTTTTCCCCCAAAAAATGCTTCTTTATGTTCCACAAAATTTCCTTACGACAAAGATGAATAATTTGTATCATTAAAATTTATGTTATAGAATATATGTTTGGTAGGTTAAAAAAAAGTTTGAAACTTATCAATATTTTTCCGATGTTTTCTGATATTTAAATTTTTTTTTCCTCAAAAAAATTTGTCATTATCAATATCAATTGAGAAAATAACAATAATTCATAACAATAATTTTTATTATTTTAATTCCCCTAATATTCACTTAAATGATTGAAATTTCAAAAAATGGACATAGTTTCACTTTACTAGAAAACAACACCATAAATCATATTATCCTAAATTATTAATAGCTAAAAATGAAAGAATTAAAAAATGAAATCACGTTACGATTTAATGAGTTCTTTGATTTTATGATGTAAAATTTTCTTTAACAATAAATATGTATACTTATTCATTACGTGAAATATTATTAGAACTCAGGTCGTGCACGAAGGGTGTGCTAGTTTAAAATACTATTACAAGCAACATCCAAAAGCCAAACGTCTTTGTTTCTCCAAATTAGTGGGATGGAATTTAAATATTTGGATTATTTTAATTAGTCGAAGTTTGGATAATTAAATAAATTAGGTACTAGTTTGATCCAAATTGAGGTAAGAAATGAAAGAAAAACAGCTATTTAATGACTTTAGTAGTAATGTTTGCAAGAAAACGTAAGGTCATATCACGTAATTTTAGTGTTTGGAAAGGAGATGTTAAACAACTAGTTCGGAAAATGATAGTTTTATGTTGAGATTTAATAATTGACATGCATTCCCATTTCTTAGAAATAAATAAATTTCAGTCGCACTTATTGAATCTACAGTTTGCAAACATGGTGGAGATGTATTGTATTTGAGCTTCTCATATTACAAAAAAAATTAAATGATATAATCTCACCGATATAATTTTGTGTAATTAAAGTATTTATCATAAATTAAATATAGTTTCATAAACGGATATGTAGATTGTGGGTTAACACATCGATGAAATGATGTTATAAGAGTTATATTCAATAATGTTACATAATTAACACTGAAAATTGCAGCAACTACTTGAAGTATATATGGGTTAGTGGAATTCTACCCACAAATTATGTGCATCTTTTGTGATTTGTTCTTGGTAGAATTTTCTAAATTTTGGGATTTGGCATTTTATTCACTAAAGTCCATAAACAATGATTCGTTTGTGTGAGCCACTCTAAACCTTTTTGTCCATAAGAGCCCTTAACATGAAGAGATTGACAGCAAAAAATTCAAACAATGATCAATTTTAGTGAGTAAAGTGCTAATATCATTTAAAGTTAGATAAAATGCCAAAATTGTAAAGTGTAATGGATAAGTTGCAAAAACAAATAAACATGATATATAAGTTGCAAAACCGTGCATAGTTTGATAAGGAGAGTACTAAGGTGCTTCTTTTTTTTTTCCCCTTATACTCTACACAATATGCTTGCCTAGTGAATAATATATTTTTATGATATCTATTTAATATAAATGGTATAAGTGGTATGAATATATAATTAAAATTTTAAAAGAAAACTTTAATTGCATAAAGTAATAACAAATTTAGCAAAGTAAAAACACTTAAAGTCTTTGTCCATAAAGCAAACCATAAGGTTCCAATATAAAGATGGCAATATAACCTCAATTCGAAGACTTTATACAACCAACACCTCACATGCCACTGTTGCAGCTCAACATTTAGCAATTTCTCATTTATCCATAAATTTTAATTATATCAATTAGAAAATTTGATAAATTTATTAACATAGGATTAATTATTTTCACATGTACTCCTTCTAGCCTAACTTTATCGAAATGGGCATTCCTTCAAAACATTTTATCTGATTAAACAATAACATGACATTTTAAACTTTTAATTATTGTGTCTAAATTTAATATTGTTATGAATGTGAATATAATACAATTGATCTAAACATTAGTCTTTTTGGAATTAATTATATAGACTCAAGTTTGACTTGGAAGTACTCAACTAAGTAGGAACTACTTGAGTAACTATAAAGCTTGAGTTCAACAATTTTTTGGACTCGTAAATACGGGTGTTTCCTTACCTTGTGCCATGGGAGCTTTAGCTCTCCAAATTATTTCAAAAACTCCATTATTCCTATATTTTGTATTGTAAAAATATTGAGTTTTATTATTTAAATATTATTTTTGTATTGAATTATCCCCAAACTGTCTACTTACCCCCTACATTAGTTGTCACTCTCCGTCGCTGGTTGTAAGTCTAGTAAATATAGCACAATTTATATATTTACTTGTGTTATCTTTCAATATTTTATATGTTTATAAAATTATATGTAAATAACTGGATTGAGTTTTATCAAACCTCATAAATTATTAAAATTTATGTAAAGTATTAGAATTGAGTTTAGTAAGTTAGCCACTAAGTGGAGCCTAAGTTTATTGACAAAATTGAATTTTGATTTGAGATAAGCTTGAGGTCAGTTGCAAAACATTATATTATTGGATTACAGCACCAGTTTTAAAATTACATCAGTAGGCATGAGAACATTATTTTTCGATTAAAGAAGTTCCAAATAATTTCAAAAGAAATATAAATCATACATCCCAATATATTTATATATATATATATATATATTAATATATATATATATATATATATATAAATGATTAGAGAATTAAATAAAATTTGGTTAGACAGATAAGAGAGAATAAAAAGCAGAGTAATAAATGAAAGCACGTGTAAATGTTGGGGAAAAAGGACACGTGTCCCAGCCTGCGGTTGGCTCCTCACGGCAAAACCGTTTATGGCAGTTGGAATTGGCTGTCCACTGTGACTGTGCTGTGCTTGTTTAATTTATGAATAGGTTTTTCTTTTTTTCTTTGTTATTCAATTCCACGTGCTTGGTTGTCCTCATTTCTCATCTCGTGATATGTTTTGGCCACTCTTGCATGAATATTTTAGATTATGTGATAATTTTTATTGTTACGAAATTTATCCTAACTTTATAACCATTTTTTTTAATAATCATTATCATATAAAAATAGTTTTCTTATGTTACATTAAATTATTCCCAAAACAAGTAGGGGGAAAGCTTTTTAGATGGACTATGGGATGAGTTTGAATATGATTTGTTAACTTTGACATTTATTTTGTTAATTGTTTTATTGGGAATTTATTTTGGCTTGACTTTGTATGTTACTGTGTATTAACTCGATATATATCCATATTTCATAGATTGGACATATCACATTCATTCAATCCATTATATCAGATATACTTGCTAAAACTATTGTTCTTGAAAGTAAAATTAGAGTAGGTATTCAAATTTGAACTCAGCTCATTGATTTCTAAGTTCATCAAATTGTTAGCTCATAAATCAAGTTTTTGCAAGCTAATTAAAAAAAAAACACACACACACACACACCCCCACACAGTCGTCCATATAATCTTTGGAATTCATGATAAATTCAAAATAATGTCATACAAAATAGTAAATTATACAGTACAAAAATATGAGTGCATGAATATAGGAAGATTGGCATGAAACAATTTGCAAAGTCAAATTTATTAGATTATATGTGCAATACAACACTAATGTTTGATTGTAGTAGTTCAATTTGTGATAATCACAACATTTAAATGCATGCCATATCAATGAGGAACACATGCATGTGCCTAGAGTCGATAGATAGGAAAGCATTTTACGTACCATAGTCTTAGAAAAATAAATATTGTATTTTAATCCCACCCCTATTTTCCATCTGTAAATCGGGTTTGTCTTTTTTTTTTTTTGACAAAAGAAAGTATGTTGACATAGAAGGATTAGAAATAAAGCATTAGTATTTTGCAAAGAGTAGAGAAAGCATAGCTTAGACATGAATATACATACATAATGAGCAACCCAACCTGGTGAGACAATATTTTCCTTAAATTCCTCAGATTCTGGAAATGTATCTGCCGTAATCTGCCATACCATGATACCGGAATCTATGTCACACCATCACCATTATAACATAATAACATATGCATAAAAGTTGCAATCCATATTCAAAGTATCAGATATCAAAGAGTTTCTACTCATGGTCTCCTTCCCCCCACCTTGTCCAAAATGCTAGGCTCAGAGCGGAAAAATCAAGGTACATAAGGTATTGGAGTTGAGATGAACACAAGGAAAAGAGAAAAGGTGTAGAAGACAAGGTCAAGTTTTTACGCAGCAGAAAATCGGGCATCAAACAGGGCTTTTTAAGTCTAGGCAGAGTGGAGATCTAAGCGTTTATAGGCTTAAGAGAATCCAACGAAATACAGCATTAGTATATCCTTTCCCAATTTGAATTACCACACAACAACCATTAATAATGAAATTATACACAACAATGATAATTTGCAATTGAAACAATGATGGTTCTTCAACCATGGTGAATCAGCATTAGGATCAAACAATATAATAAGGTTCAACACCATTGCTAGTTTTTCCTTCTCCCCAATTTGAAATGCTGTAATATTCATTTAGATCTACTGCCAATAAGCTTTAATACTCAATCACTCTTACCCTCTTGAGAACCAATCACTTGAAGATAATGTTCTGCATCTAAGGCCGCCATACATCCTGCATGAATATAACATTATAACTCTCAGTTTAGATTGCAAACAAGAAGAACATACTACCTAATCCCACCATGTGGGATCAACTATATAGATTATACTGTCGTCGTGTTCAGCCGAAATATATTGTCATTTATATTGAAAGTATAGTAGATATATAAAATAAAAACATGATAATGACATTCCTTTCAAGTAAACAAGATGGCAAATAATATTCCCAATCATCAAAGTTATCCCACAGGATAGATACTAAGCATCAAAGTGATTGCAAAAGATTTAAGTTCTTATCAAGTACAACAGTACTAGCAAAACGAATTTTCAGTGATATAGCAAATTGTTCCTTGTGAGAAATCTTGTCATTTCCTAAACTTCTCCAGACTCCTCTTTGAAACAGGCGATTGCAATCACTTACTTTTCTTGATTATAAACTACCTATATATTAGAACTGACCACAGTTGGTACCTACACAAATTATTAACATACCATGTAACCTAATGCCACAGTGATAAATTACTCTTTTATGGTATACATTTCTTTATATAGTTCAATGAAGTTTTCTGCAGTTCAATATTCAACAAGTAAGCTTGGAGTACAGCTAAGTAAGAACCATCACACGCTCAGGACTTAAAATTATCTTTCCAGAAAAAGATTATAATTGCTCTTCTCTGAAATAATACAGATTGATTGTCTCAGACAAAAGGTAACATATGAAGAAAGACTTTAGTTAAAAGAAATTTGCTGAAAGAAACTATCTGCAGGTTAAGATTCAAGATAAGCATGGAAAAAGCATAATTTCTGTGAGAAAGACGAACAAAAAAATTCAAGAGCTACTAATCAAACAGCACCACTAAATCTCATCATAACATCCTTCTTATGAAATTATTAAGGCCCAAAAAAAAAAAACTTGAGAATAAGGAATAAGACCCATCTATGAACTACAAAAGAAAAACAAAACCATTAAATCTCCAACTAATACTAATGATTTACACATAATGAAAGGCGATAGCCATATTGTACTCTGAATCTACAACTGTATAATTGTTTTTCCTTTGAGATTGAGAGATGTTACAGAATAAAACTAAATGGGGATTAATTAGAATGAGAGCATTTATTTTTCATCCATGATTCCCCATGAAAAATCCTTCTTCACCCAAAACTGAAATGTTTTTTTTTTTTTAATTTCATGTCGCCCACAAATAAATTAAGCATCTAGGATCCTTGTCAGGCAATCAATTTTATTTCACCCTTCACTCAAACCTCTTATACTTAACATCAATGCAGAGAAAATTTATACAAATCACAGCTCATCTGTACAGGGTTATTTTCAAATAATTTTATCCTTCCTGACTCAAATGGAAAGCAATCTTCAAATGCTCTTTCTAAAAGAGTCAGCCATTTACTTTAATAGGATTAAAACTCTAAAATATATCCAAGCTGATGGGATCATCAAGATCATTAAAGGCGTCAAAAAAATAAAAATAAAAAATAAAAAATTGCGTAAGACTGATAAGATCTAAAAGAGGTAATCCTGAGATTAAAAACTTAAAAGATCAACACAAGGAAGAAAATTATGGATGTTAGGGTGTTAAAGACAATATTACAAGCTTCAAATATAATGAAGAATGAGCCTTAATGAGGATTAGTACAAGCCAAGAACCTGCCGAGGGTTTAAGAAGCATAAAATTGAGAAGAAAAAAGGTTCAGAGTGGCAGTTGAGATTTGAGAATAATTACAAGAGAAGTATCAGGTAGAACAGATGAAGATGTTTAGAAAACTTGAAAGAAAGTAATGAAAGATATACATATGCTTTTCAGGACTAAAGAGATTGCTGGATCTTATCAAAGTCAACTTCTTGTTTAAAATCAGGCTATCAACATCGAGTACAAAGACATCAATAAAATCTGTAAGAATAAATTGAGTGATTCTATATGAGCAACAAGAAACTGTGGTGTGGCACACACTGTGAATGCCTTTCCAAGATGATAGGATTCCAGATATAGTCATCCATAGACTCAAATGTATTAAGTTTTAACAAATGAGAATGAATCTTTGGGCAGCTATGATCATGTGATCTGGATGAAATTTCTGAAACGATTCTACAAATTAGTGACATCATATACCTATGTAAAGCCACAAAAACAGTGATACACATCAGCCTGTGGTCCATGTTACTAACCCAATACAAATCCAAGACCCAACAAGGAAAGGCACAACTCGAGTAAGAAGACTTCCATGTTGGCTAAAGGATTGATATCAATTGACAAAGCATGCTAAGGGATGCAGAGGTAGTTGTAAGTCAGAGGGAACAACAGGAATATATGAGCATATTTTGCATTGTATTGAGTAGCTAAGAATTTGGTGTGATTCTCTTCCTGATTTTCTCGTTGTTATGGCTAATTTCTGAAATTTCTTTCCCTCACTGTAATTACTTGCTTTCTTAATGAAATCTGGAGATTTGCACTTACTCAAAGAGTGCCTAATTTACGTATATCGTATCAAACAATACAATAAATGCCTTTCAAGCCAAATAAGTAGCCAACAATTTCTTTAAGGGGACATCTCAAAAACTAGCCACCAGCTATCAACATTGAATAAACAAAGTACTCCCAAGGATTATGATTTGATTAAGGCTTATGTTTCAATTGCAATTGGCACCTCACACAAAGTTATAATAGGAAAACATACATTTAAATGCTGCTGATTGGCACCTTAGTCAGTAACTTGCTCAATTTCCCTATCCTTAAGTCAAAACTCCACATGTTACAGTATGCTGCCAAGCTTTTATATCTTTACATTAACTTCTACATTGTCTCTTTGACAGACTTTTGTATAGAAAATTACTAAAGAAGTTATTTAGTATTATTTTCATAGTTTTTAACTAATAAATCAATTGATTAAGTGTTTCAATATTGCAATAATAAGAGCTTATATAATTGTAGTGACAAACAAGGCAGTACACTACTTAGTATTTACCACATTAAAGTCCTACGCTACATTTTAGAATGATTTATTCAGGTGAAAATTAAGGGTAATCTCACATTCCTATTTTCAGTGATTAGAGCTTTTTATATTAAGAGAGATGAGTTTGTAACTCATGCGAGTTGACTCCAAGAGGCTCAGAATTGTTTTCAAATCTCCTCATGTAACTTTCTATGCAGAATCCGATGCATTCAAGTGATGCCTAGTGATCCAAGAAGTCACCAGTATTCTTTTCTTTTCAATACACTTCCTAAATGCGTATTTAGGCACCAAACCTACAAATGCAACTATGGCATAATCCCAAAAGTATCAAAACATCTCTTGTTTCCCAAGTAAACCTAATCAACTTTGGAAACCTGGGAAGTAAGGAACTTCCATTGTCGACTTCGTCTTCATTCCTAACTCCTTTATGCATTTCAAGGAATCCTTACTCCATAACAACTCCCACCATCTAGACCTAGTTTTTATAGACCAAAATTGCTAAAGTACATAATTACTGATCTCCAAAAGAAGGCATATTCTTTTCTTGCCTAATTGATTTATTTTCTCCAAAAAAGTAATCCCATTTCCAAATACAAGGCATCAATTCTATTTATAGCTATCTTCCTTATATAGGCATTGAGATTCTTTTCATTTCACACAACGTTAAAATCAGCAAATAGTGGACAATCAATTAATGTCAAATCAGAGCAACTTGAAGAAAAAACAACAGATCATAAGTTTTTATGAACCAAAAGAGTGACAATAATAATAAACCTAAAACCAATGGAAACAATAATATATTTATCAAGTACTCACCACTGCCAGCAGCAGTAATAGCCTGCCTGTATTTCTTATCCTGAACATCACCAGCAGCAAAAACACCCTTGACGCTGGTAAGCGTAGAACCGGGTTTGGTCTTCACATACCCATCAGAATCCAACTCCAACTGCCCATCAAGGAACTTGGTTGCAGGTTCATGCCCAATTGCAAAGAACAACCCAGAAACCTTCAAATCCAAAACTTCCCCACTCACCACATTCTTCACCTTCAATCCCCCCAAAGTCCGTTCTCCATAGCCTTCCGTCACAGTCGAATTCCACAAGACCTCAATCTTCGGATTCGACAATGTCCTGTTTTGCATGATCTTCGAAGCTCGAAATTCATCCCTGCGATGAATAATATAAACCTTCGAACCATATTTAGTTAAGAAGTTAGCTTCCTCCATAGCAGAGTCACCACCACCGATAACAGCTAGAGGCTTGTTGCGAAATATAGGCGCAGCGCCATCACATACAGCACAGGCGGATATCCCCCTGTTCCAGAAAGTGTCAGAGCCCGGAAAATTGAGCCGTTTAGCGACGGCGCCAGTGGCCACGATGACAGAATCAGCAACAACAGTTTTAGAATCAGAGTATATCTTAAAGGGAAAACCCGAGAAATCAACCCTAGAAACAGTTTCAGTGAATATTTGAGTCCCAAATCGAACAGATTGGGCGCGGCACTTGTCCATGAGTTCAATCCCCCCAATTCCTTCGGGAAATCCGGGGAAATTCTCCACGTCAGTGGTAGTGGTGAGCTGTCCACCGGGGGCGATGTCGTTGGCCATCCAACCTTCGAAGAGAACGGGCTTGAGCTCGGCGCGGGCAGCGTAGATAGCGGCGGTGTGGGCGCCGGGGCCACTGCCGATGATGCAGAGGCGGGTCTTGAGAGTCTGGAGATCGCTTTCCATGGCGGAGAACTTGGGGGAAGGGGCGGCGGCGGCGGTGGTGGTGGTGAGAGTGGCGAAGCCGATTAGGTTGCGGGCTTTTTTGAGAGTATTGAAGAGCTTAGAGAAACAGTCGTGGCTCATTTGTTGAACTTGAAGCTGAGTATATAAAAATGGGCGGCGGATTCTGAAATCTGTGAATTGAATTGAATTCAGCGGGTCAAATATTTTGGGTTGGAATATAATATGATATAGGGAATGGGTTATGGGTAGGCCCACACCTCGATTCTTAATTCTAATTCTAGGGTTTTGTTGAGATCGATGGTGCAGTTTGGACATGTTTTGGAATTCATATTTCTAATTTTCTATTTTTGTAATCTTGAGCATAAGAATGGTGTTTGTTTTACTCATAGTCATTTAAGATAATCATTGAATTTTTTTTTTTTTTTAAGAATGTATATTGAATCTTTTTTTTTTTTAAGAATGTATAAATAATATCATTTAAAGAAACACACAATTTTCATACTATTTTAATAACCCTAATATCAAACTTCAATATTCAAAATGTGATCGTTCATATATATTCTTTTTTCATATAAAAAGATACAAAATAGTACACAACGCCAAGAATATTGAAATTAAATTGAGATTTAAAACATAAGCAAGTTAAATTATTATGAAAGAGGTAGAGAATTTCAACACGAGATCTAGCTCAGGGTTACAGATATATCCATCATTAGGTTAATCCTATAGATATATACTTGATATTTAATTTAGGAAAAAGGTTAAAAAAATGGGAAAATTTCAATTTTGGTCTTGTCTGCCCTAAAGACGTTGTCCTTTTTTAGTCCTTTCAATCATGAAATTAAAAAAATTGTCCAATTTAAGTCTTTTTCTCGCCAAGAATCTCAATTTCCCGACCAATTTCCTACGAGTGAGCCACACTTGCCCCAATTTCAACAATTCAGTGAATTTACACTGATGTAGCACACTTTTTCCTACGTGACATTTATTTTTGAATTTATTTTTCATCCAATTACCAAATCACATGTCATGTCATTAGTTACACTTAAAAGATAAACAAAAATAATGAACTCAAAAAAAAAAAAAAATAGAAAACATCCACAAGAAACATGAATAAAAGAAAAACCTCAAAATTCCCAATTCAACCAAGAACCCTAATTCCCCAATCAAACCAAAATTCTCAAATTTTCACCAATGTTTGATGTTTCCAAATCTCAAATCACAACCAATAACCCTAATTAATTGGGATGGACAATTTAGTCTCAAAGCATGTTTGCAATAGCAGCACTCAGTTTTGGGGATTTCTCTCAATCCAATCCTTCAAACTCACCAACTTAGGCTTACAACCATCCTCCATCTCTAAACCACCATTTCCCACTCCACCATTAACTTCCACCCGCATGACGATGAGGAAAGTCCTAACTCGTGAGCCGCATCCATAACTCAGTGTACAGCTCAGCGTCGTCCACCTCATCTTGTTGTTCGTCGCTTACAATCGCACCAGCCAATTCTTCCTCGACCTTACCCCAATCATAATTCTTGACGAAGCACTTGAGTTTAACAATTCCCAGAGTGTCAGCCCTCATGAACAAAATGTGGAGGTGTAGAGAGAGAAAGGAACAAGAATTCGAAAGCAAATAAGTGTGAAATAATTGAGTCCATCTAAGAAAAGGAGCGGAGTTGGGAGTTGGGAGTTGGGTTTTTTAAGACAATGATTATTGGTTGTGATTTGAGATTTGAGAATTTTAGGGGGATTTCACGTTTTTGTGTTCTTGTGAATCATTTGTGATTTGGGGATTTCTTCATGTTAATTTTTTTTTTGTTTTTTAATTAAGTTTTATTTTTCTTTTTCTTTTAAGTGCAACTAATGATATGACATATGATTTGATAATTTGGAAGAAAAATAAATTCAAAAATAAATGTCGCATATAAAAAAGTGTGTCACATCGGCGTAAGTTCACTAAATTATTGCAATTAGGGGCTAGTGTGACTCACTCACCAGAAATTGGTCAGGAAAATGAGTTTGGGTGAAAAAAGACTTCAATTGGATAGATTTTTCAATTGTAGGACTAAAATTGATGATTGGAAATTAACAACACTAAAAACAGATGTCGTCTCTAGGGTAGGACCAAAAATGATTTTTTTCCGTTACAATTTTCATTAATGGTTCTTCTTAGGTACTTTTTTTTTTTGAATAAATCTGATATATATTAAAAAGGAAAAACGAAAGAGTTAAAAACAAGAAAAGATACAGAAGTATGAGCAATTTACAGGTTGACAAGTTTTTGGAAGAATGCAGGCTTCATTAAAGCCCCAATACACAAACATTTAAAGGAAAACACCTCTTAGATGCATTGATGAGTTGGTTTTATAATACCACCAACTAATCAAGTCTCTATGTACTCTCTTTTGTTTACTTTTCAAGCATTGTTGTTGATTTCTTATTTATTTTCATGTTTTTCATTTTTAGGAGTCTATGTGAAAAAATTGGTGAGAAACGATTGGATTTGATAGAGAACAAAAGCAAAAATGCCTAAAAGTTCAAATGAGAGGTCGAGAATAAAAAGAAAACAAAAATATAAAAAGATAATAATAATTAATAAAAAAATGTGATGGACCATGGTCTGGTCAAAAAGAGACCACGGTCTAGCACACGAGCTAAATGTGGAAAACGTGGATATTAATTATTTTTTTGTCATTTTTTGTAAAAACTCATTGCACTATTTAAGAGAAACTCCAAAAACGTTTAGAGGAGAAAACATAGTCCTTAAACTCTAGTTTTGATCTTTCTTTTCTAAAAATAGTTATATTTTGAGAGAATCATCCATAGAAGATTATTTTTTACATAAAATTGAAGATTGCAAGCACACGGTTGAAGAAGACGATCAATCTATTCACCTCCTTGTTGGTAATTGTTTATTTTTGTAGCGCCCCAAATCAAAACGAGCATAATTTATTAATTAAATATTTTAACGTGCGACTTAATAATTACGTGCGTATATTTTGATTGTCTAATTAATTACATGCGTTTCAGATACGTGTTAATGTGCGTTTCGGATCGATATTTTTCTTGGACATGGTATATAGAATATTTTCATACCATAAGATGCGTTTTGGAAAGACGAGAAAATAGAAACGAACTAGGGGTCAATCGGAGACCCGTAGATCAAACGGTGACGGAAAGGGCAAAACCCGAAGTTTCGGTCGGAAAACCGGAAGATATTTTACGTGAATAGTAACATGGGAAAAGTCAACTGATGAATAGTGACGGGATATTTTGGATGAATAGTAACGGAGATATTTTCGGTGAATAGTAGTTTTCCGAATTCTATAAATAGAGGCTCATCCGATTCATTTTTCACCGTTTCTCCGAACGAGCCGAACGAGCCGAAAGCGACGAAAACGAGTAAGTTCCTCTCTCCTCTCTTTCTTTTTCCGGGATTTGTCTCCGGCGGGCCACCGCCGACGCCGCCGCTGCCGGCCGGTGGTCGGAAAATTCAACGTTGTCGGAATCGGACGATTTTCGCACACGACGTTCGTCTCGACGAGACGAATCTAGGATAGGTCTCGGATTTCAAATCCGATTTCTCGTTCGCCAAAAAACGGCGAAAAACAGCCTCTTAAACCCTAACCCTTGCACCACCTTCTTTCTCTCCTCTGTTTTTCTCCCTCTTCTCGCCGGAGCAGCTGAGCGGAGGTTCGTCGACGATGTGGGAGTAGGCTGGAGGGCCGGCGCCGCCGTGGGTGGCGGCGCCGGAGATGGACAGTGGATGTATACATGTGTATCGCATGGTGTGTGTGTGTTTGAAGGTGTTGTAGTGTGTGTGTGTTGTGCTCACTGTTGGGGCAGCGCATGGTGGCGCCGCCGTGTGTGAACTGATGGCCGGCGACGGGAGGTCGCCGGCGAGGCCATGGGGAGGGTGGCCGGTGACTGGAAGTCGCCGGCCAAGCAAGAATCGTGGGTGTGTGTGTGTGATAACACCTTGCGATGTGTGTGTGTGTGTGTGTTTTCTTGTGTGCGTGTATGTGGGCATGGACGGCGGTGGTGGTGGCCGGCAACTGGGGGTCGCCGGCCAAGGTCTGAGTGGATGGCGATGGTCGCCGGCGGCAGGTGGCGCCGGCCAAGGAGAGGGCTGTGTGTGTGTGTGTTTAGCCGTGAGTGTGTGTGTGTTTGGACTTGGGAGTATATGCATAGCTAAGGGTATTTGGATGGTCGGGAAAGGTTGCCGGCGATGAGGGTTCGCCGGCGGAGGTGTTAGGAGTCGTTGCCGGCGACGGGAAGTCGCCGGTCGGAGTTTTGAAGTTTGGGTGTGAGTTCGAAAAACAGTGTATCGAAGGTTTTTACGGCAAAGATTCGGACATTATTCACCGCCGGAATCCGGCGATGGACGGCCGGAGGTGGTAGCCGGCGGTGCAAGGTATCCGGCGAGGTAGGTGGTGGTGGCAGGGGGTGGCGCCGCCGCGCCGGGCGACGCCGGGAAGTGGCCTGCTCGAGCAGGCCACCATCGGGAAGATCTGGGAAGGGGCTGCCGAGAAAACTCGGCAGCCAGCCGAGCGAGCTTACCCGTTGCCGAGAAAACTCGGCAGCCGTCTGGCGCCGGGAGCCGCGCGCGCACTGTGCGCGCCCATGCGCACCCGTCGGGTGCCGACGCGCACCCGACGCCGTGTTTTCGATCCGAACCTCGTTTTCTTTCCATCGTTCATCCATATCGAGCCGTCGATAACGAGACGTCGTTGATCGTGGGCCCGGTCAAAGTCAACCCTTTGACCAAAATTACCATTTTACCCCTAAACCTAAAATGCTCCGTTTGAGCTCGTTTGAACTCCGATTGAGCTCATTCTTTTTCCGTTGTGCCCCAAATTTCATTCTCTATCATCTCAGCCATATGGATTGGATATCCACTCTCGTTTCTTCAACTCCGATCTTTAGAGCTCTAGATCCGACGTGCGTTTAATGATCATTTCTCCACCGGAGTCTGTTATAACTTTAATTATGCGATGTTAAAGATCTAAGAACACCGTTATGTATGTAGGCTATCAGTTGGATTGAATATCGAGATACAGGATTTCAGACACGAGATCCGAGATACGGGATCGTTGGTACTCGCTTGGGAAATCTGATCCGTCGGTACTCGTTGTTCACGTGGTAACCACCGAACAAGGTGGGGGTACATTCTAAACTCAAGATGTTACTGTTTTCCATATTTGATAATTGAACTCTATGTGCTGTGATTATATGCTGTGATTACTGTATTCATGCATAGTTTATAATACGATGAATGCGGACGGATGTCCTAAGTCATGTTAGGGATGGACTGGTGGCCCGTAAAAAGCACCATACGTCATGATAGGGATGGACTGGTGGCCCGTAAAAAGCACCATACGTTAGGAATGCTACGGGTATAGTCGAGTGCTCTTAGAGCCGTGTGTTTTTACATTGTGTGCTATGCATTTTATATGCTGTGACTACTTAACGAACTACTATATGTTGGATTTGTTGTGCTCACCTAATACCTGAAAGTTGGAAAGTATCCCCACAAGTGTATTCAACGCACTCACCCCTATTATGTACTCACACTACAGGAGAAGAAGAGAACCTTGACGCGTAGAGAGAGGGGTGCCCTATCAGCCGTGTCCATCTTCTGTTTTGTGTTTTAAAGCTATAATGAAACGATGTTCCACGTTTGTAATAGAAAATTGTATTTCTTCCTTTTTGTAAAAGATCCTGATGTTTTTCCGCTGCGTAAGGTTTCAAACTTTATTTTATCAGTTGTATCCGATGTTCCAAGTGTACCCCTTCTTGTCCTTTTCTTTTTCTTTCTTTTTATATCATGCTCGCCTCCTTCCCCTTTCTTTCTTAACGCCCAAAAATGAAAAACTCTGATATTTTAACTGAAAGATTTTGGGGCGTTACAATTTTGAAGGAAAGAAACTCCAAATTCATCTCACCACCGCACCCACATCACCTGTCACGCCCCGTTTTCTTTTTATCAAGATATCAGAGTTTTTCATTTTTGGGCGTGAAGAGAGAAAGGAGGAAAAGACGTGCATGATATAAAATAGAAAGAAAAGGAAGATGATAAGAAGAGATACACTTAAAACATCGGATACAACCGATAAAAGGAGTTTAAAACATTACGCAGCGGAAAACCATCAGGATCTATCACAAGAAAGGAGAAATACAGTTTTCTATTACAAACGTGGAACATCATTTTACAAATGAATCAACATAGGTTTAAAGATAAATCCGAACAAAGGACACAGCTGATAGGGCACCCCTCTCTCTATGCGTCAAGGTTCTCTTCTTTGCCTGTAGTGTGAGTACAGAATAGGGGTGAGTGCGTTGAATACACTCGTGGGGATACTTTCCAAGTTTTAATGTTGTTAAGCCGATCACATATTAAACAGATATAATAATTCAGCAAGTAGTCACAGCATATAAAATGCATAGCACACAATGTGAAACACACGGCTCTAAGAGCACTCAACTATACTCATTGTATTTCTAACGTATGGTGCTTTTTACGGGCCACCAGTCCATTCTTAACATGACGTATGGTGCTTTTTACGGGCCACCAGTCCATCCCTATCATGACGTATGGTGTTTTTTACGGGCCACCAGTCCATCCCTATCATGACTTAGGACATCCGTCCTCGTTCATCGTATCATAAACTTTGCATGAAACAGTAATCATAATGTCACGCCCCGAAATCTTTTAGTATTTTATCAGAGTTTTACCGTTGGGCGTGAAGAGAGAAATAACAAGAGACGCATACTCAACAGAAGGAATAAGTAAGAGACGACAGAAGAAAGAGGTAAGGGACGAAGTGAATCTTTCACTTAACAACAATCGGCCTCTGCCGATAGCAATCAGTCTCACTACTGATAATATACATCTTACGCAACGGAAATATCATCGGGATCTCTCGTCTTTACATGTATCAAAATATTACAAAACGCGATTTAAATAAGACATTTTTTTAGAAATGTTTAAGAAACGACAACTTTAAAATACAGATCCAAAGATAACACCTCCTCTCTCCTTCTAAGGTTCAACATGCTCATTGGTTCCTGTAGTGTGAATACAGAATAAAGGGGTGAGTGCGTGGAATACACTCGTGGGGATGCAATCTGTCTCTTATAACAGTTCACAGATATGAAATACCGAAAATATAACACTTAGCCACGTTGCCACATCATAACATGATCACAGAATTTAGTATTTCTCATTCATGCTTCAATATAGGGAAAACTGTAAACAGTTACAGAGTTAGAAATTACCCCCACCTTGTTCGGTGGTTACCACGTGAATAACGAGTACCGACGGATTAGACTTCACAAGCGAGTACCAAAGGATCCGATATCACAAGGCTCAACTCAACAAGTAGCCTACACAAGTTATGATGTTCCTTAGATCCTTAATAAATTATAATTAAAACTGTAAATGATTCTGTCGGACAACGGTCGTTAAATACGCGACGGATCGATCGATCTAAAGATCGGAATTTTGGAGACAAGGCTGAAAGTCAAGTCTCAGTGGCTGAGATGATAGGAAATGAAATAAGGATCGCAACGCAAAAAGAAAGAGCTCAATCGGAGTTAAAACGAGCTTAAACGGAGCATTTTAGGTTTAGGGGTAAAATGGTAATTTTGGTCAAAAGGTTGACTTTGAACGGCCCCACGGACCCCGATCAACGACGTCTCATCATCGACGACTCAATACGGTTGAACGACGGAAAGAAAATGAGGTTCGGATCGAAAACACGGTGTCGGACGCGCGTCGGCACCCGACGGGCGCGCACGGTGCGCGCCGGCACCCGGCACCCGACGGCTGCCGAGTTTTCTCGGCAGCTGCACGCAGCTAGGCCAGGCTGGTTGAGTTTTCTCGGCCAGCCTCTTCCCAGGTTCCCGGCGCCCAGGCTGCTCAACGCGCCACCTTCCTGGCGTCGCCCAGTGCGGCGGCGCCGCCTCCAGCCGCCACCACCTATCTCGCCGGATACCTCCTCCGACCGTCCATCGCCGGATTCCGGCATGAATAGTGCCCAGAAACTTCGCCGCAAAATCCTTCGAAGTCCTGTTTTTCCCAGATTTTCAACTCCAACCAAAACTCCGGCCGGCGACTTCCCGTCGCCGGCGACCACCCCCAACACCTCCGCCGGCGACCCCTCGTCGCCGGCAACCTTTCCCGACCAACCAAACATCCTAACATAGCCTATACATATACATGTATATACACACACTCACACGTATAACATACACACACACACGGCTTCCCAGCCTTGGCCGGCGGCCACCTGCCGCCGGCGACCACCGTCGTTCCCCCAGGCCTTGGCCGGCGACCCCCGTCGCCGGTCACCACCAACACCGTCCATGCACACATGCACGCACACAGGAAAACACACACACACACACATCACAAGGTGCTACCACACACACACCCACGGTTCTTGCTTGGCCGGTGGCCACCCGCCGCCGGCCCCCTCCACCTGAGCCCTCGCCGGCGACCTCCCGTCGCCGGCCCACTGGTCACGCATGGCGGCGCCACCATGCGCCGCCCACAACAGCGAACTCAACAAACACACACACTAGCACACCTAAACCCACACACACATGCACGTTCATACATATATACCTACTGTTCCGGCCATGCGCCGCCACCCACGGCGGCGCCACCTCCCCGACATCACCACCACACCACCAGCAGCTTCTCCGGCCACCGCTCCGGCAAGAGGACGAGGAGAGAGAAAGAAATCAGAGGAGAGAGAAAGGGTGAAGGGGTTAGGGTTTGGGGCTGTTTTTCACCGTTTTCCGGCGAACGAGAAATCGGATTTGAAATCCGAGACCTATCCTAGATTCGTCTCGTCGAGACGAACGTCATGTGCGAAAATCGTCCGATTCCGACAACGTTGAAATTTTCCGGCGACCGACCGGCGGCGGCGGCGCCGCGCCGGCGGCAGCGCGCCGGAAAATAGAAAGACAGAAAAGAAAAGACGAGAAAGGAGGACTTACTCGTTTTCATCGCTTTCGGCTCGTTCGGAGAAACGGTGAAAAACGAATCGGGAGAGCCTCTATTTATAGAATTCGGAAAATTACTATTCATCAAAAATATCTCCATCACTATTCATCCAAAATATCCCGTCACTATTCATCAGTTGATTTTTTCAAAGTTACTATTCACGTAAATATCTTCCGGTTTTCCGGATCTTCCGATTTTACCCTTTTCGTCGCCGTTCGAGCTACGGGTCTCCGATTGACCCCTAGTTCGTTTCTATTTTCTCGTCTTTCTAAGACACATCTTATGGTATGAAAATATTCTATATACCATGTCCAAGAAAATTATCCATCTAAGTCCCGTGTTAAACACGTATCTGAAACGCACGTAATAAATTAAACAGTCAAAGTAAACGCGCATACCTATTAAGTCATACGTTAAATATTTAATTTAATCAATTATGCTTATTTTGATCCGGGACGCTACACATAAAGTATGCATGTACATAATAATCACAGCATGTATTCACAGCACGTAAAGCTCAACAGTTCAGATATCATTTATGGAAAACAATAAACATGTTGAGTTTAGAAGTTACCCCCACCTCGTTCGGTGGTTACCACGTGATCTACGAGTACCGACAGATCGGATTTCACAAGCGAGTACCAAAGTCTCGTGTCTCAAACCTTGTGCCTCAAAGTTCAATTCAAAAGATAGCCTACATACGTTACATTGTTTCTTAGATCTTTACAAACGTATAATTAAAGTTATAAACGTTGCCGGCGGAAAAATGATCGTTAACGATGCGGTGGATCGAAAGATCTAAAGATTGGGATTGAGGAGACAAGGGTGAAAGTACAGTTTAAAGGGTTGAGATGAAAGAGGGTTCGATTAGGGTCGCAACAAAAAAAGAATGAGCTCAATCGGAGTTGAAACGAGCCCGAATGGAGCGTTTTAAGATCGACGAGTATCCTCCGGCATCTGCCCTACCGCGCACGGTCATTCACTCTCGGGGCACAACCGTGCGCGATCGTCCAGTAGCTCCTCTTGGTGCGCGCGCGACCGTGCGTGACCGCGCGCGCCCGTGCGCGACCGTGCACCTGAAAATGGAGCTTTTTGCCGGTGACCTCCCGTCATCGGCCACCACCTCCACGACTCACCGGCAACCCCGTTCCAACCTCCTCCATCTCCAGTTACCCCCAACGAACTCCGATGTGGGAACAAACCCTTCCCAACCTTCAAACTCACACAAACATGCATATATATATATACACAACACACACACATCCTTAAACACTTGGCTGGCGACCTCCAGTCGCCGGAAACCCATCGTCACAACCCGCCGACGCATCACCAGCGCCGGTCATCACTTTTCCCATGGCAGCACCATCTGTGCCGCCCCCAACAGAGATCACACATGAACACCACACACACACATATATGCATAACACAAACCCGACCCGATATAGCTCCGACGCCACCACCTACGGCAGCACCGTCCCTCCAACAAATCGCCCTCACCTTCGGGAGGACCTCCACAACATCTCCGGCGAAAAGAACGGAGGAAAAGAGAGAAAACTGAGGAGAGAGAACAGTTGGCTAGGGTTAGGGTTTAGGGTTTCAAGATGGTTTTTCGCCATTTTTCGGCGAACCAGAAGTCGGAATTGAAATCCGAGACCTGTTCTAGACTCGTCTCGTCGAGACCTACACCGTGTACGAAAATTGGCCGAAACCGATAACTTTGAAAATATTCCGGCGATCTCCGACGGCGGCACCACCACGCCGGTGGCGACGCCCGGAGGCCGAAAAAGAAACAAGAGAGAGAAGAGAGACTTACGTGTTTTCTCGTCGCTTTTGGCTCGTCGAAGAAAAGGGTGAGAAATGAATCGAGGGAGCCTCCTATTTATAGAATTTGGAAAAGTTACTATTCACCATAAATATCTTCTGATATTTCCGTAAATATCCCCTGATATTTCTGAATCCTCGTGGTTTACTCTTTTTATCGTTGTTCGAGCTACAGATCCCCGATTAACCTCTAGTTCATTTCTATTTTCTTATTTTTCCAACGCGCAACTAGTGATATAAAAATATCCTATATCCTATGTCTAGATAAATTATCCATCTCATACTCGCGTTAACACTTATCTGAAACACACGTATTTAATTAGACAGTCAAAATAAATGCTCGTAATAAATTAAGTCATGTATTAAATATTTAATTAATCAATTATGCTCGTTTTGATTCGGGGCGCTACATCCCTTATCCCTTAAAATAATTTCATCCTCGAAATTGAGCGCGTACTTAAGAACGTCGAAACTAGATACTCTGATTCCCGTGTCATTTAGTTCTTTCCATTTCTCATCAACGAAAAAGCTCAGACTTGCAAGTTCCTTGATTATTTGACTAAGCTCGACATTCTGAACTTTCGTCGGTCCTGAGCTTTCTCAATTCTTTCTCGATCCTTCCTGACCGAACCGCATTTCTGTTTTTCATTCTTCTCCTTCTTCAACTCATAATACTGATTGGTGATATATCTGCGCCCTTGACTTTTATCTGGTGATACCCATACCTTAAGTCAATCTTCGAGAACATACTGGCACCTCTTAATTGATCGAAGAGATCTTCAATCCGAGGCAGTGTTTACTTGTTCTCTATGGTCTGCTTGTTCGACTCTCGGTAATCGATACACTTTCGAAAGCTTCCATCCTTCTTCTTTCTGAAAAGCACCGGAGCTCCCCAAGGCGACACGCTTGGTTTGATGGAACCTTTGTCCAACAGTTCTGGTAATAGAACCTTCAGTTCTTATAATTCCTTCGGTGCCATCCGATATGAAGCTCTTGACACTGATGCCAATCCTGAAATGAGATCGATCTCGCAGATCACTTGGCGATCCGGTGGAGGACCAGGTAAATCCTCTGGAATTATATCCATGTATTCATTTATCACCAGCACCTTCTTGATAGTAGTCGGTTCTTACTCGGGGTTCATCATGTTGACCAACCAAGCTTCGCAATTTCCTTTGCCAAGCATCTCGATTGCCTTTAGGTCGAGATAAACCTTAAGTCAGCTTTAACTTATGTCCCATGAAAGATGAACTTCGGTTCTCCAGGTGTTGGAAAGACAACCTCTCATGCACTACACTTGTTCACTGCGTGATTTTATCGTAAGCCAATCCATTTCCATAATCACCTCAAATCCTTCATCTCTAACGCATATAGATCGACTAAAATAATTCTACTCCCAAGCGCGATCCTTAAACCTTGGCAAAGGTGTTTCGTTCGTATTGTTCTTCCCGATGGAATTCTAACTTCCAAAGTTTTCAGCTTTTATCTTATCGTGTTCATACCTCAACAGATCCAGGGTCACAACAATACTATAGACGAGAAGAATAAACAAGAAACGCGAGGGAAGAAGTAAACATGGATTCCATCGAATAGCAAAAGATAACTTGTATTCTTTATATATATATCCGCAAAAGATGGGTAGCTCATACATCCTTCAAAAGGTTCGTGTACATAGATACAAGGTGAGAGCTACTACATATCCATCTACATGTATAAAACTTAAGAGTTCATCGCCTATAACCTTTCTCTTGGCAGCCTCTGAGCAAGTAAAGGTAAATGCTCATACCTGGCCTGCTCCCGACCTTGGCCCTTGTGCTGCATGTATTGGATTCTTAAACTTCCAACATTCTCACGCTATATGCCCAAGTTCCCCACACTTATAGCAATTACGGGTTCCATAGAAACAGAGTCCCACATGCGACTTGCCACACTTGGAACATGAGTTCCCTGGCCTAGGAGTAGAGAGGAGTGGAACATTGTTAGTCCTTGGAAGTTTGTTTTGATCGGAGCTTTGACTTGGCTCGATCCACTTCCTCTTTTCAGGTATCTCGTCAACCTTCTCAGGTGGTAACACGTCCAAGTTCAGACGAGATGAGATCTCTTGGGCTCTTTCTAAGACATTGGCATAGGTCCTGTTTCCTTGTCCTGCCAAAATAGAACTGATCTCTGAACGAAGACCTTTCTCAAAATGTCGGGCCTTCTTGTCATCAGTGTCCACCAAGTGAGTGTCGTATCTGCTCAGCTGGTTAAACCTCCGCTCGTACTCTTCTACTGTCGAACTCTCTTGACGGAGGTGTAGAAACTCTATTTCCTTTTTATCTCGATAGGATTGAGGTATGAAGTGTTGAGTCACCACCTCCTTAAAATCCTCCCATGTCAGCTCCTCTCTTTGAGCTGGCACTAGGGTCCGCTCATACGAGTCCCACCAATGACTCGCTTCTTCGGTGAGATGGAAGATTGCACAAGAGACCTTCTGCTCCTGTGTACATGTTAAGTTCCAAATAACCGGTCGAGTGACCTTAGCCACTCTTCGGCGTTAGCTGGTTCACCTTTTCCATTGAACATCGGCGGATTGTAATGCCGAAACTGTTCGTATATCAAATTCGGATCGGCCTTGTTGGTGGGAGTGTGGTTCGAGTCACCTCAAAGTGTTGTGCCAGTCCCTTAAGGACGACCACTAAATCCACCATTGTAGCATTCACATTTTGTTCGGGTGGATTCGCATTTGGCGGAGCATCCACATTTGGTTCCGGTGGATTTACATCTTGTTCTGTTGGATTTTCAGTTGGCAGATTCACAGTTGGTGGCTGGACCTTTCGTGGTCGACCTCGAGGCATAATTCTAAAACAAACTGCGATAACTATCCCTTATAATTTACCCTATGTAACCCAACAATCTTTAACATCAATTAAACAATAACTAGTACCACAGTACCAGTAAACGTTACTCCATAAATCATACGATAAACTCAATAAATTTTCCATCATTCATTTGTCATCATAGCTCGTTTATCATCGTAGTATAACATGATCTGTCATTCATTTATCATCGTAGCATATCATGGTCATGTTGGATAGCGTATACCCAACTTCCATAAATTAACCAGAAAAATGCAACATAAGTAAAAACATCGTAAAATGCATCATAGACATCCACACACGGTTTCCTATAGACCTCAAGTTTCAAAACCAATCTTACGTATCACAACCACGAACCGGAAAACACACCAACTAGCTCACCCTGTTGTAAACAAAGGCCAATGGTAATCTCAACTGTCAGTCACATAAACTCTACTATTGCAAATGACCATTTACGCACACGAGCTCACGTTGCTGCAGTCAGCGGCCCTTGTGGTTACCCACATGAGCTCACGCAGCTGCAGTCAGCGGCCCTGTGGCGGCGGACAAAGGCAGTGCGTCAATTGTAGTGACATCAAGATGGTTTTTAAACGATCTTTTTATCATGGTTGTAGTGACGTCAATGAGGTTTTGAAAGACCCTTCCATCATGAAACTAAATCTGTAACACTTCTTCAAACCTTTACCGATCTTTATCTGATAAGCAAGATAGCACTTAGCAAATAACCACTCTTGATTATAGTGAGACACGTGTAGAGAGAGGAGGGTGCTTATCCGTTTCTTTTCGAAAAGATCTTCTCATTTTAAAACACATTTTCCTCGTTTAAAATGCATAGCACACAATGTGAAACACACGGCTCTAAGAACACTCAACTATACTCGTTGTATTTCTAACATATGGTGCTTTTTATGGGCCACCAGTCCATTCTTAACATGACATATGGTGCTTTTTACGGGCCACCAGTCCATCTCTATCATGACGTATGGTGTTTTTTACGGGCCACCAGTACATCCCTATCATGACTTAAGACATCCGTCCTCGTTCATCGTATCATAAACTTTGCATGAAACAGTAATCATAAAGTATGCATGTACATAATAATCACAGCATGTATTCACAGCACGTAAAGCTCAACAGTTCAGATATCATTTATGGAAAACAATAAACATGTTGAGTTTAGAAGCACCTCATTCGGTGGTTACCACGTGATCCACGAGTACCGACATATTAGATTTCACAAGCGAGTACCAAAGTCTCGTGTCTCAAACCTTGTGCCTCAAAGTTCAATCCAAAAGATAGCCTACATACGTTACATCATTTCTTAGATCTTTACAAACGTATAATTAAAGCTATAAACGTTGCCGGCGGAAAAACGATCGTTAACAATGCGGCGGATCGAAAGATCTAAAGATTGGGATTGAGGAGACAAGGGTGAAAGTACAGTTTAAAGGGTTGAGATGAAAGAGGGTTCGATTAGGGTCGCAACAAAAAAAGAATGAGCTCAATCGGAG
The DNA here is from genome assembly GCA_954870855.1 of Scutellaria minor. NCBI lineage: Eukaryota > Viridiplantae > Streptophyta > Magnoliopsida > Lamiales > Lamiaceae > Scutellaria > Scutellaria minor. The sequence goes on along the minus strand of OX940726.1, from coordinate 6,081,358 downwards.
TTGAAACGAGCCCGAACGGAGCGTTTTAAGATCGACGAGTATCCTCCGGCTTCTGCCCTACCGCGCACGGTCATTCACTCTCGGGGCACGACCGTGCCACCGCACACGACCGTGTGCGATCGTCTAGTAGCTCTTCTTGGCGCGCGTGCGATCGTGCGTGACCGCGCGCGCCTGTGCGTGACCGTGCACCTGAAAATGGAGCTTTTTGCCGGTGATCTCCCGTCATTGGCCACCACCTCCACGACTCACCGGCAACCCCGTTCCAACCTCCTCCAACTCCGGTTACCCCCAACGAACTCCGGTGTGGGAACAAACCCTTCCCAACCTCCAAACTCACACAAACATGCATATATATATACAACACACACACACATCCTTAAACACTTAGCTGGCGACCTCCAGTCGCCGGAAACCCATCGTCACAACCCGCCGACGTATCACCAGCGCCGGTCATCACTTTTCCCATGGCGGCACCATCTGTGCCGCCCCCAATAGAGATCACACATGAACACCACACACACATATATGCATAACACAAACCCGACCCGATATAGCTCCGACGCCACCACCTACGGCGGCGCCGTCCCTCCAACAAATCGCCCTCACCTCCGGGAGGACCTCCGACAACATCTCCGGCAAAAAGAACGGAGGAAAAGAGAGAAAACCGAGGAGAGAGAACAGTTGGCTAAGGTCAGGGTTTAGGGTTTCAAGATGGTTTTTCGCCGTTTTCCGGCAAACCAGAAGTCGGAATTGAAATCCGAGACCTGTTCTAGACTCATCTCGTCGAGACCTACACCGTGTACGAAAATCAGCCGAAACCGACAACTTTGAAAATATTCTGGCGATCTCCGGCTGTGGCACCACCATGCCGGTGGCGGCACCCGGAGGCCGAAAAAGAAACAAGAGAGAGAAGAGAGACTTACGTGTTTTCTCGTCGCTTTTGGCTTATCGAAGAAAGGGGTGAGAAATGAATCGGGGGAGCCTCCTATTTATAGAATTTGGAAAAGTTACTATTCACCATAAATATCTTCTGATATTTCCGTAAATATCCCCTGATATTTCCGAATCCTCGTGGTTTACTCTTTTTATCGTTGTTCGAGCTACAGATCCCCGATTAACCTCTAGTTCATTTCTATTTTCTTATTTTTCCAACGCGCAACTAGTGATATAAAAATATCCTATATCCCATGTCTAGATAAATTATCCATCTCATACTCGCGTTAACACTTATCTGAAACGCACGTATTTAATTAGACAGTCAAAATAAACGCTCGTAATAAATTAAGTCATGTATTAAATATTTAATTAATCAATTATGCTCGTTTTGATTTGGGGCGCTACATCACCACCATGCCACCGCATCGTCGTGCTGCTGCAATTGTCGGTGCACTCTCTCAATCTCCCTATCTCTTTATTCGCCTCTGATGAGTGTCGTTTTTTATATGTTTTTACGTACATTTATGTATTCTTTAGAGTACATTTGGGTATGTTTTCATAGTGATTTATATGATTATCATGTATAAGTTCATTTGATGGCTTTTGGAGTTAGTTTCATGTTTTTAGTGGAAAAAATGCGAGTTTTGGCTTACACACGCAGTTGTGGGAGAAATAATATAACTCTTGATATACAACTTCAAATTGAATGATATTAATTTTTTTGAAAAGATAAGGAAGATATTTACAACTTTCATATTCGTCACTTCTCCTAATTCTCTCTTCAATAAAGTAGAATATTTAGAGAAGACAAAGGCTGTGACATTCGGTTTCGTCCCAATATGACTTTAGTATTTTGGCCATAACTTCCTCTAAAAAATTGATATTGAGTTGAAACTTTTGGTAATGGAAAGCTAACTTCAAGGGCTACAATTATTATGAAGAACATAAAGTCAAATTCTTCTGTGTTGACCGCACACGATCCGTGCTATGGGGCACGACCGTGCTAAATAGGGCAAAGAGTTTATGCGGTGGTGCACGAGTGATCGTGTCATGGGGCACAACCATACCCAAATGACTCAAATTGACGTAAAACCTCAATTCTTGGCATATTTTACACTTCTAATCCATTTGGAAGTTCCTCGAGATGTTATATTTCGACTTCTACTTGGTTTAGGAGACATTCAAACTCTTATATAACCATGAAATTGGTGGAAAAGATAGAGATATCATAAATCATAAACACACAGAGAGGGAGAAAAATCAATAGTTTGAGAAGCATCCGAAGAAAGAGGCGAGCGCGATAGATCATATTCGAAGGTACTTTAGTGGAGATCAAGTGGATCAAAGGATTGGAGAAGCGGGAGATCACATTTCCTAGAGTTTTTTTTTTCTTTCCTATAGTTAGATATGATGTTTTATGATTTGTCTATGAGTTGTTTGATAATCATGTATAGCTAATTTTCTAGGGTTTCTAGGATTTATTAATAGTTTAATCTGAATCATTATGGATCTTTGATTTTAATTCAAGTTCTTAATTTGTGAATCCTATTTGTGTATTTATGTTTTGATTGCTTGTTTGATTGTCCGATTGGTAATTGAACATGTTTAAGTAATTGAGTTAAAATTCAGGAGAGATGAGATTTAATGATAGAAGAATAAACACATGACACATAAGTATAATTAAATCGAGAGATTAATGAACTTATGTGATGAGAAATCAATCTTAGGAGCTTTTGGGAGTTATTATGTTTTAATCAGATTGAGTAGGGATACCTCTGGTAGCATAATAACCAACTGGTTAACTGACTTGGGAGAGCTGTTAATTCGATATTTGTGATTGTTCATATAGGGGGAATAATTAATAAACTTGGTTGGTTAAAGTGATATTTTGATGAGAGTTAGATGAAAGCATGTCCTAGAACCTGTCTTCGTTATATTGATTTATCGTGTTCATTAGTTGTTTTATTTTGTTTTAGGTTATTTATTTGAAATATTGATATTCGTTTGCCTAAATAAAATTAGGTGTTGATTTTGGGTAATCAATCAGTTCTAATTGGATAGTCTCTGTGGGATCGACCTTTCTCACCACTTCTACAATCTACACTCACTACAAGAAAAATGGCCTTTAACAACCCCTCAAAGACAACCATTTTTATGAACTTGTGTTATCTTTTTGAATTAACAACGCTTTTACAACGCGAGCGTTGTCTTTGTTCAAAAAAATCGACCAAAGACAATGGTTTTTTTTGGATAAGACAACGCTTTTTTCATAGGGTTGTTAAATAGAGAATTTTTTTAAAAATAGACAACGATTTTTTTGGATAAGACAACGCTTTTTCATAGGGTTGTTAAATAGCGAAATTTTTTAAAAATAGACAACGCTTTTTTGGATAAGACAACACTTTCTCGTAGGGTTGTTAAATAGCGTGTTTTTTTAAAAATAGACAACGCTTTTGTGCAACGCTTTTTTCAAAGTGTTGTCAAATAGCTTATTTTTTTAAAAATAGACAACCCTTGTATGCAACGCTTTTATGCGTTGTCTTTTCATAGTACCTTTTCACCAATAGACAACCCATTGTGCAACGCTTTTTTTATGTGTTGTGTTAATTATAAATTAATTCATATTTAATTTAATAATATTTAAAAAATGTAACTAATATATAATGTTATCTTATATTATTTGCATTAATATTATCTTATATGAAAAAACTCATAATTTTAAAAAATAGTATTTTTATAAAATACTATTTTGAATTAATTAAGAAACTACACCTAAAATATTACTCTCACCCTTTTATATAATAATACAAAATTTAGAAGTTATTTTAAACTCTAATTCGAAAATTATGTTTTATAATTCATAAATTATGAATGTTTCTCTAAAATATAAATAAAGATAAAATGAGTTTGGTTTCAAAATTAATACAAAAAAATAAATTATTTTATAAAACAAAAAAAAGAATTATATAAATCATATATATCAATAAAAATAAAGAATATGAAATAAAAAATTGAGTATTAATTAAAGCTAGGGGTCGAACCATAGACCTCAAGTGGGAGAGCATCACCAATTTTACCAAACATATCTTTGCTTATTATTTTCCAAGGTTTAATATTAATACGCAAATGATAAATTCTTATACACAATTTGCACTTGGGTTTTTTCAAATACCCACACGTCTCCATCGATTCCTTTCCACCCCACCAAAATCCCAAATCCTTGCCGCCCAATTCTCTATCACCTTTCCACCACCAAGGCCCACTGCCTCGCCGCTCAACCCACCGCCATTGCTTAGTGGTCGCCACTTTGTCCGCCGATTGTATTTTCTCTACGTCTCGCCGTTGCCCAGAAATCCACCGCCGTCCCGTCTCCACTGCCGCCCAGCAGAATCACCACGTCTCTCTCTGCTTCTCTTCTCATCGACACACCGCAGGTTTGCCGCTAATACCTCTCTCTCTCACACACACATATAGAGACCTGTCTTCTCAACTGACTACTCAATGCCCTAATTTAATTATTTCATATTGTAGGTCACAAGTCTTATGAAATTTATTAGGAAAACTTCGTAATTGTTTGAACTTTGTGATTATTAGGGAAAAACCTAATGTTAAGTGGAATGATGTTGCTGGATTGGAAAGCATAAAACAGGCACTGAAGGAGGCCGTAATTCTCCCTGTGAAGTTCGTACAGTCCTTTACTGGTATTTCAATTTTTTTTTCCATTTTTGGTCTGTGTTTTTTATTTGAATTTTATGTTCGTTTGTGCTTATGGTGCGTCCGATGTATGGAAAATAGTTGTTGATGTGTAGTGGTCTTTTTGTGTTGTCTGGTTAGCCGTCCTATTTTGACACAATAAGCTTTTATTTGTGTGTTTGAATTCATGCATGTTTTTAAGAACCAAAAATGGCGAAGTATGATTTTGGGGCTTGCAGATACGGATAAGGATAAGCGGTCCAGAATAAAAATTAAAAAAGGGCCAAGAATGTCTCTATTGTATTGCTTTCTTTTCTGTGAAATTGTAACTCATGTCAGGTTCCTGGCCAATTGATTTCTGACCATGCATTAAGTTATTTGTTAGATGTCTGCTACTTATATTAGATGATTCAGATCATGAGTGCAGCTATATCCCTGTGAAGGAGACCCTTGTTTCCAATGTTAATACTTTATGCAATCTGTACAAGTGTGAAATTATCAATTTTTATGTTGTTTTTCATATGAGCTTAGTGAAGATATTCAACTACACACATAGTTTTCCATTAATAACAAGATTATGTGGCGTTCAATATACTCTAATACGTTTAGATTGGGAATTGAGCTTGTTGCTACATCACTTGAAAGTTCCATGAGAGTTCCATGAGCGAGGAATGAGCAGAGAACAAATACTACTTTAGATTCTTAGAACTGTGGAAAGATAGAGTATTTAGTCAGTAATGCCATTTGTATTCTCTAATTCATATCTAGAAGCTCACTATTTGACTGTGTTAAAATATCATGGAGTTGAAAGATTATGTTGTTTATGATGGAACCGACGGATCGCCGGCTCTATGCTATCAGAATCGGGATCCAAGGATAAAATGCAGCGGAAAGTAATCATACCCTTGTAGACCTCTTTGATCTTCTGATGTATTCCTCTGAGCCCTTCTCGAACGTTGCGTGGCCAACGATCCTTCGAGAAAAATCAGTTCTGCTCTCTCTCACTTATCACGTGTTTTCTGTGATCTGTGTTCTGTGTTATGAGAGGCGCTGATGAAAAGAGCTATATATAGGCTACACCAGGGACCTAGAGGAGGAATTGGGTTGGGCCTCCTGATGGGCTTTAGTATCCTGTGTTCGGCCCGAACACATAACTTAAGCCCATCAATAATAATTCAGTCCACTAGAGAATTATTATTGAACTACCGTCCCAATACCATATTTAATATGGGCTCCTTCTTATTATGTGTACATTTATTTCCCCGTGTTTAAGATATCAAATGTCCGTAAATTAAATAAGTTACTGACAACTTAATTAATTTACATCTAATTCCAAGAGTAGTACCACTCATCCTTATTATCATGTCGGATTAAATCCACCTGCAGGGTTTACATGATAATCCTTATGAGCTCCTCAAGGGGACATTATCATCCTAAATAATTAGGACACGGATTCCTTCTATAATCAACAGAACACCATATAAACAATGCTATCTCCCAACTCACCGAGTTTATTGATTTATGAATAAATCTCACCCATTGGCAAATTAAAGAAATAAACACTGAGCATACGTGCCCGTTATTATATAGGGATTAAGAAGATGTACATCCATAATAACAGAGGTCTTGTTCTATTATATAGTCAGTATAAAACGAACAACCTCAAATGGTCCTGCTCAATACACACAAAGTGTACTAGTGTAGTTTTATAGTCAAGACAGACTAATACCAAACTACACTACAACCATTCCGATGATTTGTCCAAATCCATCTTGGTTGTGAGCTACTATTTATAATTTATAAGAAACTGATAACATGATCTTTTGTGTGGCACCACACACCAAGTTATCTATAATATAAATTAATTGGACATTGCATAAACATATATAACAAATATAAAATGCAAACATATGACCAATGTGATTCTCATTCCATAAACGATATTCATACAAAAAGCTAGGCTTATAGTATACATCCTAACAGTCTATCTATATTGTATGATAGATTGGGGTGACAGTCATAAATGTGCAGAGCAGTAGAAAAAGATTCATGTATATAGCTAAGTAATGCATAATAAAATGTATAGAACTGTATGATTAATGTCCTAACGAAGAATCTACCAGGCCAAATTGGTGATCTAGTCCAGACTACTAAATGCACCTCTCATGCAACCAAAGGATGATTTTTCAGTGGTTTAAAAAAATCAAAAGTTCAAAGGCTATTTAGGATGAGTGTCATTGACTGTACATGTTGAAAGTTTAAAGTTTGTTCCTGAATCACTAACATTCTGCTTGAAATAAGTTTTTGTTGCCAAGACAATCAACTCGTGAGTTCAGGAAACATCTTGAATCTTGTAGCAACCTTTCAGCCCCTCTTGGATTTGGATAAAGTAGGAGTATGAAACTTTTTGATCTTCTCGTTGAATGTTAATGGGAAAGCTTCTCTGGTTGCTAGTAGAAATTGATTTGTGGTATAAATTATTGTTTCAGCAGTTATGAGTCTATCTAATAGGGAATAACAATGTGACAGCTGTATTGAAATAAAAAAATGCCTTCGACTACTCTTTGCTGATTGTGGATTTTACTTGAAAAACATTCCTTAAAGATCTTTGCCTGACCTTTCTGATTTCTACTGCTGTGTCCCCCAAGTATGGCTGAATCAACTCGCTCTTATCTGCCTTAGTCTCAGAACATGCACATTATCTCTACCTGATAGTGATCCTCATTCTTGAGAAAACCATTAAAAGTTCATTGTCGTCTTTGAAAAGAAATGTGTAGCTGTAAAAGTGAGGAGCCGATGGGCTATCTCTATCACAGCTTGATTCCCAGTCACTCGGGTTGGATAAAATATTAGGACAAGTTTCGTCATATTTGAGCCAAGATAAATTATTCCAAATTTGGCCAAATTAAATGAGTTAATATGGTCGACTAATAGTGATGTATGATAAGAGAGAGGTAGACAAGTGAAACTCTGTGATTGATTTACTAAACTAAGCAACTTTTGCTTATTTTTTCTAAAATTTTGGTAGGTTGAAGCGACAAAGAAGAAACAGCCTGGGAAATCCTTTTATACAAAATGAACAGACACATGTATCAATCCACTAGAGGCTGCCAAGAGGTTGAATATTGATTGGGATTCATGCTGCTGAGATTGAGGATGCTGGGTCCGATGATGTTGAAGTTCCTCCAACTGTGGTTGGTTTTTCTTTCCTCTAGATACTGAAACTTTAATATTTGGCAATCAAGCTTGACTTCACATCTAAAGCTTTCTTCTCATTTGCATGCTGATAGCTAGCAAGATTAATCTATTTTGTTTAGCTTATCAGTTTACATCTTTGACTTTAAAAAATTGATTATGGGCTGATTACATTGTTAAATGTATTTGTTTATTCGGTTAGAGTTGATGCAATGATCTTAGCGATATTTATATTATGACTGAACTATTCAACAATCTTTTCTTCATTGTGATGACTGCTCTCTGTTGATTATGGTGAAAGAGAAGTTGAATGTAGTCTTATCATTGAGTGAAATTATAAAGCTTGTCTACCCTGCTTTAAATCTAACTGATTATTACATTCTGATTGCAGGGATATGGAGCTCTTTACTTGATTACTGCATTTTCGGTCATTATTGGTATCTCTGTCGTGCTGATTCTATTTTTTAATTCTCTCTAATAATTAGTAGACACAGTGCATTGCAACACTATTACACTTAATCTTTTTTATTATATTGGTCATTATGGCAGATCAATGAAATTATAACTACCGAACAAGTTCCAGTTTTGTTTTTCTGTTGGGAAATTAGTTGTGGTTAATTAATTTGTGTTTATAAATATTGTATAAGTTCCTTTTTAATTTGGAGAGAGACAAAGAGAGTAAAGCAGGTGGAAGCAACACTTGTAGATAATAAAAGTGGCGTTAAAGAGTTAAAATGAGAGATGAGAGGTGTTGTTTGTGTTGAATAAATATCCTGAGTTTCCCATCAATGCTTTATCTACTTTCCATGTAATCCCTTTATTACTTCATCTGGGAGTGTATAATCTAGTTTGTCATTGTGGACCAATGAGACTCGACCTCTTAGCTTTGACTGATAACTCATCATGTCTGTCTTTTATTTGGCATCACTGATAATGCTTCACACTTGTCAGACACTGTATATACTCACATTTAATATTTCTATTTGGATAAGCAATTAAAATAGTTGCACTATTGTGCCAATTGGTATAGAAGAGGAGTGTTGTTCTGTTTGGAGGTTGGGTGACCAGTTTATGAATCCTCAGCTTGTTACATGCATTGATCTATTTTTTCAGGTAAGAGGCACCCGTGGAGAGCTTTTCTTTTGTATGGTCCACCTGGAACAGGAAAGGCATACTTGGCCAAGGTTGTTGCTTGTGAAGCTGACTCAACGTTCTTTAGGTACCTTATCTTCCTCAATCATGTGTCTGCTTCTGCATTTTCTGTTTGTGGTTAATAGATAACATATTAGGTTGTGAAACATATCATTGATTAACAAATTTGTTGTCGGATTTTTATCTGTACACTTCATGCATCTTTTCCTGCTTTCCGTTTCAACGATCAAGTTCTTAGGCTGTAAAGATGGTCATTACCAACTGCTCTTTTCTTTCTGTGTTTCTTCTTCAGACATGGTTTCGAAATGGATGGGTGAAAGTGAAAAGCTAGTTTTTAATCTCTTGCAAATGGCATGTGAATGAATATATGTTTCAATGAATACTATTTTGAATGAATAAAATAGAATAAACTTAGTTATGTTAGTATCTGAAATGTGAGTAACCTTCACCCAATTAATCTTTATATGTTTCCATATAGTTTCGAATCAAATTAGGAGAATTCTTCCATGAATTGATCATCTCCAAGAAATAAAAATGAATGTTTATTTATTTCCAATAGGTATGTAATTACCTAAATCAATTTCCACCTTACTTACCCAAAGAATCAATGACTAATAACAACTACTTGTTGGGTTTGTGACGGAGATGATAGCTTGACTTACTGATGTTCTACTTCTGTTTTGTTATAACTGGTTAACCACTGAATGCTCAAGCATACATTAACTAACTATGCTGAATTAGTGTACTTAGTTTATCAATGGTTGCTGAAATGTGATTATTTGTTAATTAGTTTATTTCCTACTTGAGATGGACAAGGAATGGATGTTGAAGGACAGGCTCTCAGATGAATACAAGGCTGGGGTTGAGTCTTTTATGTATTTTGCATTGCAAAATATAGATGATGTCAATGCAATGTCTTGTCTATGTTTAGATTGTGGTAATCTTAGGAAATGGAAACATGTCATTGTTAGGTTGCATTTGTTGACTAAGGAAATTGATAAAACATATCATACATGGATGTGGCATGGAGAGAGATCTAAGCCAGGAATGTCTATGATGATGGTGATCAGTTTAGGGGAAATGAATATAATTTTGGGAAGGAAGAACCTATTGACATGGTACATGCTGGATATGAATACACTAATCAAAATCGAAATGAATTTGGTAAATTGCTTGAGGATGCAGAGAAACCTCTATATCCTGGATGTACTTTTTTCACAAAGTTGTCTACCATTATGAAATTGTATAACTTAAAGACAAAATTCTGTTGGAGTGATAAAAGTTTTACTGAGCTGCTTAGTTTGGTTAGACAAATGCTTCCTCCCCAAAATGAATTACCTTCATCTTTGTATGATGCAAAGAAAACATTAGTTGCATTGGGGATGGAGTATGAGAAAATTCATGCATGTTCAAATGACTGTGTCCTGTATCGTAAGGAGTACAAGGACCTTACTAATTGTCCTAAGTGTGGTATCTCAAGATGGAAATTGGGCAAAAATTCTAAGATTTGTGAAGGAATTCCAGTAAAGGTCCTTCGGTACTTCCCACCTATTCCAAGGTTTCGACGGATGTTTCGAAACAAGGAGATATCTAAGGACTTGACTTGGCATGCTGATAATCGAGTTGTTGATGGTTATTTGCGTCATCCAGCTGATGCACCATCTTGGAAAGTAGTGGACCATAGGTGGCCTGAATTTGCTTCCGACTCAAAAAATCTCAGATTGGCTCTATCATCAGATGGGATCAATCCTCATGGTATGATGACTTCTACGTACAGTTGTTGGCCAGTAATGTTGATCACATATAATCTTCCTCCATGGTTGTGTATGAAATGAAAATTTATGATGCTCACTATGTTAATTGGTGGTCTTAAACAGCCGGGGAACGACATTGATGTTTATTTGTCACCCTTAATTGAGGACTTAAAACTTCTATGGAAAGTAGGTATCGAAACTTATGATAGTTTTCGAGATGAAAGCTTCCTACTTAGAGAAGTGTTGTTGTGGACCATCAATGACTTTCCAGCTTATGGAAACTTATCAGGTTGTATTATATAAGGCTATCGTGCGTGTCCTATTTATGGTGATAAAACTTACGCAAAAAGGCTGAAACATAGTAGGAAAATATCGTATATGGGTCACAGAAGGTTTCTCCGTGCTACTCATCCTTATCGAAGATAAAAAAAGTCATTTGATGGTAATCAAGAGTTTGACCCTGTCCCAATACCTTTGAGTGGTCGTGATGTTTTTAAAAGAGTCTCAGAAATCCAATGTACGTGGGGCAAAAAGAGTTGTAACAACGAGTCCAAGGTAAATGAAGATAAGCCATGTTGGAAGAAGAAATCAATTTTTTTTGAACTCGAGTATTGCTAGCACTTACATGTGAGACATGTTCTGGATGTGATGCATATTGAGAAGAATGTATGTGAAAGTCTAGTCGGTACATTGCTTAACACTCCAGGCAAGACGAAAGATGGAATAACAGCTAGACTAGATCTTGTGTTAATGAAAGTTAGAACAGACTTGGCACCAAATGTCACGCCCCAGAACCTTTCACTTAAAATATCAGAGTTTTTCTTTTCATTTTTGGGGGGCGTGAAGAGAGAAAGGAGGAAAAAGGCGAGCATGATACAAAATAGAAAGAAACAGGAGGGAATAAGAAGGGATACACTTAAAACATCGGATACAACCGATAAAAGGAAGTTTAAAACCTTACGTAGCGGAAAAACATCAGGATCTTTTACAAAGAGGAAGAAACACAATTTTCTTTTACAAACGTGGAACATCATTTTACAAACGAACAACATATCTTTAAAAAGATAAAACCGGAAGATGGACTCAGCTGATAGGACACCCCTCTCTCTACGCGTCATGAATCTCTTCATCTCCTGTAGGGTTAGTACAGAATAGGGGTGAGTACGTTGAATACACTCGTGGGGATACTTTCCAAGTTCAAACAATCAATCATATAAAAGTTCAGCATATAAACACATCACATATTGACACGTAGCTTAGAAATGAACCGTAGTCCCTTCGTAGCATAGATATGGACCGAAGTCCCTTCGTAGCACAATTATGGACCGAAGTCCCTTCGTAGCATAGATATGGACCGAAGTCCCTTCGTAGCATCACCATTGTAAAACAAACACAGTATATAAACACAACATGTAGAGTTCAACAATTCATATATCACATAGGGAAAACAGTAAACACATAGAGTTTAGAAGTTACCCCTACCTCGTTCAGTGGTTACCACGTGAGTCGCAAGTACCAATGATCCCGTATCTCAGATCTCGTGTCTCAAATCCCGTGTCTGAAATCCTGTATCTCGATATTCAATCCAACTGATAGCCTACATACGTAACAGTGTTCTTAGATCCTTAAAAATATATAATTAAAGCGATAACAGACTCCGGCGGAGAAACGATCGTTATCTACGCAACGGATCGAGAGATCTAAAGATTGGGATTGAGGAGACAAGGGTGAAAGTTTAGTTTAATAGGATGAGATGAAAGAGGGCGAGATTAGGGTCGCAACAAGAAAAGAATGAGCTCAATCGGAGTTGAAACGAGCTCGAACGGAGCGTTTTAAGATTGAGGGGTATTTCCCCACGACCGCCCTACCGCGCACGGTCAGTCACTCCCGGGGCACGACCGTGCGCGATCATCCAGTAGCTCCCATTGGCGCGCGCGCGACCGTGCGCGACAAAACACCTGAAAATTGAGCTTTTTACCGGTGACCTCCCATCACCGGCCACCACCTCCACGTCTCACCGGCAACCCCATTCCAACGTCCTCCATCTCCGATTACCCCAACGAATTCCGGTGTGAGAACAAACCCTTCCCAACCTCCAAACTCACACAAACATGCATATATAAATACAACACACACACACCCATAATCACTTGGCCGACGACCTCCAGTCGCCGGAAACCCATCGCCACAACTCGCCGGCGCATCACCAGCGCCGGTCATCACCTTTTCCATGGCGACACCATCTGTGCCGCCCTTAACAAAGATCACATACGCACACACAAACCCAAGCTTTTCACCCCAAAACCATTCACACACAACTCCGGCCACACCACCTCCTCCGGCGGCTCCACCACCCCCAACCTGTGGTCCTACACTCCGGGATGGCTATCTACCACTCCGGTGAGGAAAACGAGAGAGAGAACAAGAAACGAGAAGAGAGAAAAGGTGATGAACCAAACAAGGTTTTTCCGGTGGTTGACCGGCTATTTGCCGGCGATCCGACCGTCGGAACGGAGAAACAAAACCGTCACTAGACTCGCCTCGACGAGAGCTCAACCTATGCGAAAATAGTTCGATTCCGACAACTTTGAAAATATTCCGGCGATCGCCGGTGGTGGCGCGCCGAAGGTCGAAAAAGAAAAAAGAGAGAGAAGAGAGAAAGACTTACTCGTAAACGTCGCTTTAGGCTCGTTCGAAGAAAGGGTGAGAAATGAATTGGGGGAAGCCCCTATTTATAGAAATTGGGAAAAGTTACTATTCACCAAAATATCTCGTTCCACTATTCACGTAAATATCTTCTGATATTTTCGAAACTTCGTGCTTTGCCCTTTTCATTGCCATTTGAGCTACGGGTCTCCGATTGACCCCTAGTTCGTTTCTATCTTCTCGTCTTTCCAAGACACATCTAATGGTATAGAAATATCCTATGTTCCATGCCTAATAAAATTATCGATCTAAATCGTGCATTAAACACTTATCTGAAACGCACGAAAGTAATTTAAACAGTCAAAGTAAGCGCACATACTTATTAAGTCATATGTTAAATATTTAATTAATCATTTATGCTCGTTTTGATCCGGGGCGCTATACCAAAGGTGGGTGACAAAAAAACTTTCTTGCCACCAGCTTGTTACACACTAAGTAGAGAAGAGAAAAGAAAGGTTTGTAAGACATTGATGGGAATTAAGGTCCCTACGGGGTACTCGTCTAATGTCAGAAATTTGGTCTCAATGAAAGAATTGAAGCTTGTTAGTCTGAAGTCACATGACTGCCACACTTTAATGCAACAATTGCTTCCAGTGGCTATACGGGGTGTTTTGCCTGATAATGTGAGACATGCAATCACTTGGTTGTGCTTCTTTTTTAATATGATATGCAACAAAGTTATAGATGTCTCAAAATTGGATGAAATTCAAAAGGAGATTGTGACAACCTTGTGTTTACTTGAAAAGTATTTTCCTCCCTCGTTCTTTGATATCATGGTTCACCTAATTGTTCATCTTGTTCGGGAGGTGAAATTGTGTGGACCAATCTGGTATAGATGGATGTATCCATTTGAGAGATACATGAAGGTCTTAAAAGGATATGTGCGAAATCGTAATCGGCCTAAAGGGTGTATAGCTGAAAGTTATATTGCCGAGAAGGCTGTGGAATTTTGTTCAAACTACCTTTCTAGTGTTCACACAATTGGAATCCCATCTAAACATCGACAAGTTAACATGACTAGGCCATTATCAACTGCAAAAGTGCTCCAAGCTAGTCCTGATGATTTGAGACAAGCTCATCTCTATGTTTTGACAAATGACATTGAGATTGAACCGTATACAAGGTGATCTCACTAACTCATTAAACCTTATACGTTATTATTCTTCTATTGATCTCGTTACACTTTTGTAGTCAACATATGGCTCACCTAAAGCTAACTTCTGGAAGAAAGTCGGAGAAACAACTCTTGGATGAACATAACAAGACATTTATTAATTGGATAAAAGATCGAGTACATATTATATCTCTAACCCGTCCTATTGGATTTTATAATTACAAGGTGAAAATGTTAATTACAACTTGTTGTATTATAGGTTTCAAATGAAATTAATCATTCAAATGGTCAAGTGTCAGAGAAGTTAAAGTTGATTGCAAGTGGTCCCGAAAATGATGTGTTGAAGTACTCTAGTTACATGATTAATGGAGTTACTTATCATACGAGGGAGTGTGATAGTATACGAGCGGTTCAAAACTCAGGCGTTAGTTTGGTTGCAAAAACCATGCAAGTGGCTAGTGCAAAGGACAAAAATCCAGTTGTGACAGACATGATTTATTATGGAGTTATTGAAGAGATATGGGAACTTGATTACCACAATTTTCGCATTCCAATGTTCAAATGTAATTGGGTTGAGCACAATAATGGAATTAAAATAGATGATCTTGGTTTCACAACAGTAAACCTCAATAGAATTGGATTCAAATCTGATCGGTTCATATTGGGTAGTCAAGCTAAACAAGTCTTCTACATTGAAGACGCTCGAGATCCTGCATGGCATGTTGTACTTTCAACCCCCAGTAGAGAGTATTTTGATCACATTAATGATGATGATTTAGAAGAATGTAACATGGACCATCAATGTTTTACAATGGGGATGCCTCCATTAGATGTTGATGGTGTAGATGAGAATGAAACATCATGTGTGCATGAAGATTGTGATGGGATTTGGATTGATAATTGTACTTCCTAGTATGTAAGGATGTTTTTGGTATATAACATCTGAACGTATTGATTTTCTCTTATGATATTCTACTTGTTTGTTAAATATTTGTCACCTAACTGAATGTCATTATGTTTTGTAGGTTCGAATCATGGTGAGTCGTAGACGAGCTTCTGCAAAAGAAGATGAGACAATTGAGAAGAGTAAGAATAATCTGCGAAAGGATAAAAATGTAGCAAGTTCAAATGAAGTTGATAAAGATTGGGAAGCTCGGATGATGAGGACAACTCTAGGTCTAGAGAGAAGAGTACACGCACAAAAAGAATATATAGGGATGCTACTTATATGCATGCTCTTGCAATATAAAGAGCACAATGTTTCAAAAAGAAAGTAATGTTCAATAACAAAGGTCAGCCGATTGGGCCTTATGGGGCTGAAATACAGAGTTATATTGGAGTGTTAGCAAGGGAAAATGTCAAAATAACAATTGATGATTGGAGGGAGGTGCAGACTGATGTTAAAGAATGGATATGGGAATCCGTTAATGTAAGTGAATGTGCTTCTTTTATTGTGATTCGTAATGAAAATATTATATATTTGGCTGCCAACAAATCTAATTGCTCTTTCTTTTATAGTTGTTGTTTGATGTTCCTCCTTCGTGGAAGAAGGGGTGTTTGTCTTCGGCTAACTAGAAGTGGCGTCAATACAAGACAAGACTCACGAATAAGTATGTTTTTAGCAGAATCCATGAGCCTGAAAAGTTGAATACTCCACCTATTAATTCTGATGTTGACCCAGTTGATTGGAGCAAGTTTGTGATCAGTCGCTTATTAGAAGAGTTCAAGGTAAGATTCAAACAATGATGCTTAATTGATATTTCTTTTCATTGGTGTCTCATGATTGTTAATCAATTGATGTAGAGAAAGAGTCAGGAATAAAAGAAGCGAAGAAGTCAATTACAATATCCTCATAAGCTTTCTCGTAAAGGATACGCACGTTTGGCTGAAGAGTGTGTAAGTCTTTTATTTTTTATTGATTATTATTTGTACCACCATTCTCATAATTAACGATCGTTTTATATAATATGTTATTGGTTGTAGGCTACTGAATTGGGCAATGATGATGAAATCAACAGAGCTATTCTGTGGATGAAAGCACGAATGCCCAAAAAAGGGGAAATAAAAGAAGAGAGCTTAAAAGAAACAATTACGAAGATTGTGAGTTTTTTTATTCTTGATTATTTTTTAAGCTGACACTCTACCACAGTTACCCATACCCTCAATTATTATTTGTTACTAATTTAATTCGAAGGATGAGTACGTACAACGAAAAAAGGAGGGTAACTTCATCGTGGAAGGAAAAAGAGATGGCATCCTTGCAAAAGCTCTTAATTCACAAGAACACTGTGGACGTTTGAGGGGGACCGAAAGTCATGCCAATCCCATAACTTACTGTGTTGTTTCATCTAGTATGCTGGTGGAAAAGGACTTGTTTTTGCAAGAGCAAAAAAAGATTAATTCAGAACTCGATCGCCGAGTAAAAAAGCTAGAAGCAATGATTTTGAAGAATGCACCTACACATGAAGTTGATAAAGAAGAGAAGGGCAGTTGTTCAGTTAAACCCCCAAATCCATTAATGATGGAGGATGAGAGAGTCGAAGATGATAAACCACAAATTCAGAAGAACCACCATGAAAGTGAAGACTCGGATGATGATCTCAAGATTGTTGAGAATAATTGGCCATCAAAGGTATAATTTTGTATCTGGTTACACAAACAATATTTCTCCTAATATATATGAATTATCTCTATAACCTAATCCACATTGTAGGGTGAACTAGTCGCATTAACGTTGGAATCTCAAGCAAATATTGCTGCGTATGGTACGATTATCAAAGTGGGTGGAGCTAATCAATTTCTTCATGGTAATCTTTTACCTGAAAATTGCATGAATGTGTCCATTGATCAAGCATTGGATCACGATGCCCCTTTGCCAATTCCTGGAAAATATAATAGTATTGGTGAGGCGGTAAGTTCTCAGGTTGCTTGGCCATCGCATTTAATAAAACCCAAAGTGAAGGTAATATTTGTTTGCTTCATCTTACATTACAATAATTTTTCATTAGTGCCGTAACTATAGCATGTCTACTTACATGTCATGCTAATATAATTTTTAGAAACCTGGAAAGAAGAAAATCGTGCACACAGACTTGCCTACTGTTGATCTATCAAGTGTGCCAAAGCCATTACATATGTTATATTGCTACACTAAGCTTGTCATTCAGAATGGAGGCAATGTACAGATAGAGGTTGATCATGATGTATTTGGACGTGAGTTCAACATCTTTGTTAACATTGAAGATATAGTTCCATTCTGTCAATTGGAGCCAATCTCATACGTATGTGTGGTTGTTTATATGTGGTAAGTAAGAGTTCAATTATTATTGTTGTCAATAGTATTACCATTATTTTTATCTTTGCTTATTATTATTATACAATTTAACAGTGTGGTGTTTTCCATTTTAAAAATTGATGGTTAGGCATCTGTACAAGAGGTTGGTCAATGAAAACAAGCATCAAAATTTCAGATTTGTGGATCCATATGAAATAGGACATTTGCCATCAACAAAAGGTGATCAAGATTTTCGTGAGACTGAGATGGAACGAAGGGCATGTTCTCTGGCAAAAAGGTTGAGTGGTACATTACCTAGCCAATTAGTTTTGGTACCTTGTAATGTAGGGTAAGCTTTCATTTACTTTGTTGTACTCCATATTATGATAACTTACGTTTTTGCTCAAACTATTTGATTGTGAGAAATTGTACTTCAAAGATGTTATACATTGTATGAGTGAAGATGGAAAATGAGTCAAGGTAAGTAGTAAACTGCATGATAGATAGTTTCCTATTGATCTTTTGTGCTTATTAACAAGACAATTATAGTAAAGATGACTTTGTGTGGTTGATTTGGAGAGTTTCAGTTTTGATAATTATATTAACTGTTAACTTGATTTTGCAGCCTTTTGTTATGTTGACATAAAGTTTGAAGTTGTGATTGATTTTTTTTTTCTATTAATTCCATAGATTCCATTGGATTCTAACTGTCATCAACCCCCGCAAGCAGACTTGTCATTTGTTGGACCCTCTTTATCATCGCTTGCATGATCAAACTTGGAAAAAAATTGTTGATTTGTAAGTGTCAATTTTAAAAGTTTAGTACATTTCTGAGAACGTTCTTTATATTGCACGTACGATGATTAATACTGTGTTTTGTCATGAAGGGCGTTGAGAATGTTCAATACAGAAATTGGAAAGAATAGGAAAAAACATCCTACATGGGAGGTAGTCAAGGTATGTATCAGGGATATGTAAATAATATGTTGATACTAATGTATATAGTTATTTTATCATCACCAAGCATATCTATAGGTTGATACAAATAGTTAATTGTAATATAGGCTCCTTTGCAACCTGACACCAAACAATGTGGTTTTTTCGTCTTGTGGTACATGAGACAACTTGTTGAAAAGGATGCAACTGTGGACATGGTTTCATTGCGTTCAATTGTGAGTAACTAGTTTCTAATTAGTTTGCATATTGTATACTTCACCAAAATGAAATGAAGTTGATTATTGACTATATTCTTTTTTCAAAGTTCACGCATGTTAAGTGTACTAGTGCTGATATTGATGGAGTTCGTGTTGAATGGGCTGATTGCGTTTAAGAACATATAAATGGGTAGAACGAGGTGACTACTATATTTTAACTTGCAATGCTTTCTTTTGAGTATTTAATATGATCACGTTATGATTTTTAGGTGTTCATGTTAACTTTGTTCTTATATTTGATAGATTGTGGGGACGTAGGGAGTACCTGTGAAGTTTGTGTTTATCATTTTTGTGAAGGTCGTGATGTTATTCAAACAAATATGAACATTTTGTTATTGTTGGAGTTTAAATTTATGGACGTAATGTTTTGTGATTTCAAGTGTAGGATGAGACATATTGTTGGGAGGATTTATGAATGTTACGTTTGATATTGACGATGTTTATATGTTCTTCTAATGCGTTTTTTAGTTTAAATAATTAAATTATATTATTATATATTTCCAGCAAATAATATGAAATTAATTGAAAAAAATGTGAATAAACAAAAAAGACAACACAAAAAAGGGTTGTCGTAAAGAAATGACTACATTGTAAAAAGCGTTGCGATTCTAAAAAACAACAACGCTAAAAAAGCGTTGCATGAATTCTGGATGTAATCAATAGAGACAACAGTTATAAGCGTTGCATATATTCGTGTTGCTGTGCTTCGAAAAGACAACGCTTTTAAGCGTTGCATATATTCGCGTTGTTGTGTTTCAAAAAGACAACGCTTTTCAAGCGTTGCATATGTAGTTGGAAAAAATCAGAAAAGACAACGCTTTCGTGCAACGGTATAAAGCGTTGTCGTATCTAATTAAGACAACGCTTTTTACCGTTATCAAATAACGAAAAAAAATTCTGCAATACTGGAAACAACAACGGTCAAAAATATGATTTAACAACGGGTAAAACCCGTTGTTAAATAGCGAATTTTTTGTAGTGACTGTACACTTGCAGTAGTAGCTAAAAGAATTTAGTGAACAACCTCTCTCTTTAATAACAATATATTCTTTAATCCTAACACTTATACTTTTGAGATTTTGTTTAAACTAGCAAAATTATGTACAAATTGAATGAATTAGGGTTTGTGTTTGCCATGTTTATACTTGAGTAGAGTGAATTGATTGTCATATTCCACTTTATTTACAGATATTTTGTTTCATTTTCCATAATTTTGAATATGAGATACTTTGCTTACTTGTGCTAAATTTGAAAATAAAGAGGTAATATATGGGCCCGACTATCCACACCCTATAAACTTCTAAACACACCCCATATTTGATTTAAAAAAAATAAAAAAATAACAAAATTCCAAATTTACCTTTATGCATTAAAAAAAAAAGTGAAACCCTCCATTTTCCTTCTCTCCTCCCGTCTACTTCTCCCTTTTTTTTTCTTTCATTCCTTAAAAGTTTTATCTTGAATTTATAAGAGGATAACGTATAAAATATCATTCTATGAGTTAACAAAATATATAATAATCGTTTGAAATTGTGTAAAAAGAATAAAAAAATGGATCAGATCTGAGGACCCATTCGACCCTAGTTGGTTGAACATAAAGAGGTGTGTTCGACCACTAGGCATCAAACACACTATAACATGTTTGACGCCTAGTGGTCGAACACATCTCTGTGTGTTCGACCAATTAGGGTAGAATGGGGCCTCAAATTTGATCTATTTTTTCCTTCTTTTTATACGATTTCTACATGATTTTCACGCATTTCTTTTACATATTTAGTTGACCAAATAAATAATTTTCATTATATTATGGTGTTATTTCTCAAAACTTAAAGAAAAAAAAATTGAGGCCCCATTCGACCCTGGTTGGTCAAACACAAAGAGGTGTGTTCGGCCACCATACATCGAACACACTATAGCATGTTCGATGTCTTGTGGCCGAACACACATCTGTATGTTTGACCAACCAGGATCGAATGGGTACTCAAATTTGATCCATTTTTTTTGTTCTTTTTACACGATTTCACACGATTATTATATATTTTGTTAACTTATAGAATGATTTTTCATATTTTATCCCCTTACAAATTCAAGATAAAAAGTTTGAGGAATGAAAGAAAAAAATAGAGAGAAGCAAATGGGAGGAGAGAAGGAAAATTGAGGGTTTCACTTTTTTTTTAATTTATAAGGGTAAATTTGGAATTTTGTTATTTTTTGATTTTTTTAAATCAAATATAAAAAAATGGGGTGTGTTTAGAAGTATATGGGGTGTGGATAGTCGGGCCCTTATGGAATTTTTGTTTCATTTTCCATAACTTTGAATATAAGATACATTGCTTACTTGTGCTAAATCTGAAAATAAAGAGGTAATATATTTGTTTTGATGTTTGTTTGGAGTTGAGAATATAATGGTGAGTTAAATTTTTGGATTTGGTATTGGTTTTAATAAAGAATTATGAATGAAGCAAAATTGTCAAAAAATATGCTTATAAGGTGTTTGATAAAAATTTGGTAGTGGTTTATTTTGGACACTCAACAAAAATGATGTTTATATATTTGTGATCGAGTATCATGTGATTTGAGTCTATTGTCATGATTAAAGTCATTATGACGCATGCATTCATCTTTGTTGGGATATTTCTGATAGAATTTTGATGAAATAAGTAGTTTTGTATAAGAAGTTAGAGTACCCTTTTTTTCATATTGTTTAAGTGGAACTTAGTTTTGTTAAGATATCTTTCTTTGTTATATTTGTAAAAGTTGTAAAAATTAGGAAGATGGAGGATACTGATGTTAGTAGGAAGCTGGTTGTGAAAAAGTAATGAAAGCTATTTTTCAGCAAGGAAAATCAGTAAGCAGTATCACCAAGCTGAATCAGTAAGCAGCATACAGAAAACAGTAAGGAAAACTGGAAGCTGCTTGCAGAATCCAGGAACAGGAAGTTGTTCTGATCAGGAAGCAAACGCAGATTAGGAAGCTGGTGCAAGACAGTAAATAGTAACTGCAACCTGAGCAGGAAGCTGTAAGTTACTTTGTCTTATTTATTGCAGTACGAGGATTTATTGAATGCAGTACGAGGTTCCTGCAATATCAAAGTAACCGGTAGATGGAAGTTAGCAACTTACCAATGAGGTGATGCCATCTGGATCGAGGACCTACAAAAGCACTATTGCCGAGGAGTGGCGCCATTAATGCAGATCAGAGTAGGACATGCCCTATTTCCCAGTTTCTCCAGGCACATTAAATGCAAAGATTTTGAAGATCAAGATTTGAACATCTACAAGGAGTGTATCTCTCTTCAACGGATACATTCTCTACAAGTATAAATAGAAGGCGAAAGTGACTAAGAAGACTACTGAACTTACTGTTAATTTCTTAACTATCAAACTCTCAAGTAAAACAAAAATTTTCTCTACAGTTTAGTCACTCAACCTTTAAGAAGCAGTCAAGCCCAAGATTTGAGCTCTCAAGATCTTAAGGCTGACTTCGAAAGCAACAGTTGAAGACCATAACTTTTTAACCTATTTGCTGTGTGCTAGGTTGTTTTAGTTGGTGTCCTTAGTTGGAAGGATTTGATCCTCACTAAGTGTTAGTCTTTGTGTAAGGCTGTTTACTCTGTGTGAGTTTTGTACCCTGTATGGGAAGTAGCCTAGGAATCTTACTGATTGTAGTACGTATAACTCGTTAGGAAGAGGTTTGTAAAATTGAGACTTGTAAAACAAACTGACCTAGTGGAGTTCCTTCTCTGTGAAGGAGAAGAGTGGACGTAGAAGGCTTACACCACCTTCGAACCACTATAAACCTTTGTGTATTTATTGCTTTACTTACTTGTTTTATATTATATATATATATATATATATCTTGCTCATACTGCTAAAAGGATTCTGATAAAATCATACTTGTGAAAAGTAAACTATTTTTCAAAAGAAACTCTATCTTTGTTTTCCGTTGCATACTATGATATACCGAGACAGTAAGCTGAATCAACATTCTACTAGCTTACTGAATCGAGAGAGTTGCTGCTTTCTCTGTAGAATCAGCAACGTGATTACAGAATAGTTTTAAAATACAAAAATTTGATAGAGGTTCATTCACCCCCCGAACCTCTGACCACTTGGGACCAACAATCTTGCTGGTCTATTTGCCCATGATGCCGTAAAGATTAGTTGTGACCTAGATTTGGGGGATATGAATAGCGTTTTGTGGTTATTTGGAGAGCATGCTAGATTGTGTTTACCTATCATCCTCCATCTTGTCACCTCATATTTTTTGTTTATTTGGTTCTAATGGTTTGAAAGTTCATTCTAAATGTAAGACGCGTGATAAGGTCTCAAGAGAAAGAATAACATATCATATGTCACCCGACATGAAAAATACACTATTTGCTCTTCCCATTGATGGATGTCTATGCTTTGAGGACGAGCTAACTTGCTATAATCTCATTTGGGATAAATCTTTCATCTATGAGCGAGAATTTCCGAGAGAGGTAATGACATCTCATCCAATTCTTGGAGCCTCTACGAGTATTATGGATTTGAAACACTCTTTGACCAAGAAGTCCCAATTCATAAGGAGATGGTGATCGAATTCTCACTTAAAATGTTGTGAATGACAGATTGTTCGCTCGAGTGGGTAATAAGGTTGTACGTGTGTTAGTGGAAATGATTAATGTAATATGGAGACTTACTACCCACCTCGACCGGATGTGAATCATGTTGACGAATTCAAAATCTTCTATGAAAACCCAAATAAGTTGCAACGGATGACGATAAAGTTTATGACAGTGGGAATTAAGTTAAATCACCACATGCACTTGCCATATATCTCATCACCAATGTCCGATCATCTTGTCATCTATCATAGACCACTGATCGGGCTTTCAGAGCATTCTCTTAGGGGAACTTTCTCATAAACCACTGATCGAACTTTCAGAGCATTCTTTTTGTGGAACTTTCAGCTTTGGTGGAACTTCATCAAATTGCTCATTTTCATGCTTAGCTTTTGAACATGGTCATTCATATTATTCATCCTTTGATTCACACCATGAATCTTCTCTCTTACCTTCTCTTAGTTTTTCAGAAGTTGTTCTTAATTCTGTAGGATTTGTTGAATTGAACGCTCGAGGTTAAACCATAGTCAATCCTAATAGGAATCGAGTCATCATCCTCTTGGGTTGTGCTACCCCTGTGCTGGCCTCATATATCTTCTGGAATTGTAGCATCTTGTGGTGGATTTATATCTTGATGAATGTGGCGATATTGTCCATCAACTTGCCTTATACCCAATTTAGTGATTTTTTTTGTTAAGTCATGGCTTATCATGAGGATCAATAATTGCTCCAATCAACTTGCACAATGTGGTCATAGTGCTTGAATGTAACAAACTGATAATCTGGCCATTGGCAAGCTTCTTGATGCTCAAATAAATGATGTTGCCAAAATTAATAGTCAGTATCTCCTTTATGGAAAAAATGACATCTAGGCAATGAATTGTGCTCTTACTACATATCTTGGTAGACATAAAATGGTAGAGGTCAAGATGATTTAAGAACTGGGAGTTTGTGGTGAGATGTATGGCAAGTACATGTGTGACAATTTGTCATTCACAATAATTTTAAGTGTGACATAGAGTTCGTTCACATCTTCTTATAAATCAAGACTTCTTAGTCAAAAAATGTTTCCAATCCATAATGGTCATAGAGGCTTCTGAGGATTGGATGAGACAATATTACCGCTCTTGGAAATTCTCGCTTATAGATGAAAGATTTGTTACAAATGAGATTATAATAGCGAGTTATCTCTTCCTCAGAGCACAATCATCTACCAATGGGAAGAGCATTTAGTGCATTTCTCATGTCGGGTGACATATGAGATGATATTCCTTCTTCTAAGACCTCATCACATGTTTTACGCTTGGAATGGACTTTTGAACCACTGGTACCTAAAAAACAAAAAATATGAGGTGAGAAAAGATGGAGGATGATAGGTAACATGATCAAACATGTTCTCAAATCCCCAAATCTAGGTAACAATTAGTCTTTATCACATCATGAGCAAATAAGCCAACAAGATGAATGCATGTTTCATAGTGACTCTAACCACAATAATATACTCAACTTACATGATACCCAATCACAAATACATAAAAATCACTTTTGTTGAGTGTCCAAGTTACCAAGTAGAAGAAATCTTTCAAACATTTTATCAAACATCTTTATGAGCACAATTTGTCAACTTAGCTTCATTCATAATGCTTTACTAAAACAACTACTGAATCCAAAAATTTAATTCACCATCATATTCCTAACTCCAAGCAAACATCAAAACAAATCTATTGTCTCTTCATTTTTGAATTTAGTATAAAATATACAAAATAACTCATATTCAAAGTTATGACACATTAAACAAAAAATCCATTTACAAAGTGGAATATGTCAACTAATCTATTGTACTCAAGTATAAACATGGCAAACACAAACCTTATTCATTCAATTACACATAATTTTGCTAATTAAAAAAATCCCAATAATAGAAGAGTTTAGGTTAGAGAATACTTTGTTATTGAAAAGAGAGAGGAGAAGAGAGATATAAAGAGAGTGTGTGTGCGTGTTGGTAGCAGAAATAACACGGTGGTGTTGTGGGTGTTGTGGTGGTATAAGTGATGTAAGAATTCGATTGAAGAGTTGAAGAGGGAATGTGAATGAAGTTGTATTGTGTTTGTTCTTTATTTCAATTTTTTGATTTTTTTTTGTAAAAAGGGAGGTAGACCGCGGTCAGCGTACCATAACCGTAGTGATCAGGAAAGTTTTCGTAATGAGGCGGACTACAGTCTGAATACACTAACCATAGACATCGAAATTTTTTTCCAATCAAGTAGGACCACAGTCTAAATACATTAACCTAATCCATTTAACCACCAATCCTTTAATTGTCCGCGACTACCGATCCTCTAACCGTTAGATAATTTTCAAACTACCCATCTCTA
Source organism: Scutellaria minor (assembly GCA_954870855.1). NCBI lineage: Eukaryota > Viridiplantae > Streptophyta > Magnoliopsida > Lamiales > Lamiaceae > Scutellaria > Scutellaria minor. The sequence continues at coordinate 6,055,339 of OX940726.1, read as the reverse complement.
CTAAGACCCTCACAATCGGATGTAAATCAACTAAGAAATTATTTACCTTTCACTTTTTAGCAAGCCATAACCCAAGAATCCCTCCCAAAACACCAAATGTCACCACTTCCCTCGCCGGTAAAAACCATAGCTACCCCAAGTTCTCAAAATTTTTGATCTTACCTAAATCATAACCAGAATATATGAAACTTATATTTCTTCCAAAACTCTTTCAAATCCCCAAATCAATTTTTTGCAATTGACCTTGATTCAAACTTGATTTCAACAAACTACTTTTTTTTTCTTGATTTTCCCTATTGGATGGGAAATCTTTTGGTGACAGATTCCAACCAAATAAGGACTAAAATCGAACGATCAAAGTTTTCCAGTGTTTCAGTAGCTTTAGTGCTAGAATACTAGCAAAGCTCCATTTTTTCTGCAGTTGAAATGGAGTTCTACAGATAGCTGGTGGAGAGAGTTTTTTTTCTTGAATTTCAATATAAGCATTTATGTTATTTGATCTAAAATCGAAGGTATTTCAATCATTTATCCGACAAAATTAGGAACATTAATGGTTATTCATAAAATGTCATTATAGATGCAAGATTGGGTTAAATAAACCCACCAATTTTGATGGGTTTATATAACATACAAAAACACCTTCTTAAACCCACACTATTAATCATTGTGACATGGGTCATGGATTGACATGAGCCTTTAACCTATAAACCAAATAATGGCTTAAGTTGGTTAAAAGCCCTTAAACTCATCCCAACTCATGAACAACAATAATCCTTAAGGGCTCGTTTGGTTCGGAGGACAGGTTTGTTTATAATATTCGGGTTATGATAAGTTTACTGTTCACTTTAACTTTTTGAAAAGTTTTTTGTATGTTTGGTTTAATGTTAAGGGATGAGTTTGAGATAAATATGTTGTTTGGTTGACAGTATTATGTATTTTGAAGTAGGGTTTCCGGATATAAATTATTGTTTGCTTTATTGGTTAATATTGATAACATATTATTTGACAATTATACCCTTCCTATAACAAGAAACAATTTAAATAGATGAAATTTAAATAAAAAATTATTCACAAATTTTGAAATAAACAAAATTGTAAACCAAATGAGGGGTATGTCATAAGAACACTTCGAAACTAATCTACAAAACATCTGTAAAGAATAACAGAAGTGAAGCTTGCAGACTTCTGGAATAATCTTCCTAGTTACTTCTCTTCACCTTCAGCTTTATTGGTTTCGTATGAAAGCCCACTTCAACAGTTGAATTTGTAACATAAAAGGGAGAAGATCATCAAAGCAGTTAAGGTGATTTCGGGGCATCGATAATTGTATCGAGAAAGGGTATGAATTCAGCTCATTCTCTACAGTCGTGCCTCCAAGGGCGTGGAAACATCAGGAACATCAGGCATAGGTTGGGGCCGTCAGTTACAACCCTTATACAGTTTCAAGTAGCCATTTGAGTCCTGTTCGATAAAATTATGATTTAAGGGATTTTGATCAAATAATCTCTCAATTCCACCTATTTCCTAATTTGTAGAATCGAGATGTCTAACAGGTTAAGTTGGGTCATTTATTTCCCATTACTTATTACTCTTTATCTACGTCTGATTGAGCCCTATAATGTGTAAATTTCCGTTAGTAAATGATTTGGGAGGTTTGCAAATTGCCTGTGACTTAAGAATTTTAGAAATAGTTTGCACAATATGTTTTCTATGTTGTGATGAGATTGATGAAACCTCACTTGTGTGAGTTCATAAATTACCAGTGAAATAATTTTGGATATCATATTTTTAGAATGCAAAGATTGGTGATTTTATTTACTGTTCACACTTTACAATCACTTTGTACTTACGTTTGTTTATGAGTTTATTTGTGCAATACAAAGTTGAGATTAACCCAATGAATTGTTACCTATTTAATTATAGTTCGAGTTCATTTCTTCATGGAACTCATAGTGGGTGAAGTGAACCAACGTAGGGGGAAGTCTATTGTCGACATTTCATCCCTCTACGTATCCAAACTTCCGGCACAAAAAAAAACCCAATGTGTCGCTTCATGTTGTGTCCTTTTCGAGGGGTATGAAATCCCTAAACTTTCCCTTGCAAGTGTGTAGATTTAAACTTGCACTTATCAACGTCTTATTCTAATCATGTTCCAGCATCATTTTGTATATTTTAGAAAGAATATTACGGTGTCTTCGTTTGGTGCGAGCCTCCACTCGAAGGACGTGCTAGACAAGTGGCCATAGAATGCATCGAAAAGATCGATCAGTTGAAGTATGAACTTGCAGTGGCGAGAAAGGGCAAATAAAAGTATAAGAAATACTTAAAAGTATTACCATATATGGCTATATCTTTAATCGTGGTCTGTATTTAGGTTATCCGGATGCCGAAGATACACGAGAGGAATTGCCTTTTGTGAGGTACGACAACGTATTAAGCCCCTAGATTCATCACTTTTGTGCAATTTCTATTTTTTGCAGATGAAAAAAGGGAGATTTGTAACTTTATTTGTGTGGAAGTAGTGTAATTACCATCGATATGAATCTTTTTTTATTGGGAGTCTATGTATTTGGATATGTTGTGACAATGTTAAAACATGTTATTTGGTTGGCCAATAACAGAAAACATCATTGTGTAGGGTAAACCAACTGGGAAACTTAACATAAACTATGGACCATAAACTATTAACAGAGTATTTGATGACATCACAAATAGAATGTGAACCTACAAATATACACCAAAATAGATAAATGTACAGACATACTATGTTTTGCCCAATATATAAGTTGAAATACATATTGTAAACCTGTCACATACTGCCTAAGGGGCTGCACAAGGGTTGTCGCCCTTCAAAACCGCAAAATAAGCCACACATAGCGTACAAAACTTGGGTAAATTTGTAATGTGTTTGGTCAGAAGCCTAATATAAAGTGTGTTAAAGAATCCAACAAGATAACAAAAGCTACATTTCATTCCATTAAGTTCCTAATGTGAAGTCATTATACCGGAACCTACAACCAAGGTGAGAGCGGGATGGACGTGGGCTTCGCATGTGGTCCTTGCCAAAAGGGACGATCAATCGCCTCATCATCGAACAACTCGTCCTTCACCACAATCGGTGTTGCTATCGAACTTCCAACATCATCAAATCTTATGTCCCCAGGTTTATAAACTTCAATTATCAAGCTCCAGTCATCGAAGAAGGGGAAACCACACTCTCGAAACGCGGTTTGTAATTTTTTTTCCTTCATAAGAAAAGACAGGATGTTGTGTTAGTGAACTAATAGAAATCACAATAATGCCATCTCTTTTGTAGAAATAATTGGGCAAAATGATCCTATGAATTTTATTCAGATCGTCGATGTTGATTATTATCTTCTTGATGAAGTGCCAATACTCGACGGAAGTTATAATATGGTTTGTCCTATTCTTATATATAACTCCAATCATCTCCTTCACGTACTTGCAGAACTCTTTCTAATTCACCACATTTTTGGAGACAAACTCTTTGACATTTAAAGCACTGAAACAATCGTCACCTATTTCTTCTTTCTTTTTGTTCGTCACTTCAGTTAGCACATTGGTGAAGACAATCCCACAACTTACGTTGCGTTTAATGCAACGTAGGCACAATCGTTCGACTAAATCTTGTACCTCGTCATGTGTGAATATGTGGTAGAAGTTGTCATAATTGCGGCTGCATTTCGGCATTTCCACCTGTTGCAAATAGAAAAACATAGAGTGAGTTATAAGGTGTTTGCACATGATTTATATGTTACTTGTAATATGTTGTGCATTAAGTTAAATTGCAGTGTGTGTGAAAGGGTGGTGAGACATGGTTGAAAACTCTCTTGCAATTAAAAGTGGACTGCACAAAGAGTTTCAATATCGTATTTATTGATTTACACCTAAGAAGACAGCCTTATATTTGGGTCTTCATACTTGTTAAGAAAATTATTCAGATTTGTGCAAATTTTGTGATCTTAAATGACATTGTCTTGGAACAACATTGCCAATATTAATGCAACATGCATGTAGGGACATAACTACTGCATTTATTATGGCAGAATATCTACCATTCAACCACCAAACAAGTTCATGCACTTAACCAAATGTAATCTCCTACGTATCATCTAATGCACTAGCCTGCCATTTTTATAGTATTGTAGCTAACCTGCACACAAAAGGTGATTGATATTCAGATTGTAGTTTTTTCAACTTATGGTACTTTGCAAATTCCCAATGCTGTAGGAACTTTATTTTTTGTTACACTTTTGGTCAACAATTAATACCAACACTATACAAACTTCACTCTTTTTTAGGAGAAGAAATGACCAAACATCTTATTGCATTTATTAATATTTGGATTTGTCTTTATTACCTTTCTTTGAACCGATTTAATTATTTCTATAAACCTTGTATTGCCACTTGCAATTAATTATATATAAGAGAATTTTCAAAGATATACACAATTGAACAAATATAAGCAGTTTGTCATCATGTGGCTTCATTTGTTCCCTCACCAACTTTACTATAGATGCACTTATTTCAGCCAATATAAATTGACTCACGATAGCTCTTGCAGACTTACCACTCATACATACCTGTTACAACACAACCAAACTTATAGAAAGATGTCTGAGGATATAAAACTCATACAGGATGATTTTTTGTATGATTTGGAGTGTGATGTAAATGTGGCAACTTTATTTACTGATGTTTTAGCAGACCAAGCGTGGATGGGTAATTTTGGAGTAGGAGGTGACAACAACCATGCCATACAAACGACACAGTACTTTGTGAACAAGTTTTTCAACAACAATTTTGATCTCAAAGAGTGTGTGAAACAGACACAGAAGCTCTGAAAAAGGCATACAACTTTCTCTAGGTTGATGCTTTGCGATGACATTTTTTGGACTAAAGAGACCAATATCCTTAACTGCGAGCAAGACACATGGTCTCAAATAATCAAGGTATGTACAACCAAGTTTTGCCATACAATCGGTTGTGGTTCGACGATCATTTAGATTATGCATTGTGTTGTGTACTCACCATTGTTGGTCCGTTTTCCCAGGATGACCCTTATGCACAGGCGTATGCAACGTATGGAAACCCTCATTGGGATGACCTTCAAGTCATCTTCGGACCTCCTATGCAGTTTGATGCACCACCTCCCCGTCCGAGGGTCGGCCGAGATGTTATTCAAATTTCCGACGATGTCACCGGAATGCAAAATCACAAATTAACTCCTCTAGATGAAGTTATTCAGATTTCAAGTGACAAGAAAAGTAATCTTTCAACAAGGTTCTGGAATGAACTACAAAATGAATGGAATGACTTCGATGATGAAGGTTCATTTCATTCCCCATCTCTGAAAACAGAGATGAGTTCCTCGAACCCACCTGACAACTCAAAAGAAAAAGGAAAATCGTTCGTATCAGAGAACATAAGCATGAGCTTATATGGTGTCTCCTATGTCTCATCATCGGCCCATGCATCACCGAATTCGAAGAAATGACCTTTGGCAGTACTTAGGACGTCAATTTTCAGTGCTACTGACATGTAGCTTGTTGTTTGTTATGTGTTTTACCTTTGCGTATATTGTAATCCTCAGGGATGAACTACTATGTCATCCACCCGTCTATATACTATGTGTAAGTAGTCATGCTTCATCTTGTTGTTCCCATTTTCTGGCTCGGGAATATTTTCAAACATCATGTATGAGATGGTGTAATTTAATCCGAGTATGTCTATATATTATGTAACTCTTGTAATTTGGGTTTTTAATCCATAAGGTTTAAATTGATGTCTGTGTTGTGTGTTGTTGTATTTATATTTAAATTATTTACATTAATAGCCCCCATGCTAATCTCATATCTTGTTGTGTAACGCCCTGTTTCCCATTTATTGGAAATAAGTCGTCACCCTTTACATATTTAAGAATTAAAGAAATTATAATTACTTTCTATTATACAGCGGAAGACTTAAAAATGAAGACACGAGAATTATTAATTTTTATTTTTTAAATATAACATATATACGTAATTATATATCGACTACTAATCAAATCTAGTCGTGTCTCACCCACATTTCTAGGAAAAATATTTGAACCAAAGACTTACATGAATTACATAACAAAACACACATATATATATAATAGGATACGAGTCTAGGCCCATAGTTTATCATACTATACATATTTACAACATATTGTTCTCAAAAGGAAACGTTATACTAGTACAATTTTATAGATACAGTGAGAAGTTAGCCCAACCTGCTACACGTCCACATCATCATCTGTCGAGCCTGAAAATTATTAAAAAGTAGCATCATGAGATACCTCCGGAGAGGGAACCTAGTGGGATAACTTTACTGTCTAATACATTGAAGCAATTAAATTATTAAGCAAGTACTACATGTGGTTCTTAGCCACCCTGAGAACATTTTGTGGTTCTTAGTCACCCTGAGAACATTTTGTGATTCTTAGCCACCCTGAAAACATAGACTAGATACTCTCACCCTTTATGGTCAACATAAAGGAATGTGGGAGTCGCTCGCCCACTAAACCTTGCTTCATAGACCAGACATTTTTGCCCTTATGGTCATCGCCCAATATGAAAGTTACATACTGGTTATAGCTACGGACTTCAGTCGTAGATTTTCATACATAACTTATCAATTCAATTATCATCATATAGTAGAGAGTAGAAGTTACCCACTTGTACGTTGATAGTGCAAGGATTGCTTCTGAATTCACCAATCGTCTCGACTACGCTCGACATACTTAACTGATTAGCCTCTTATGTCATATAACATAATCTTTTATATTTTATATTAGGTTACTTTAACCTAAAGCATAATCATACTTATAACTTAATTGTTAAGCATTTAAACTAGTAGTTTTGGACCTAAAATGACATATAAAGATGTAATCATTTTAATAATTCATATATAACTCCTAAAATCACATAATTATTAATATAATCACATATCTTCTTTTAATATAACATGCTGAAATTTCATAAATTTTAACTGTTTGTACAAAGAATTAAAAATCACACATTTAACTAGATTTTCACTTCAATTCTAGCTCCAAAACAACCTTCAAATGAAAAATTCACCATACCTTATAGAATTGATGAAATGCTTTCATATTTTCACAATAATCAGATAACATATCCAAGTATAACATATAAAAATATCAACTAAAAATAAGATTCACATAATTAGTTATGAATTTTCTAAGTTGGCTGAAAACCGGATATAGCACATGCTGAAAACAGACTTTCTTATAAAAATCATCGTAAATCGCACAAGGTTCTAAAAATTACACGGTAAATTTCTACATACTTATAAGAATGTATACTACAACATAGTAAAATATGGATTATAAATATGATTTCAATAAATAGTTATGAATTTTAGAACAAGACTGAAAACAGGACATCATCTACGCAGAAAACAGGTTATGTTGTAAAATTCGGCATAAATCGTAAAAAACTCAAACAAATACATACTAAATTCCTACACATACCTAAGAACTGGTTCTAAAACATAGTAGAAGATCATGCATAAATTCGAAGTATACTGTTCAAGAAAATTATATGATTCAGACCTAAAAATAGGGCAAAAACTGTCTCTAAACAGCTTATCTTAGAAAAATCAAAGAAAATCGAGTTTAACTCCAAATCTTCTGAAATTTAACAGAAATTTTCTTCACCTAGTATATTACAACGTTTTAAAATTATTTAGTCTAATTCAATCTCTAAGTCTTTCGAACAGTTCCAAAACAGAAGCAAATCAGAGCACATCCTTAAGTATATTCTAGAAACAACTTATTTCTCCATTCAAGCAACATAAAATTCCCAACCAATTGCCAAAGAACATCTTTGGACTTTCTAACCTAAGATATTAATCATAAATCATGAGATTTAATGAAGGTATTAAGAGAGTTTAGCCAAAACTTACCAAGAGAGAGATGTGAGCACAAGACCGTGAGGGTTTGAGAGTATGTGTGTGTTTTCTTCCCTTTCTTTGCTTCTTATGTTCAACTACTTATGGCTTTGGTTCTCTTCATATGGCTTGGACGAGAGAGAGATATATCCTCAAGCAAAGGATGTGTTGCATGTTGCAAGTTGAAGTAGGATGATGAGGTGGCTAGGCTAGGTATAGATTGCTTAGTCATAACTTAGCAATTAAGCTTGTGATTAAAAATAATAATAATTTAAATTACTTTGTTATCTTGATACTTTGGTGTTTTATATTACATATATATATAAGTATATGTATACCTTATTGAAGGGACTAACAATAATAATATAATGTGTAATTCACATAAATGTGAAAATTACTTAGCATAAAATTAAGTATTAAAAATTTACGTACTTAGATTAATAAGTATTGTGGTTATTTTAATATTCACTATAATGCATGCTCATTCAAGTAAAACATTTTATTTCATAAAATCACATATAAAGATCATAAGTAAAATTTCATAAAAAGAAAGCACTCGAAAGCGGTAACGAATAAAGTTAGCATGTAAACTTAATATCATTTTATTCATTTAAATTTAACTAACATCTTATCTTTTTACTTCCATTCATATGTGTCGAGTGAGTGGAGATCGAGCTCGGTTTCCTCCATAAGTTATCCTGCAAAAATCCTTAAATCTCGAAAGAGATATTAGATCATAAAAATTTTAAAATCATCGATCATAATATAATTTGTAAATCATAACTTTAAGTAGTATAAGAACTTGCACTTAAATCATTTATACTTGAACGATAAAAGAAATTTTATGAAATATGCAATGCAGGGTGTTTACTTGAAATGGGGTGTTACATGTTGTACACCCTATTTAATGTTAGTTGTACTATCATTACCTTAATAGGGTGTAATGCTTGCATTAATACCAATACATGTATCAGTTCCAATGAGGGGAACATTTTAAATAATTGGAGTAACTTCGTGAGAAAAGTACATTGGCTAACCATATATTAAGCAGTTCTAGAAGATCATAATGTTGGAACCGACGGATCGCCGGCTCTATGCTATCAGAATCGGGATCCAAGGATAAAACGCAGTGGAAAGTAATCATACCCTTGTAGACCTCTTTGATCTTCTGATGTATTCTTCTGAGCCCTTCTCGAAAGTTGCGTGGCCAACGATCCTTCGAGAAAAATCAGTTCTGCTCTCTCTCACTTATCACGTGTTTTCTGTGATCTGTGTTCTGTGTTTTTTTTTTAGAGGCGCTGATGAAAAGAGCTATATATAGGCTACACCAGGGACCTAGAGGAGGAATTGGGTTGGGCCTCCTGATGGGCTTTAGTATCCTGTGTTCGGCCCGAACACATAACTTAAGCCCATCAATAATAATTCAGTCCACTAGAGAATTATTATTGAACTACCGTCCCAATCCCATATTTAATATGGGCTCCTTCTTATTATGTGTACATTTATTTCCCCGTGTTTAAGATATCGAATGTCCGTAAATTAAATTAGTTACTGACAACTTAATTAGTTTACATCTAATTCCAAGAGTAGTACCACTCATCCTTATTATCATGTCGGATTAAATCCACCTGCAGGGTTTACATGATAATCCTTATGAGCTCCTCAAGGGGACATTATCATCCTAAATAATTAGGACACGGATTCCTTCTATAATCAACAGAACACCATATAAACAATGCTATCTCCCAACTCACCGAGTTTATTGATTTATGAATAAATCTCACCCATTGGCAAATTAAAGAAATAAACACTGAGCATACGTGCCCGTTATTATATAGGGATTAAGAAGATGTACATCCATAATAACAGAGGTCTTGTTTTATTATATAGTCAGTATAAAACGAACAACCTCAAATGGTCCTGCTCAATACACACAAAGTGTACTAGTGTAGTTTTATAGTCAAGACAGACTAATACCAAACTACACTACAACCATTCCGATGATTTGTCCAAATCCATCTTGGTTGTGAGCTACTATTTATAATTTATAAGAAACTGATAACATGATCTTCTGTGTGGCACCACACACCAAGTTATCTATAATATAAATTAATTAGACATTGCATAAACATATATAACAAATATAAAATGCAAACATATGACCAATGTGATTCTCATTCCATAAACGATGTTCATACAAAAAGCTAGGCTTATAGTATACATCCTAACAATCTCCCACTTATACTAAAAGACTATGCTTCCATAAGCGCCGCCATACATCTGATTCCCATCCCTTCAACATGCCCATCAAAAGCTTTCGCTGGAAGGGCCTTTGTGAAAGGATCTGCTAGGTTATCTGCTGATGCAATTTTGGCGACAACAACTTCTCCTCGCTTTACGATGTCTCGTATCAGGTGGTACTTGCGCTCAATGTGTTTACTTGCTTTATGGGCTCGTGGTTCCTTCGAGTTTGCCACTGCACCACTGTTATCATAATAAATTGTGATAGCTTTGGGCAAACCAGGAATCACTTCTAAGTCCATCAAGAAGTTCCTGAGCCATATAGCTTCTTTGGCCGCCTCAGAGGCTGCCACATACTCAGCTTCCATGGTGGAGTCTGAAACGCATTTCTGCTTAACACTCCTCCATATAATGGCTCCACCTCCTAAGGTAAACACATAACCCGAGGTAGATTTACTGTTGTCCCTATCCGACTGGAAATCAGAATCTGTGTAACCCACAGGAAGCACATCATCTGCTTGGTAAACCAGCATATAATTTCTAGTCCTTTTCAGGTACTTTAAAATATGCTTTACCGCAGTCCAATGTCCTTGTCCTGGGTTACTTTGATACCTGCTAACCATGCCCACGACAAAGCAGATATCTGGCCTCGTACATAGCATTGCATACATTAGGCTTCCTACGGCCGAAGCATAAGGAACTGCCTTCATGTCCTCTATCTCTTTTGGTGTCTTAGGACACATCTCCTTAGATAAAGGTACTCCGTGTCGAAAAGGTAGAAAACCTTTCTTGGAGTTTTGCATGCTAAAACGAGCTAGAATAGTATCAATGTACGAAGCTTGAGATAAGCATAACATTCTTTTCTTGCGATCCCTTATCACTTTGATCCCAAGAATATGTCCTACTTCTCCCAAGTCCTTCATATCAAACTGCTTGGACAGCCATACCCTTACGTCTGACAACACCTTGACATTGTTGCCAATGAGCAAGATGTCATCTACGTATAGTACAAGAAATACCACCACGTTTCTGTCACTCTTCTTGTATACACAAGACTCATCCGGACATTGAATGAATCCATAAGACTGGATTACCTCATCAAAACGGATGTTCCAAGATCTCGAAGCTTGTTTCAATCCATAAATGGACCGATTAAGCTTACACACAAGATGCTATTTGCCCTTTGCAACGAATCCTTCTGGTTGCTTCATATAGATGTTTTCTTCAAGACTACCGTTAAGGAAAACAGTCTTGACATCCATTTGCCAAACCTCATAATTCATATGAGCAGCAATGGACAAAAGAATCCGGATAAACTTAAGCATGGCTACCGGCGAAAAGGTTTTCTCATAATCGATTCCTTCTTTTTGAGTATACCCCTTCGCAACAAGCCTTGCTTTGAAAGTTTCTACTTTCCCGTCTGATCCTCTTTTTCTTTTGTAGACCCACTTACATCCAATGGCTTTTACACCATTTGGTGGTTCTACTAGCTCCCAGACTTGATTAGAATCCATAGATTCTAATTCAGAATTCATAGCTTTTTGCCAAGATTCTACATCTTTATCTTGGAGTGCTTCGTCATAGGTCCAAGGATCAGATTCATGTTCACCAGGTACTAAGTCCGAAGACTCTCCCAAAAACATGAATCTATCAGGCTGTCTAACAACCCTCCCACTACGATGAGGCACTTGTGGTAACAGTGTATCATGAGTAACGCACGGTGCGGACTCCTGTGGTATCTCATCTTGTACCGTTGGTACTAAGGTAGGGATTTCCCCTCTGATTTCTTCTAGAACAATTTTACTCGTGGGCTTGTGGTTCATTACATAGTCCTCTTCTAAGAATCGGGCATTTGTGCTAACAATGACCTTCTGATCCTTAGGACTATAAAATAAACCACCTTACGTTCCTCTAGGATAGCCCACAAACAGCCGAACATCCGTACGAGATTCCAACTTATCAGCGTCTCCCTTCAGCACATGTGCTGGACTACCCCAAATCCGAATGTGTTTAAGACTAGGCTTACGCCCATTCCACAATTCTGTGGGAGTAGAGGGTACTGTCTTAGAAGGTACCAAGTTTAGAATATACGCTGCCGTTTCCAGGGCATATCCCCAAAACGAATTCGGTAATTCCGAATAACTCATCATCGATCTAACCATTTCCATGAGAGTCCTATTCCTTCGTTCTGCCACACCATTCTGTTGGGGTGTACCAGGTGCAGACAATTGGGATTGAATCCCAGTCTCTGATAAGTAATTCCTAAACTCTCCTAAGAGGTACTCGCCACCACGATCAGATCATAGTGTTTTGATACATTTACCATGACGCTTCTCCACATCAGCCTTGTACTCTTTGAATTTATCAAAGCACTCAGACTTGCGACGCATCAAATAAATATACCCATATCTCAAAAAATCGTCTATAAATGAGACAAAATATTCGAAACCACCTCTTGCCTGAATAGTCATAGGACCACACAAATCAGAATGAACCAATTCCAACACTTCTTTGGCTCTATACCCCTTGGCTTTAAAAGGCCTCTTGGTCATTTTTCCTTCCAAGCAGGACTCGTAGGTCGGATAATTTTCCACTTCCAATGAACTCAAAGGTCCATCGGCTATCAACCTTTGAATCCTACTCAAGTTAATGTGACCTAGTCTTAGATGCCAAAGATATGTTTGGTTCATTTTAGAAGGTTCTTTTCTCTTATTTGAGTTAGAAGATGTATTATTAATTTCCATTTGTTGCATCGTAGGAGTTATTGGATTAAGAGTATATAAATTGCCAACCAACGTACCAGAACAGATAATAACCCTATTTTTCTTGACAACCACTTTGCCATCAAAAGAAACAGAATATCCATCCAAAAATAACTTAGAAACCGAAATCAAGTTCTTTCTAAAACAAGATACGTAAAGACAATTCCTCAAAACCAAAGTCTTGTTCCTATCAAGAGACAAATAAACATCTCCCACTGCAACTGCCGCCACTTTCGTAGCGTTGCCCATGTAGATGGTAATCTCGCCCTCACTAAGTCGCCTGGTTTCCTGGAACCCCTGCAAAGAATTGCAGACATGATCAGTGGCTCCCGTATCTACACACCAGGTACCGGTAGATAACACTGCTAAACATGTTTCAGTAATTAGTGAATAAGATTTACCTTCTTTGTTCTCCTTTTTCTTGGGACAATCTATCTTCCAATGTCCAGGTTGCTTACATGAGAAGCACTTGCCCTTCCGCTTTTTCACGCCACCTTGTGGCCCAGCCTTTTGAGGTCCATTCGCTTTGTTTGCCGAAGGATTCTGTTTCTTCTTCTTCTTTCCACCTTTCGGCTTAGAAGTAGAAACATTTTCAGCAACGTAAGCTTGAGCACTTTGACGAAATAGTCCTTCTGCCGATTTGAGTTCTGTCAGAAGTTCTGCCAAGGAGTACATCCTTTTGTTCATATTATAATTAAGGCGGAACTGCTCAAAACTTTTAGGCAGTGTTTGGAGCACGATATCGACCTGGGTTTCCCCATCGATTTCAGCTCCAAGGACTTCCATCTCATTCAAATGAGCCATAATCTTAAGGACGTGATCACTCACAGGTGTCCCCTCAGACATGGTGGTCGTCATTAAGTTTCTCATTGCCTCCTGTCTGGCAGCCCGACTCTGGTGTCCGAAGAGTTCTCTGAGATTGTGCATCATATCATAGGCAGTGGGCATGGCCTGATGCTGATGTTGCAGTACATTTGACATGGAAGCCAAAATGTAACACCGCGCCATCTCATCTGCCTTAACCCACTTTCTATAATGCGCTTTCTCCTCTTCAGTAGAGTTTTCATCAGGCATGTCAGGACAGTGCTCAAGGAGTACAAACTTGTACTCCTCAGCAGTTAGGACAATATCCAGGTTTCTTTTCCAGTCAATATAATTAGGACCAATAAGTTTGTTTTCTTTGAGTATAACAGCAAGTGGGTTGAAAGACATAATGAAATCCTGAGAATCATATAAATAAATAAATAAATACATAGGTCATAACATATAGAATTTAAAGCCTATATTGTTCCCTCAAACAATATAATTAAATTCACCAACACCTCAAAACACCGTGAATTTCGCATGCCACGATAGTGTGGACGTATGCTAATTCAAACATTTGTAAGAGGAGGTTTTACCCATTAATTTCATTATCTTGTCAAACAAAATAAAATTAATAGTTGGTTTAACTTTAGCCATGCAAACAACAGCACTTACTCCGATGGGGAGGATACTATCATATGCACCCAAGTGTGTACCATTTCTTAATACTAAGTCCATTATCTAGGATTGTATCTCTTCAGATGGAGAAGATCATACGCTCCTAAATAATTTTCTATAATTATCCTTAGAGGAAGTTTGATCCAGTGATCCGCAATCAAACTCATCCGATGTGGAAGAAGGCACTCAAAGCCAACATGTAAGTTTAAATGCATCACTTACAGAAAAAATTAGGGTTTAAAACCCTAATTAGCGTCAACATCCAGCGAACAGAATCAGCGCCAAATCCAGCGATTGTTGCGCGAATCCAGCAGGTTGTTGCACAGATAACCGTCAACCTAGCAATCTGATCGAACAGCCCCATCCAGCAATCTGTTCCAGCGCCTAGCAATCTGATCGAACAGCCCCTTCGAACGCCAATCCTAGTTCGAATAGAAGTCTCGATCGAACAGGAATCCTATACAGAATCTAGTTCGAACATCTACCAATCCTATACAGAATCTAGTTCGAACATCTACCAAACCCTTTACAGAATCTAGTACGATCAGAATACACCATATGAGATCAAACAGAATTACATCGAGAACAAATCAAGAATATGTAAAACCTAACACGACAAACCGCCGTGTTTTTACTATTACAATCATGCAACCAACCCAAAATAAAAACCTCGACAGGTCCGAGGGTTTAGATCATACATTAATCATACATACAGACCATAATAGTTGGATATATAGGTAACCTGCAAAACCGAGTTATCCTATGCAATCCTACTATCATACAATCTAAATATAAAACGTATGAAAAAGCATAAGATCGTAATATATAACCGATCCAATTACATAGAACCAGAAACCATGGCTCTGATACCAATTGTTGGAACCGACGGATCGCCGGCTCTATGCTATCAGAATCGGGATCCAAGGATAAAACGCAACGGAAAGTAATCATACCCTTGTAGACCTCTTTGATCTTCTGATGTATTCCTCTGAGCCCTTCTCGAACGTTGCGTAGCCAACGATCCTTCGAGAAAAATCAGTTCTGCTCTCTATCACTTATCACGTGTTTTCTGTGATCTGTGTTCTGTGTTTTTTTTTAGAGGTGCTGATGAAAAGAGCTATATATAGGCTACACCAGGGACCTAGAGGAGGAATTGGGTTGGGCCTCCTGATGGGCTTTAGTATCCTGTGTTCGGCCCGAACACATAACTTAAGCCGATCAATAATAATTCAGTCCACTAGAGAATTATTATTAAACTACCGTCCCAATCCCATATTTAATATGGGCTCCTTCTTATTATGTGTACATTTATTTCCCCGTGTTTAAGATATCGAATGTCCGTAAATTAAATTAGTTACTGACAACTTAATTAATTTACATCTAATTCCAAGAGTAGTACCACTCATCCTTATTATCATGTCGGATTAAATCCACCTGCAGGGTTTACATGATAATCCTTATGAGCTCCTCAAGGGGACATTATCATCCTAAATAATTAGGACACAGATTCCTTCTATAATCAACAGAACACCATATAAACAATGTTATCTCCCAACTCACCGAGTTTATTGATTTATGAATAAATCTCACCCATTGGCAAATTAAAGAAATAAACACTGAGCATACGTGCCCGTTATTATATAGGGATTAAGAAGATGTACATCCATAATAACAGAGGTCTTGTTTTATTATATAGTCAGTATAAAACGAACAACCTCAAATGGTCCTGCTCAATACACACAAAGTGTACTAGTGTAGTTTTATAGTCAAGACAGACTAATACCAAACTACACTACAACCATTCCGATGATTTGTCCAAATCCATCTTGGTTGTGAGCTACTATTTATAATTTATAAGAAACTGATAACATGATCTTCTGTGTGGCACCACACACCAAGTTATCTATAATATAAATTAATTGGACATTGCATAAACATATATAACAAATATAAAATGCAAACATATGACCAATGTGATTCTCATTCCATAAACGATGTTCATACAAAAAGCTAGACTTATAGTATACATCCTAACACATAAGATCACTTTCCATTTTAATATTGTATGATTGGGAGTGGAGTCAAAAGCATTTTGCAAAAGGTCAGACACAAACATGTCTAGGGGTTAGAGTATTTAAGACAACGTTCTTAATTACACAAAATATTCAGAGTCACCTTAACATGTTAGTTGTGTCCGGGCAGCCTCGTTCACCCTATTTCCACAACACTAAACACTTTCAACTTTCTTCATGATGTCATTCACCAAGACAGCCCTAGCATCGTTTGGTATGCTGTAAAAGAAGTCCAAGTCAATTGGATTGTTGCACAAGTACCTTACAACATGCACCTTTGCCTTCAAGTCGGGAAACATGAAGCCTTCTAGCATATTGTACATGTTGTCGCATTTTGTACTCGGTTCCATCTATTTCTTATCATGTTTGGTGATATCACCAATGTCCCGTGCAATGTCCCCCATATTTTCTTCATTCCGATCGCAGTAGCTACTGATCTTGGTGATGAAACAATCTCGCTCCGTTGGATCATTGAACTCAACATCTGACTTATGAGTGCGTTTTGATCGGGTAGAGCTCTTAGCTCGGGTCCTTATGTTTAAGTTGGGGGATGCGACTTCATTCAAGTTACCTTTGGGAATTGACGAGTAGACAGTAGGTTCATTTGTGGAGGTGTTAAATAAATCCCACATAGCATCTGCAAATCTCATGGTATTCTCGTATTCTCACTGGTAGCTCGGTCCTTGCCAAATATCTCCTACCAATCCTTGTAGAAAGGCCAGGTCTTGAAGCGCATCATGCGAGTGATGAGATCAATCTGCGAGAACATACTCAAGGTTATTCTTAGTAGCACTTTTGTAATCACAAGATGTGACACATTTTTTATAAACAACAGGAAAATATTTATTGCACATTGCAAATACCTTGATAAAATCCTCCCAGACATCGTCTTCCACATCGATTTTGTGGTTCTCATCGAGACCGACACCACTCTTTGAATGCATTAATATGAGTGAGACATAACTTCGCTTCCAATTGTGGATTTTGCTGGATATATGGGGCTTTGCTTTCAAATCCATTCCAGGAAAACATTGGCGAATTGCCGGCTCCAACAAGTTTAGGTAGCGTGTCCTAAACCCATTGTCCGACTTGTAACCTCTTGCCACCAATCTTTCAATGTGTTTATGAGTGCTTGTTCCTCATGCAAACTCCAAGTTCTTCTAGGAGTAACCTTTTTATTTATTTTAACTTCAACGGTGGCCTCTATGACGTTCTTCTTGTGCAAAGAATGCAATTTATCATAAAAATAAATTAAGTTATGTGTATCTTGAATGAGTACAACATATTATGATCCTAATATTGCAAACTTTTATATACAAGTGCAATAACAAGAAATCACAACAATGTAACATCCTTATGTTTGGAACGGACAATATAAAATGATGGTGGAATAGTCTTACAGCCCAACTACATTTCATTATTATAGATGATGGTTTACTTTCTCATCAGTGCACACTAGGTAAAAATATGGACTAATAAACATGGTACGTGGTATTCATTAAGAAACGACAAGAAAAGTATGTAGATTATCACAAGAGTATAATACATATATTGAACAAATCCTTGATCATAAGGGACCATCTATGGGGTTCATATCATTCCAAATATGCATGGGAATATTGTCTCTCCAAGTAGTCCATTCTTGAGAGCTCTCAACTTGGTCGATGTAATGCACATCAGTGTTCGGTTCGACTTGTTCTTGAGGGGAAATGTCTGGCACCTCTCTCTCTAATGGATCTTCTGATGCGTTCGTGCGGATGAAATTATGTAGTAGACAACAAGCTAATATGATGTGGTTTTGAGTCTTGATTGGGTAGTACGAGTTGCTCCTAAGAATACCCTATCATGTCTTAAGTATGCCAAAAGAACGCTCAATCACATTTCTGGCCCTAGCGTGCAAGAAGTTAAAGTACTTTTGAGGAGTTTGAGGGTTTTGGGAGGCATGGTTCCACTCATGCAGATGATACCTAACTCCCCTATATGGTGCAAGAAATCCTTCACCATTTGTATAACCTCCATAACACAAATAAAAATTTCCTGTCATAGATCACGAAGAAGAAGATATGCATTAGCTGTCACGCCCTAAAACCTTTTCGTCAAATATATCAGAGTTTTTCTTTTTGGGCGTGAAGAGAGAAAGGGGAAGAAGGCGTACATGATATAAAACAGAAGTGATACTCTTAAAACATCGGATACAACCGATAAAAGTAAGTTTGAAACCATACGCAGCGGAAAAACATCAGGATCTTTTACAAAGAAGGAGAAATACAACTAACATTTTACAAAATGTGGAACATCATTTTACAAATGAATCAACATAGGTTTAAAGACAAAATCGGAATCATGGACACAGCTGATAGGGCACCCATCTCTCTACGCATCAAGATTCTCTTCTTTTCCTGTAGTGTGAGTTCAGAATAGGGGTGAAAAATGAGTCGGAGGAGCTCCTATTTATAGAAATCCGGAAAGTTACTATTCATCCAAAATATCTCGTCTCACTATTCATCGGTTGAAAAAGTCTCCATTACTATTCACATAAATATCTTCATTTTACTATTCACCGAAAAATATCTTCTGATATTTCCGAACCCTCGTGGTTTGCCCTTTTTATCACAGTTCGAGTTATAGGTCTCCGATTGACCCCTAGTTCGTTTCTATCTTCTCGTTTTCTCGATACGCATCCAATGGTATAGATATATTCTATATACCATGTCCAAGAAAATTACTTATCTAAAGTATGCATTAAACACGTCTCTGAAATGCATGTAATAAATTAAACAGTTAAAATAAACGCACATACTTATTAAGTCATGTGTTAAATATTTAATTAATCAATTATGCTCGTTTTGATCCGGGGCGCTACATTAGCTATCAAAATTTTTGGTCAGCTTTTAATTTATATAAGAAGCTGCAATATATACTGCTTATTGGAAGGGACAATTGGGTTGAAGGGAATTCAGGATAGTTGAAAATGGCTAGGAGATTACCATTAGAAACTTTCAGTCCATTCGGTCGGGTGATGACATCTTGCAACACCCCACCATCTGCAGCAGATCTCTCCCATCCAGATAATACATAGACGTAGTTCATGATGCGATCGCAAACTGCAAGCACATTAATAGAAACATTTCCCTTGCGATTACGATATCTTGGTTTATCACAGAGAGGTACTTTCACAGGTATGTACGTGCCATCTAATGCACCTAGGCAGCCCTACATTATTTACAGAAAATGAAATTAGCATTTATGAGAAGGCCCACTTCCAGGTTGAAGACATATAGAAATGATAAGAGAATGGAACTTAATGTTTGTGATCCATAATCACCTTGAAATATTTCCAGCGATCGGTCGGTTCATTGACATCTACCGGGTTTGGTTGCACATGGAGGATGTTATGAAGCTAAATCAAAGATACAAGGATGGAGTTGAAGTGTTTACTTATTGTGTACCCACTATGATTAAAATCATGTTTGACAACTCGGTTTTTTTTATGATGGGCTAGAATTGATAGGAAGATATATACTTGTTCAGATATTGGGAGGTGACAATTGGGTTGAAGACCACCAAGATGTTCTAACAGGTAACATAGGCGAGAGAAGGTATCACGAGTCATGCGAAGATGGTTAATACATGAATCATCATTGTTGGTAGTCAAACTACGAATGTGTTCCAATTAACGGGTGACTCTATTGGTCAGATTTTACCTTCTTGTTCTAGTGGATAAATTATGACCTCCTATTTGTTCGATAAAATCTCACATAGGCGTAACACATAAGAACTAAAAATGATCTCATTGAAGCATTAATCGCTTCAACAACACGAAAAGCGGCCACAAGATCATCTACCTCGTCCAACAACATGTTTATGATAAAACAAACATTATTAGTTTCAAATTAAAAATGAAGTTTTGTGAACGAGTTTGTAATTGCTATATCTAGTATTTACTTAATTTGTGTAGGGGAATGTTCTTATATGTTTTTTTATTTTCTGTTCATGAAGATATTGTACTGTTATTCAATAGGCCACAAGTTTATTGGCATTGGTGGGACACATTTGTTACAAATGCACTTGGAAGTTATTGTGGGTAGACTTATCGAAATAGGGTAAAATATAAGCTTGCTAACCTACAAGGTTCTCACATCATTTAAGTTTTGCAGATATATTGGAATGCTCTCGTGTCCATCTCTAGAATGTCTAACAGTATTTCGTTTTCATGTAACTCTATATGTCGTAGCCTATTACACAGATATTCAGACTTTCATGTAAATATGTGACTCAAGCATGCACACAGTGCAATATTTACGTTTGTCAATTTTTCCAATGCACCATTCTGGCAGGCAATATAAAATGGGAAGTACAACAACAATGCATCCAGTGAGAATCTCCTAAACTATTACCAATTCATTATTCTATCAAATTTTGTCTACGATAGATATGTTATAGTAAACATAATCATCCAGTTAGGATCTCCTACACTATTTGTCATAAATTATTTGTACGACATATTATTGCCTTCAAGACAAGTCAAGTAACCACGTAAGTCTTGAAAGACTACAACACATTGTACCCAAGCCATTCACAACACAACTATTTGAAGGTTCCATTAGAAATATATAATAGATAGAATATCATCATGCGCCAAAATTATTATAGAGCATACCTGCAGTAAATTATTTGCAGCGACAGTTGTTTGTTCACCGTAGACAATAGCTTATACTCCTCAAGGAATCCTTCAAAACTGCAAGAGTGTTCAATATTAGAACATTTGATCATAAAGAATTTGTGTTCAAAACATTGAACACCTATTGGAAGGAGGCAACTGACTATTACTTACCAAAACACGAAACTGACATTCCTCATTGATACTTATATTTCAGCCCGTCCAATGGGTCGGAACTCAACCATTCCATGTTTAAGACCCCAACGTAAAATGACAAAGTTGCACGAAATGTATACGAATTAGTTCATGACATGAATAAACAAAACATTCTAAAATCACAGTAAATAGGACAATCATTGCAACGATGGTTGCCAGTATAACAAGACATGAACAACATATTGTACATATCCACAATTCCCAAATAAAAATTGTGTAAATCTCTTTTTTGCAGATGCATATTTCAGCTTTAAACCTAATTAAACCAACACCTATCATCAACAATATGCATAATTTGCCACTGTATTTGAATCACTGTAAACTTCTCAAAGAATTTATACCTTTTAAACCTAATTAATGTACTAGGGTCTGGGTTTACTTTCAACAAATCCCTGTGGAAAAAAATCTACTTTGCAACCCACTACCGTTTTGAAAACTCAATTTGCAGACAATTTCTATGATTTTAAACAAATGAGGATATGTAACCGACCTTAAGATTTCTTTTCAGTACAAGAGCTAATGATGCAATTTCGGACCACTTTAATATCCAGCAGAAGTCGCGACCCTTTTTGCCAATCAGTAGAGTATTTCTTTGATTCCGATTTACACAACCGTTCGAACAATTATGCGGAAATGTGCTAAGATCACGGTTCAATTCACGTTGGGAAGTATGGTTTTGAGGTGGATATGGTTCAACTGTGGGAAGATCAAACTGTTGGCTAAGGCATTGCGAATTGGAGGAGAAGATCGAGTGGGGCTAGGGTTTGGGTCCACTCGACGTATGTAATTTAATTGGGGAAATGGCTGATTTGTAATTTGTTGATGATGTGGGGGTGTTTTCATCCTTTCACAATGAACAATAGGGGCATATTTGGTGTTTAATAATATTTTTATTGTTGTGTTGGGCTTGTGACATGTATTACAAACCCATCTCATTTTCTGGTTTATAAAACTCTTCCCAAGCCCACTACAGCACAACTCAAACCCAAAATTATATTCGGAGCAACCATCAAAATCGGGCTCTAAATAATTATACCAAACATGGGTTTGGGTTGGGTAAAAAGTCTAAACCAGCCCAAACCACTAAACCAAACGAGCCCTAATAGTTATGTTGTCATTGTGAATTAATTTATTATACGTTTTGTAGTCATAAATATTACCAAAAACATGCTGATGTGTTCGAACACCTTGACTTGTCACCTGAAAATCTGTAATTAAAAAATTAAAAATCATTTTATACTTGTGGATTAAATCATGACCTTTATTTTAATTATAATTTCAACCAAACTTTTGGATATCTTACATTTCATTTCCAAAACTTCATAAATCGAGTAGAAATTCATCAACAATTATTTTATTTTAATTTTAAAAAGAAACCAAAGACAAAACACCTCCAAAACATTAGAACCATCATCACTTAATTGTCGGAAAACTCAAGGTACCTCTCAAGCTAAAAAAATCTGACTTAATTGTCATCACTTTATTTTTTTTCCAAGCACATATTTTTTGTAGAGTAGTGGGGTGTGTATTTAATTGGTATTAATTTTTTGATATTTCATAAATAAAATATCTTTGAGGGAGGACACTTGACAACATTGTAGAGCTCCATGTGCCATCACTTGAGAGATCAAAACCACAGTTTTATATATATAGATTCTCGTTTGAACCAAGCCCTATTTGCTAAGAGTTGTTTGAAATTCTCAAACCAATTTTATTTTCTTGATTCTATTGTCATCTTGAAAATCTCAAACCAATCTGCTAAGAATTATTTGAAATTAAGTGACATGATTAAAATAATGACATCTTGGACGTGTGATATTTTTTTTTAAATTTACATTTTGGTAACTGACTTGTCGGTCTACACAACTTTTCAACAACTTCAAAATCAAATTTCAAAGTAAGTGATTTGAATTGCACAAAATATCTAAAGCCATGTTTAATTTATTTTGCTAATTTTAAAAAGTTTGGTTAAAATTACAAATAAAATAAATATTGTGGTTTAATCGACAAGTATAAAATGATGTCGTTTAGTTCATGTGGATTTTGTTATATTTTTATTACACATTGGTAGATGACGTTTAAAGCTGTACAAACACGTCAACACATTCAAAATAAAATTCAAGTTGTTGATTAGATTTGCACGAGATATCTAAGGTCATGCTATAGTTACTAATATTCAAAAGTTTAGTTAAAATCACAAATTAAGCAAAGCTGCAGGTGATTTTAACAACAATCAACTCATAAATATATAGATAAAAAGATTCATGTTTGTCTAAATTACTACATTTAGTATTTTATCAAATGAATAAATATAGTTCATTTGCAAATTAACACTTCTCATTTATGCTCCTAGATCTATTTATTTATTGCATTTGATAAGGGAAGTAGTACCTATTATTATTATTATTATTTTATAATTTCTCAAGCAGAAGACTTGGATGTTCTGATATACTAAAATAATTAAATTGCATAATACATTAGGGTAAGTTTTAGTAAAAATCATAGCATATCCATCTTCATTATCTCTTTTAAATTATTTGACAAATTATGCATTATGCTTATTGCATTCATTTAAGATAATAAACATACCATTTCAAAAAACAAAAAAATTAACTTATACAATAACAAAGAAAAAATACCAAAAAAAAAAAGAAAATGTAAACATCATTCTACTAAATAAAAAGATTATATACATCCTCCTATTTCAAAATATAATTATAATAATAATTAAAAAGTACATTTATGAGTTAAAGAAAATTATATATTATATTTATTCAATTATTTCATATTAAATTGTGCAATGCATAACAAGAACTAATTATTGTAGAATATCATTTTTTTTCCTGTTTTTTTATAAATCATGTTTAATTTTCTTTAATATCTATTTAAACACACAAATTATTTCTTTTTCAACATACATCTTGATCATATTAAAAACTCTAATATCACCAATTGTACTAATTAAAAACCGTGCATCACAAGAAATCTATATTAATTTATAAAAAAGATGAATTTATTTTACAACTTGTGCATCATATATTAATTTTTTCTCTTTATTTAGCCAAATCCCACTTATTAATTATTATAGTCATATTGACTAAGTGGCCACTGCATCTGCAAGTAGCAACTTAGCAACATTGTATTCTATGACATTTCTACCCTTCCCACTCGCTATTATAAATTTTTATCAAATAATTCCAATGATCGATTTCACAACACCGCACCTCACCCCATGCTTTCTTCACCGCCGCCAGCTGCTCCGCCAGCGCCGCCGTCCTCCGACGAGGACTTCTTCTCCACCGCTTCGACCTCCACCTCCTCCGATTCGAAAGCGCCGTCCCCCTCCGCCACCCCTCCTTCCTCGCCGCTTCCCGAGATCCCGATCGCATGGCCCGACGGCGGAGCCCTCACCGTCTCCTGGGTGACCAACCTCATGCAAGCTTTTGAATGGGCTTCCAGAGCTTTACCGCCGTCTGAGCTACCATCCGTTCTCCCTGTCGGAGTATTCGATAAACTTGTACTTGCTGGATCGAAAATTTTGCATAAAGAGCCAAATTGCGTGAGAATTGATGAGAATTCAGGACTCAATTCGGAGTCTCGTGTTGTGGTGGTTGGAGATGTGCACGGGCAGTTGCATGATGTGCTGTTTTTGCTGAGAGATGCGGGGTTTCCAAGCGATGATAGGTTTTTCGTGTTTAATGGGGATTATGTGGATAGAGGTGCTTGGGGGCTTGAGGTTTTTCTGCTTTTACTAGCTTGGAAGGTTAGAATTCTTTTATCATATGAATCAGTTTTCGGCTATGTTACTTCTTGAGCTAAGAAACTGCGCTTTTTGACATGCATTAGAGGCGAATGAAATGGTTTACTGATTGATCTTACTATTTCATTGTATCTCAAGTTTAAGTTTGTTTACTTCTATGTACTGTGATGCCTTTGGGTGAAATTATTGACTTGAATCAACATTAGTAACAGTTGAAAAAGTTGAGGTGTGTGTTATGGGGTCATGTGGATGAACTTAAAACACCAGCTGATGTATATTTTTTGATGCTTCTCCAACTTCGGAGAAACACGCGCTAACATCTGCACCTTGGTGCTGAGTAAGATCTCTCGGATGGTAATATTACTTTCTTGGGCATCTTGCTGTTTTTAGCCTATGTTGGACTTAAATGGAAACTGTATCTTGTTCGATGTTGATTTATTGCTGCATAAGTTACAATTCAAGGGTGCCGATGCGTTCTGGATGCATTTATTTATTTTATTCGAAGCTATGTGTTTTATTTCCTTTTAGCTGCGGATGCTTATGTTTTATTTATACAAGGGTAGCCTTTGTCTTCCCATGCACTACTCAGACCACCTACACAGTCGAGGGTGGATGGATGCTTAATCACTTCCTAAACACTTTGTTCCATAAACTAAGCCTAACATGTGAGATTCAGCATGCAATGCCTAACTGGATGACATGCTTACTCTACATGTTTGTGTACAAAACAAAATAGCTAAATACAGACTTTAAGTTATGAAATTTGCGTGCTACTGCTTGGTTTTGTCTATCTACGTTCTCATTTTTTGGTAACTTCAAGCAATCGATTTAATTAAAAAGTTCAACTAGACAAAAATAACATGTTCAAGCAATTACTTTAAGCTGAGATCGTAATGGGGTTGATATGCCTTGCAGGTTCTTATGCCTCACAGGGTGTATTTGCTTCGTGGTAATCATGAGTCAAAGTACTGCACTTCTGTGTATGGATTTGAAAAGGAAGTATCTGTGAAATATGGAGACAGTGGGAAGCATGTCTACAGAAAGTGTTTAGGATGTTTTGAAGGACTTCCCCTTGCATCCATTGTAGCTGGGCAAGTTTACACTGCACATGGAGGGCTTTTTCGTGGCACGGTCATCACCCCATCAAAAAGGTCTAAAAAGAAAAATCGTAAGGTTGTTCACAACCCTGAAGTGAATTCTTTCGCTCTCGGTACCTTGGAAGAGTTGGCAAAAGCTAGAAGATCTGTCCTTGATCCTCCATGGGAAGGTCAAAATTTGATTCCTGGTGACGTCCTATGGTCAGATCCATCAATGAACCCTGGTCTTTCCCCAAATACAGAGAGAGGCATTGGTCTCTTGTTTGGCCCAGATTGTACTGATGAATTTTTGAAGAAGTATAATTTAAAGGTATGCAATATTTTTACTCTTCATATGAGGATCAACTCTTGTAGGCCAATTCTTATCATATTGCTTTTTGCCTGGTAATTGAGAAATTCTTGACTGCATACCTTATATATCTGTTAAATAGAAAGCATGATGGCCCTAATCTTGACTCTTGCTTTCCAGGGTTGACAATATTGAAGCATTTTAAAGTGCAGAAGAATTGAAGTTTTACTATTAATCAGTATCTTCTTTCTTCTATAGGAACATACTGTATCTTTTATGTATCTTTTCTAACATGCTATTACTCTACAAACCATTGCCTCATTGGCTAATGTTCTACAAAATGCTTTTAGGAGTGTCCTTCCCCTTTGACTTATAACTCGGACACTGTTCTCGAATATGTGAGAATCTGAAGGTTATGATTAGGATTCTGACTTGATAAATTTAAGTTGGTGTGTGAGTTAAAATAAGATGTTTTATAGGGTGGACAAATTTGTTGTGCAAATATCAGAGAAACGAGAAGGATCCTCGAACATCCCCCAAAGTTTGGTTGCAATCAAATCTCAGTCTAGTAATTTATTATAATTGAATATGATTCTATATAGGTAACTCGATTTCCATTTGGAAACACTGATAAGTGCTTAAATATGATAAGCCATCAGTTAACCCTAAATCAAAAGAAAGAAAAGAAATTTCTTGAGAATCCCTTGAATACTATAATTTCTTCGAAGTCACTAAATGTATTGTAATTCACAGTAAGATGCAGTTTTCCGTATTATATTTCTACTTAGTTGCCTGCTTTACTGCAGGTTTTACATGTTTGAGTGAGTAAATGGATCTAATGTGTTAAGATAATAAGCTGTAACTGACTCAAAACTAAAGCAAGAGAGGTGGAAAAAATCTCTTGAGGTTCCCTGGATGTTGTATGGTTCTCTAACTTGTTGAATGTAAACACCGTATTGTATTCATAGTTAAGAAACACTAATAAGTATTATTTATATTCTTAATTACCTGTGTTGACTCAATTCAGTGTTGAAGACAACTATTTTGATTTCTGAGCATGACTGATCTATGTGCGATCATGAAGAATTTGCTAGTTTATCTAGCTTCATTCACAACAGGAGCCTTTAAAATTCTTCACATCATTTGACTTAACTATGGAATATGATTTAAGTGCTTTAAACTACTTTCAAGTTGTTGAATTCACCAAATTGTCCAACAACATATTATTGTTCATTTTTTAGTTTCTACAGAACAGACCCTCTTTCAGAGTCTTCCCTTATCTCTTCATTACCATCATTTCTCAAGGCAAACCATGTTAATCTGAGAAAGTGTCAACAATCTGTTTGTTTCACTTGGACATGTTGAAATCTTCTCCTTGTTTGTGGTATTTATTTTGAGTTCTACAACACTATTGAGCCATCATTTTCCTTTTTTTGCCGCCATCTTTTGGTTGACATAGGCTTGTTTATTCCATGTTAAGCAAGAATGTAAATGTTTTTCCACCATTATTCTTGAAGTAAGAAAGTTACATGAGATCGGTCTATGATGGCTATGTTTTATAGCCTTATGTGTATTAAATAGACAACCAACCACTTTACGCATTAGACTGTGAGGAATGAGGTCATACTCTGTTTACCTGAAATGAAATACCGTAATTCCGAGCTTTGCTATATGGTTTAAGATGCCGTTGTAAGATAAGTAAGGCATTTTGTAGTTTCCTTGTAGTTCTGTGTTCATGGAACCTGTCTCATCAATTTATTTCTGCACAATCTCAAGACGTTATCCTTTCTGAAGACATGTTTTCTAGTTACTTATTGTCCAAAAGCTCCAGAAAAGAGCGATGTGTTGCATTTTCTCTTAGTTTTACATCTGAAGGCTGTCCCTTAATTTACACATGAATACTTCACACATTCTGTGTGATACAATGGTGTGGTTCAAAATTTTATTTATAGGTAGAAAATTTCCCTTTTGTTTGTCTTTTTCTCGAGCTTTCTTCACTGAACCAAGTTTGTGGGAAGTGCCAAGTGAGGATTTGACTTGCTTACATCTTCATCTCGCTACTTGCTTGTGTACTTGTTTTCTCATTGATGGTGAAGGTGATGTGATCGTGCAAATATTCATTTTCCTTCATCACAGTTGATCATCAGGTCACATGAAGGCCCTGATGCACGGGATAAACGACCTGATCTTGGAGGAATGGATGTAGGGTATACCATGGATCATATTGTTGAATCTGGGAAACTCATCACATTATTCAGTGCCCCAGATTATCCACAATTTCAGGTAGAGGTGTGCTCTTTGCATTTGATGCCTCATGCAATTACTCTAATTTCAGTTTTAACCTGACTTTTCTTCATAGTTTGAGTTCAATTTAGATGTTGTGAACTTGCATGCATTGGCATTAATAGGCGCATGTAAAATGAGTTCAGCAAGTGGAGCAAAACTTTACCTATATTTCATATATATATTTTTTTTAGATAGGATAATATCGGTTTTTTTCTTTTGTTGAAGTTCTTTTGTTAGAACCTAAAGTAGGCTAGACGGTCAGGAGTTAGTGGAGTTTAACCAATGAATTAACAGTGTCCTTGTAGAGATGTGTATGTGTGTGTTCATTCCACAATTGTGACAATCTCTATGCTATCGTTTATTCAGATGATTGAATGAGAAACTGATATTCGTCAACTCTTGTCTACTTGACAGGCTACTGAAGAGAGATACAAAAACAAAGGAGCTTATATTGTCTTGGAACCACCAAACTTTGACACACCAAATTTTCACAGCTTCGAAGCTGTTACCCCAAGACCAAAGGTAACTCTTTCCCACTGATTGAGAGAAACATCAATCTTCAAAATGCAGCTAGCATACAACTTACTAGAAACAAATAATTAGAAAATTGAAAAAGGAAAAATGCTACTGTTCTGAAGTTTGATCTCCTTGGCTTTCAAATAAAACATCAGCATCTTAACTTTTGAAAACACTTATAGGAGATGCAGGCATGCTACAGGCCTGATATCATGGAAATAATACCCCCTGTTACCTGTACTTGTATATTTTTCGTTTTGCTACCTAGACTTTAATAATTACACTTGCTCGTATTTCCCCTTTTTGATGTTTACCTGTGTATTTTGATTTGTACACTTTTCCCTGCATTGTGTGTATGCGTGTGTGTGTGTGTGTGACCCTTTTGCACTTCCACCATTTTTTTTTGAGTTTAAAGGGACCCCAAAAAAAAAAAAGGAAAAAGGAAAAAAGGGGTAAAAGTTTAGAAATTAAAGTACAAGGAGCAAGATATGCATTTTTCCTAGACAATATATGAGTGTTACCTATGTCATTTGAACTTTTATCTTAAGCTTGAAAGGAAAATTATCTATGTCGATGATATTGGAGTAAAATTTGTTGCAGGTAAATCCTTATTATGATTTTGAAGATGTAATTGATTCTGACGAAGAATTGGACCTGGTATCAATGGTGCCAGATTCCGGTCTGCAGCAGCCTGGTGCTTGAATAGGCAGTATTACGACCATATGAAAGTGATTTTTTGTGTATGTTATTATTATTATTTATATTAGCCGTGTGTTTCCTATGTATTCTTGAGGGTTTTATTTACTAATACTGCTGCCCTTTTCATACAGTGATTCACATAACTTGATGTTATGAACAGGGCAGCTACTTAGTGATGAATATCGTAACCTGCAACTCCTTGTACATTATATTACCAGTGCTCGGATTATGGTCTAATGATTTCATAATCCTCAATTGCTTCTAAATTAGTTATAGTGTAGCTCTCTCTCTCTCTCTCTTAATTTGCTTTTCCTTGGTTGTTGAAATTCAGTTCTCAGCTCCTTTTGGGTATATGTTGATCTGGAATGAATTACATATGTTGTTAAAGGGCTGATATTTCCACTTATGGCTCGATCCTTTTTCCTTCAAGTTTTAGGGTGTGATGAACTTGACTCACGATATCCTATTTTCGTCCATGAGAAGATATTGACTGATAAATGTGGGAGGGATTTGAAAGCTCTTGGTTCTGGAACAATGATTGTTCACACGTTGGGATCGAGCAAGGGATTTCTAGTCCTCAAATCTGTTGAATGTGTGTCAAATGTTCTGTTCAGGAACATTGATTGCATAATATAGTGCTTGTTGAATATGATTTGACTATGCAAGTTTGTTGGCTTTTGTCATGCGTATGGCAGGAATTGTATTTTATGTTATTGTCCAGAGTATAGGGCTGAAAATAAATTGAATGAGTCGATTTTTAGCGAGTTCTACAAATTCTGTTTTGGATTGTTTGATTAATAGTGTAATTGAGGTCGTGCAAGTCGAATGGGGCTCAAACAAGGATTTAGTAAACCATCTCTAAATGAATATATGAGTTGTTTGATTTGTTCTTCAGCCTTGAGAGATTAAATGCTCCTTGGCTGAAAACGATCCATCACTTTTAAAAATTCTTTTGCGACAGTTAATAAAAGCTTATATATACCATACAGTATAAACTATGGTGAACATATTAATTAAATGTTAAGTTTAGTTTCATATATAACTGTAATAAATATATATATATATATATATATATATTCCTTTTAACAAAAGCAAAGGAACCGAACCAAGGTGGGAGTTGAGTAAACCTCATTTCTATGTACTAGTCAAGGACAAAAATATCGGTATCGGTGGTAATATCGGTACCTTGATTTTACGGATATATCGACGGATATATCGATATCGGTGGATATATCGGTTTTTTAAGCAAAAAAATTTAAAAATTTGTAAAAAAAACAGAAAAAAATATCTAGTACTTTATATAATATTATAAGTAACATTAATACATATATTGAACTTAAATTTCAAATAAAAAGATATGTTGACAATAAATTTAGAGATAAACTATTATATAAATGTTGTCTCATATGATTAACATGACAAATTATTATAATATAGCATATCATATCCTAAACGACCTAAACAACCTGTATATCAATTTAAAAAAAAAAAAAAAAAAAAAATTTGCAGCTCACCTTACAAATTCAAATGGGGGACAAAAATATATGTATGTGCAATAATATCATCACACTTGGCATATCATATCCTAAACAACCTGTAAATCAATTTAAAATTAAAAAAAAAAAAATTCATGCTCACCGAAACGATATTTGGCGATTTATCGCCGATAAATCCCGATAAAATGACAAATTTGTATACAACTCTACCGATAACGATATTTTGACGACATTTTCCGATAAATTACCGATAAATCGTTGATATTACAACAGATATATATGTAAGTGGTTTTTTGTATCGGGGGTCCCAAAAATCCGATATATCGCCGATTTTTCGGCGATAAATCGCGATTTTTTGGTCCTTGGTACTAGTACGTAAATCAAACCAGAAGAGGAAAACTGCATTGGGTAATACCATGAGATGGTATCGATTATGTAATGCAAACAATATTTCATACATGCATGAATAATTGAAGGAAGTAGCAAAGAACAAAACTGTGGTACTACCTAATAGAATTAAAATTAAAAAATAGAATTACTATGCATGTAAATGGGATTTAGAGTACTTGTAGAATGAACTATCATAACTTGTATACTAAGATAATCTTCAATTTTAGAAAGTAACATATAGTCCTTTCTTTATATATGTTTATACATGTTTAAAAGAAGAGTTGGACTGGTGTGCAACTAGTACATGAATCTTAGATACATGCACTCAGGTTGGGTCGGGTTGAATCCGACCTGGATCCGCGCATTTTTTTTTTTTAGCCCTGACCTTTATGTTGTGCTAGACATACCTTTATATTATATTAGTTATACCTTTATGATATATTAGTGATACCCTTATTTCCAGATTTCATACTTTAACCATAAACCCTAAACCCTAAACCCTAATTTCGGCACAATAAACCCTAATTTGGCTATATGATATTACTCATACATTTATATGAGATTATTTATACATTTATATCAACATAAACATATATTTATGTAATATATATAAAGATACAACTAACATAATTAAAAGGTATGACTAACATAACTAAAGGTATGCCTAATATAACTAAAAGTTATGAAAGATATTAATATGTCAGTTTAAAAAAAATGCTAAGGTATAACTAGCCTTACAAAATGTATGTCTAACATAACTAAAATGTACGTCTAACACTACTAAAATGTATACTTAACATAACACTAAAGGTATGACTAACATAACTAAAATGTATGTCTAACACTACTAAAATGTATACTTAACATAACACTAAAGGTATGACTAACATAACTAAAATGTATGTCTAACACAACTAAAAAGTATAGTTAACATAACATAAAAGGTATGTCTAACATAACTAAAAGGTATGTCTAACACTACTAAAAGATATGCTTAACATAACATAAAGGTCAGACATCTGGGAGCATATTTGGGTGGATTTTGTCCGCGACCTAAAGGCGCGTGCGGGTACGTACAAGCGCGTGACGGGTCGGGTCGACCCGTGTGCACGGTTGTAGGGTCCATGCACCAGTTGTATATAAATTTTTGTCTTAAAAGAATGACTGTGCCACATGGTAAGCCTATACTATTTCCCATAGTAAATTAAGTTTACAAATAATATCTATAATTAATATAATTTAAAATAGGTATTATGACTAATCAATCACTTTAAATTTAAGGTTAATGATAAATATTAGACAAAAACTTTTGTGCACCTGGTGCACGGACCCTAAATCCGTGTACTCGGGTCGGGTCGACCCGTCATTCGTCCATACATGCCCACACGTGTCTCTAGGTCGCGGACAAAATCCACCCAAATATGCTCCCAGGTGTCTGACCTTTATGTTATGTTAAGTATACCTTTTAGTAGTGTTAGTTATACCTTTTAGTTATGTTAGACACAAGGACCAAAAAATCGCGATTTATCGCCGAAAAATCGGCGATATATCGGATTTTTGGGACCCCCGATACAAAAAACCACTTACATATATATATCTGTTGTAATATCGACGATTTATCGGTAATTTATCGGAAAATGTCGTCAAAATATCGTTATCGGTAGAGTTGTATACAAATTTGTCATTTTATCGGGATTTATCGGCGATAAATCGCCAAAAAATCGCCAAATATCGTTTCAGTGAGCATGAATTTTTTTTTTTTTTTAATTTTAAATTGATTTACAGGTTGTTTAGGATATGATATGCCAAGTGTGATGATATTATTGCACATACATATATTTTTGTCCCCCATTTGAATTTGTAAGGTGAGCTGCAAATTTTTTTTTTTTTTAATTTTAAATTGATTTACAGGTTGTTTAGGTCGTTTAGGATATGATATGCTATATTATAATAATTTGTCATGTTAATCATATGAGACAACATTTATATAATAGTTTATCTCTAAATTTATTGTCAACATATCTTTTTATTTGAAATTTAAGTTCAATATATGTATTAATGTTACTTATAATATTATATAAAGTACTAGATATTTTTTTCTGTTTTTTTTACAAATTTTTAAATTTTTTTGCTTAAAAAACCGATATATCCACCGATATCGATATATCCGTCGATATATCCGTAAAATCAAGGTACCGATATTACCACCGATACCGATATTTTTGTCCTTGGTTAGACATGTCTTTTGTAAGGTTAGTTGTACCTTAGCATTTTTTTTAAACAAACATATTAATACCTTTCATATCTTTTAGTTATATTAGACATACCTTTTAATTATGTTAGTTGTACCTTTATATATATTACATAAATGTATGTTTATATTGATATAAATGTATAAATAATCTCATATAAATGTATGAGTAATATCACATAAATGTAAATATCTATAATTTATGCCGAAATTAGGGTTTAGGGTTAAAATATTATATAAAAGTATGATATTTGTATATAAAGGTATGACTAATATAACATAAAGGTATGACTAACATAGTATGAAAACCAGCGAATTGTTTTTTTTTAAGTTAAAGTATTGCACTAAGGGTATGAAATCTGGACATAAGGGTATCACTAATATAATATAGAGGTATGACTAACATAACATAAAGGTTAGGGCGAAAAAAAAATAGAGGGAAAAAACGCGGATCCGGGTCGGATTCGGTCCGATTTGACCCGAGTGCATGGATTTAAGATCCATGCACCAGTTGCACATGAGACTGACTCTAAATATTATTGAATAATACATTGATTTTGAATAAATTTGTCAAAATATACAAATTTATGAATGTATATACAAATTATGTATATATATGAAATTTGTTTAACTTAGAATTTTAGATAAAAAATAATAAGAAAAAGAAAACTAAAATAAAGGTGGGTTGATTGAAAAGGGTTGTTCAATTCAAACCCATTCATTAATGAAATTAGATATTTTTTGCGAATGTATCTTAAAATAAACTATGAAATATATTGAGAAATTTTTATTTTTCATTTTTTTTTATCATTTAAGTGAGAAAAGTTTGATGGTCATTTTAAACTTTAATAATAAAATGAAACTAAAAAGTGGTGGGAGAGTTGAATAATATAATTAATATATTATATGTAATGTTAAATTAGACGATATGAATTGCACAAAACCATAAATATATGCATATATATTTCTATTTAATAATATTTCATTCTTTCTACTTTTACTAATTTTTTCAAAAATTTAGTGTATTTCTTATGCTTATATATATATATATATATATATATTCATATTCCCAAAAGAATTATATTCAAAAGTTAGAGTTAGTCTTCAGTTTCATTTCTTTTTCCAATCACAACCTATAAATAATAATAATAATAATAATAATAATAATAATATATAAAGTGATTCGTATCTTATAATCAAACTAATAAACATTGAATTGCATAAGCATCCTTAAGATTTAAAATACAATAAGAATTGTGCCATTTATAAGAAAAATAAACGCTTTTATATTTAAGAGAATACACATTTTAATTTATTTACCTTTTTTTTTTTAAATTTATTTACCCAAATTGAACTTTTATCAAATTATATATCATGATATGCCATTCGCAATTGTGGTCTTGAATTTTAAGCCTACCATGTATTGTAAAATATCACACCAACATGTTGTCTTACTTGGAATAAGATATGAATATAAGAATAAACAAGATAGATAGAAGAAGACAAAGTAAAAATGTAGTAGTTTCCATTCATCTCTTCATTTCTTCATTGAATACAAATTTTTATATACAAGAATATTGAATTCTAAGGTTTTCAAAATAAAAAGCCAAAAGTCATATTTAACATTTAGAGATTAAAGAGTAATGTACACAAATAATATATATATATATATATATATATATATATATTTATAACATTCCCTTTTGGACATTAGGATTTGATGTACATGCGTCATTAAAAATTCGTTAGAAAAATTTAATGGGAAAAAATTAGACGAGAAAAGAGTACATGACATACATGTTCTTATGTGCTATACCAACTGCCTCGTTAAAATTTGTAATTAAGAATACCTATGGGAAAAACTTAATAAAGGGAAAAGGAATACAACCACTGGTCTTCAGGACCCAACATTCAGGGTTAAAAGAGTACAACCACTAATTTTCTGAACCCAACCTTCAAGCTTGTTTTGAAGTTATCGCTTCCCCTAAAGATAACGGTCTTCCAAGCCTACACATTCCAATACCATGAACATATTTTTCAAAAGTAGATGTTGGAAGGGATTTAGTGAACAAATCTGCATTGTCACTGGAGCACACTTTTTGTATAAAATAATTTCACCACTCTTCTAGAGCTCATGCGGGTAAAAGAATATAGGAGCTATGTGTTTTGTTAAATTTCATTTAACATAGCCACTACTCATTTGTGGAACACAAGCTGCATTATTCTCATAAATGATGGTGGTGGATACATCATCTTTGGTAATATCACTTGACTCACTAATGTGTTTTATTAAAAATTTTAGCCATACACATTCTCGTGAGGTTTTATACAATGCAACAATTTCTGAGTGGTTTTGAGGAGACGGTAACCATAGATTGTTTAATCGATTTCCATGAAATTACAATACCATCACAAAGAAAAACATAACCAGTTTAAGATCTAGCATTATGGGCATCAAACATATAACCATAATCTGAGTAACCTACTAATATCTTACTTTGATTTCTAGTGTAAAGTAAACCAAAATCTTGGGAACCTTGAAAATATCAAAAAATCCGTTTAATGTCATTCCAATGTCCCCTTGTAGGAGAAACACTAAACCTTACTAGTAGATTTACTGTAAAAGCAATATTAGGTCCAGTGCAAATTGCAAGATAAAGTAATACACCAATTCCACTTAAGTAAGGAACTTCAAGCCCGAATATATCCTCAGTATCTTCTTTAGGTCTAAATTGGACAACCATTGGTGTATTTAAATGATGAGACTTATCATTGTAGAATCTTTCCAAAACCTTCTTCAAGTAGGTTGACTGGTGTATGGAAATTTCTTCAGGAAGATGTTCGATTTGTAGACCGAGATAATACTTGGTTTTACCCAAATTTTTTATTTCAAATTCAGTTTTTAAGTTTAAACTAGCTTCTTCAATTTTCTTATGCGTTCAAATAAGATTTATATCATCAATAAACGCAGAGAAGATACAAAATCCATCTAAATATTTCTTTATAAACTTGAAGGAAATGCATCATTGTTTATATATTCCTTCTTCAGGAGGAATTCACTTAGTCGGTTGTACCACATCCAATCAGATTGCTTTAGGCCATATAACGACATTTGCAATTTGATACTATACATGTTACAATTCTCATTTTTCCTCATCTGGGGAATGTGAAATCTATCATTGATTTTCATATAAATATCCACATCTAAAGATCCATATAAATATGTAACAACCTCCATTAACTGCATTTTAAAATTCATATGCTAGAGATATTAAGTAGCGGAACATTATACGTTCCATAACAAGATTATATGTTTGATCTGTTAGGATGTATACTATAAGCCTAGCTTTTTGTATGAACATCGTTTATGGAATGAGAATCACATTGGTCATATGTTTGCATTTTATATTTGTTATATATGTTTATGCAATGTCCAATTAATTTATATTATAGACAACTTGGTGTGTGGTGCCACACAGAAGATCATGTTATCAGTTTCTTATAAATTATAAATAGTAGCTCACAACCAAGATGAATTTGGACAAATCATCGGAATGGTTGTAGTGTAGTTTGGTATTAGTCTGTCTTGACTATAAAACTACACTAGTACACTTTATGTGTATTGAGCAGGACCATTTGAGGTTGTTCGTTTTATACTGACTATATAATAGAACAAGACCTCTGTTATTATGGATGTACATCTTCTTAATCCCTATATAATAACGGGCACGTATGCTCAGTGTTTATTTCTTTAATTTGCCAATGGGTGAGATTTATTCATAAATCAATAAACTCGGTGAGTTGGGAGATAGCATTGTTTATATGGTGTTCTGTTGATTATAGAAGGAATTCGTGTCCTAATTATTTAGGATGATAATGTCCCCTTGAGGAGCTCATAAGGATTATCATGTAAACCCTGCAGGTGGATTTAATCCGACATGATAATAAGGATGAGTGGTACTACTCTTGGAATTAGATGTAAATTAATTAAGTTGTCAGTAACTTATTTAATTTACGGACATTCGATATCTTAAACACGGGGAAATAAATGTACACATAATAAGAAGGAGCCCATATTAAATATGGGATTGGGACGGTAGTTCAATAATAATTCTCTAGTGGACTGAATTATTATTGATGGACTTAAGTTATGTGTTCGGGCCGAACACAGGATACTAAAGCCCATCAGGAGGCCCAACCCAATTCCTCCTCTAGGTCCCTGGTGTAGCCTATATATATAGCTCTTTTCATCAGCGCCTCTCATAACACAGAACACAGATCACAGAAAACACGTGATAAGTGAGAGAGAGCAGAACTGATTTTTCTCGAAGGATCGTTGGCCACGCAACGTTCGAGAAGGGCTCAGAGGAATACATCAGAAGATCAAAGAGGTCTACAAGGGTATGATTACTTTCCGCTGCGTTTTATCCTTGGATCCCAATTCTGATAGCATAGAGCCGGCGATCCGTCGATTCCAACATGATCTATAATATCGGGTCTCTACGAGAACCCTTGAGCTACTAGTCTTATTTTGTATCTCACCACCTCATTATTTTCATTTATTTTTTGCACAAATACCCATTTATATCTTATATGGATAACATCCTCAGTGGTAAGTATAATAGATCCGAAGAATTTTCTTTTATTAAGCAAGTCTAGCTCGACCTCAATTGCTTCTTTCTATGTTAACTAGTCTAAGCGCTTCTAGCACTCAGCTATTGACTTAGGTTCTAGATCCAAGTTATTATTTGAGATAGTAAGAGCAATTATTGAGGAAAATATGTCGTCGACGATATTGATATTTCTATTATAAGTTCTCTTATATTTATAAAATTCATAGCAACTTTGATATTTACATCAACCCGATCCTCTTCATTTCCAAAAGTATTTTGATCTGGTCATTCTGCAACCTTAGTATTTTGATTATTTTGTGCACATATAATGTTACTAGGATTTTTGTCTTCAGAATGAATCTCTTTTAGAGAGATTTGGAGTGACAAAACATTCTTATTAGATTTTATTTTCTGGATTATTTATATCTTTGTATTCATAAGTTCTTTACACTTTGGATGCAGAGGAGCATCATATGATATATTTTATTTTTTAGGAACTTCCACACTTTGTGGTG
This sequence comes from Scutellaria minor, assembly GCA_954870855.1. Lineage (NCBI taxonomy): Eukaryota > Viridiplantae > Streptophyta > Magnoliopsida > Lamiales > Lamiaceae > Scutellaria > Scutellaria minor. The sequence continues at coordinate 6,016,041 of OX940726.1, read as the reverse complement.
CATTCACAACAACAGGTATATATGATTTTGTCACTCTTTAATGATCAATAAACACATTTGACAGATTAATTGTTAAATACTGCAAGTTAATTATCTTCTGAACTTCTAGCTAAGTTTCACTAGTGCGTGAATTTCAATATTGAAGATTTTCCACATTCTATGAAATTTCTCTGTATTCTTTTAATTTTTAACTCTTATCTCCCATAATATTGAGAAATTATCTTCATCATTTTTGTAGTTAGCAAATCGAGCTGTAAATCGATCCCTTGTCATAGGCATGGATGGAGATTTAAAACCGATATAAATATCTAGTTTCCTTTAAGGGCCCATAAAGTTACGTTGTGGTGGTAATATAGAAACATATACTGCACATCCAAAAATTTCATAGATGGGAAATGTTTATTTTTTTACATGTACTAGTTGTAAAGTGGAGTGTAATCATGATAAGTAGTAGGACGAATTTGAATTAAAACGGCTGCATGCGAAATTACATGACACCCCAACATGAAATTGGTAAGTTGGAGTTTTGTAGTGAAGGTTTAACAATTAATTTGATACGTTTGATTAATGATTCCAATAGACCATTTTGAGTGTGAATGCTCCACTTTAATTCCTAATGACATACAATCATCAAATATTTTCGATGTGAATTCACCGAATTATCCATTCTAATGGATTTAATTAGATAATTGAGGAATTGGGCCCTAAGTTCAATAATTTTGGCAATGAACATTACCAAAATATTATTTTAGGTGGATAATAAATACGAATGAGTCTACCTATTGGAGACATCAATCAAAATCATAAAACATCAAATGGCCCTGAGGCTGGATGAATTGGTCCACATCTCTCCATGAAGCTGTTCAAGAAAAATGGAAGATTCAAACCCAACTTTAGTAAGAAAAAGTTGGAACATGAAATTTCATACTTATTGAGATATGGAGAGTAGAAGTTATGAAAGTATGTATAGTATAATCCTGAGGAAAAAAAAAGAAGCTTCTCGACAACTTATTTCCAACATCCTCATTCAGAGATACTTTATATCATACTCAGTGTTGTTTCAATGTGAAAACTATTCGATCGATTATCCTTAAAACTAAGAAGGGAATATTTAAATTGTGGTAATAACAACACATCTTCGATAATCAATTCAATATCCATAGGGAGAACTATTGAAACTCTACCGAAGCCTACCATTAAAGATTAGCATTTGTAATTATAGTAATACTCCTTTTTTTCTCAGTCCAAGTTTGAAAAAACTTCATATTTAAGGATAGTGTGTTGTAGTAGCACTATCTAAAAAACATATAATATTCTCGTTCTCCATATACCAAGAAAATTGTCAATACTCAAAGTGAATATAGTAAACTGAAAAGTTAAATATTAAAGTAAGCTTGATAGTAAATTTATAGGAAATCATAGATCATAACAGTTTCAAAAACATATAAAACCAAACTTGAAACATCAAAGACATAATACATTTTCTCATAGATTATTCATTATCTCCACAATTTTCAAGTTCAACCTTCAAGAGATTATCACTTATAATATCAGAGTTCATGTTTGCTTCAAGCAAATTGCTTGCTTCAGGTAAATTGCTAAAATGAAATTTGGAGAGAAATCAAGATATTTACCTCTAGGGCATAAGTAGAATAAAATATGTATTAATTATTTATTTCAATTAGATCATAAGAAGTGAGGTGAATCTTAATGGTCAAAAGTCCAAGTCAAGTAATTATTTCCAAATGAGAGCTCAAAACGTTCTCTCTTTGTAATATCATATATTTTCAAATTCCACAAAATTAAATTTTAGATATCACAATTAAAATTATTTTTCCTATGGTAAGCAAATATTCACTTCACAAAATAAATGCATGAATATATAAAATTATTGTAGCTATACTTCATACATAGACACCTTATAATAATTTCTGAACAATTTTCTTCACCAAGACCACTATTCTAAAAGTTCTATTAAAACATAAAGTGTTGTTTAATATAAGTTTAACATTACGAGAAAAAAAAAACAAGCATCTTATCTTGTATCAAGAACCTATGCAAAGAACTAAACCTTAATCAACTAAACCTCACTGGTCTTCCAAGTGACTAAACAAAATGACAAAGAAAGGTAAAACCACATGATTAAAAAATGAACCTTTTATTGTTATTATGAAACAAAAATAAAGTTTATATTTTGTAGTTTGCATAAAAGATCAGAAAAGGTTGTGGAATTCCAAAGTTTAGATTCTCTGATTCTTATTTGTGGGATTAGAGGATCGTTCATCAATCACTTTTATTAATCCCAGAAAAAGAAAAGAAATAATTTCTTTTGAGTGACTCTCCTGTGTCCCGGGGACACGGATCCTGGATCCGTGTCCACAACCTGTTTTTGAGCCGCTTTAGACCCGCGTATATATATATTTTTTTTCTTTTCCAACGCTGAAAATCGCATTCAATCCCTCAGCTCCTTCTCTCAACAAAATCACTCAGCAAAATCCCTCAGCTCTACCACCGCACAACCGCCGTTACTATTGGCTTCGTTGACAAATTTGTCAACGAAGCCCTTAGATCCTCCGCCACCGTACCACCGCTGTCGCCGTTGTCCTCAGATCATCAACAAAGGAATCATCATTAAACCTTTTTTTCCCAATTCTCTTCACAACTCTTTGGGTTCTTTTCTTCTTAAAAGCTAGGGATACTTTTGTCTTGCAATCAAAATACTCTATCAAACAATGTCGGGAGATTTGAATAATGAACAAGGTTAAATCTTTTGGCTGAATAGGTTTTCAAGAATTTGTACATTATACTTTTGATACAATTCATGTAATTGTAGGTCAAGAATTAAACACAATTCTTGTATTGTCAAGTGAAGAAGATCAAAATGTTGCAACATCAGATTTTCTTAATCAAGTTATTGAGACAATCAATGAAGGTAATTAACATTGATTAGTTTCAATTCACTGTGTTTGTTGACTTTCCAGTGCATGTTTATTTCAGATTTTATTATTTCAATTTGATTAAATACATTGCTCATAGTCATATAAAAAATATGTTTGAGGTATTCGTAATTTGTTCTATAGGTATTACACATGTCCACTATAGGTATTACATAATCTTATGCTTCAATGATATGTAATTTGTGGGAAATATTTTTGAGATATTACAGAATTATTCTACAGGTATTACATAAATGAACTACAAGTATTACATAATTACATTCTTCAATTATATGTAATTTATAATAAATGTGTTTGAGGTATTCGTAATTTGTTCTATAGGTATTACACATGTCCAATATAGGTATTACAGAATCTTACGCTTCAATGATATGTAATTTGTGGGAAATATTTTTGAGGCATTATAGGATTATTCTATAGGTATTAGACACATGCTCTAAAGGTATTACAAATATTTCTCTTGCAGATTACATTCTTGATACAACTGATGTAAGTGACTCTCTCTTTGGAATAACAAGACATACAATTGACGAGATGTGTGAGCTATATTACAAATATGCTCGTGCATTAATATTTTCTGTACACAAGTCAAGTTGTCGATATTCCACAGATGACAAACATATAGAGATAGCAAAAAAGTTTGTATGCTCTTGTTAAGGACTAAAGAAGAAGATGACTGATTCAACAAAAAACAAAAAAAATGGCCAATCACTAGAACAAACTGGGATGCTTTTATAAGGGCAAAGATGAATGATGAAGGATTGTTTGAAGTGGTAGAACATGTAGTGTTACATAATCATCCACTAACAAGAGCTGAATTGAATCATTTCATCGTTCAGAAAGAAAAGTTGATGAAGAAAAAGGGAAGACGATTGAGGACATGATATCTTCAGGCTTGACTGCAGCAAAATCTTACCGATACATGTTAAATAATGTTGGAGGTGAGGAAATTCTTGGACATACACAAAAAGATCACATGAATTTTGTGAATCGATTAAAAATAAAAGCATTAGAAGTTGGAGATGCACAAAATCTCATTAATATGATAAAAAATGAACAAGTGAATGATAAAGACTTCTTCTACAAAGTTCTATTGGATGGTGACGACAGATTAAGTAACATATTTTGGAGAGACTCTATGATGAAAGAGGATTATTAAATATATGGAGATGTCATGGTGTTTGATACAACTTATAGAACTAACAAGTACAACCTAATTTGTGTTCCATTTGTTGGTATTAACAATTATCGAAGAAACGTCATGTTTGGTTGTGCATTCTTGACTTATATCCTGTAACATTGTTCACAGACCAAGATCTAGCTATTGCAAATGCAATAGAAAATGTATTACTTTGATAATTTGACACTTAGTACCTAATATTACATAGTTTAATATCTTAACATAATTTTTTTATATCTTATATTAACTGTATATATGTTATACTTGAAAGGTCAACGATTGATACCTGAAAGGTATTCCATGGATACCTTCAATATATACATGTGATACCTAAAAAGGTATTTCATGGATACCTTCAATGTATACATTGATATCTGAAAAAAGGTATTCCATGGATACCTTGAAGGTATACATGTGATACCTGAAAGATCAACAACTGATACCTGAAAGGTATTCAACAAATACCTTCAATGTATACATGTGATACTTGAAAAGGTATTCCATTGATACCTTTAATATATACATGTGATACCTAAAAGGTATTTCATGGATACCTTAACCAATTATATGAAATACCTTATATGATACTGATACATTATGTATAACATATGCAGGTCTTTCCTCAAACAAGACATAGGCTTTTTTTGTGGCATCTTTAACAAAATGCAGTAAGTAGATTCGCAGAGATGAAATCAGATAACACATTTAAAACATCATTCAATAAATGCTTATCGGGATGTGTTGATGAGAATGAGTTTGAAATTTGCTGGAAAACAATGATATCACAATATGGTTTGGAGAACCATTCATGGTTTACTAGATTGTATAGATTGAAGGAAAAATGGTATACCGGGATGTGTTGATGAGAATGAGTTTGAAATTTGCTGGAAAACAATGATATTACAATATGGTTTGGAGAACCATTCATGGTTTACTAGATTGTATGGATTGAAGGAAAAATGGTGTACAACTTTAAATGAGGACTTCTTCTCGGCTGGAATGCTATCATTTAAAGAAGTGAAAACACAAACCACGTCCTTGGGTTTCATGTAAAAAAACAACAAGCTTAACTGACTTTTACAAGATTTTCAAGAAGACAATTAAATGTTGAAGACTCAAAGAGCAGCATGATGAATTCCAGTCTTCAAGATCAAATCCTGAATCTAACCTACCAATGATAGGTATGTTAAAACATGCTTCAAGTGTTTACACTTTACCTGTTTACAAAGATTTTGAAGATGAATTCCTCAAGGGCATTTCAAGTACTTCTACACTTCATGTTTGAAAATGGTACTATGGTTTACAATGTTTCATCCCATAATGGCAATGGTACTCTGCATCGAGTCATATTTGATTGTGAGATGAAGTTTATAACATGTACTTGCAAGAAATTTGAGGACTATGGTATGTTATGCTACCATTGTTTGAGAGTACTGCATATCAACTCTGAACAGAGCATACCTGATACTTATGTGCAAAAAAGATGGACAAAACTTGCTAAATCAGAAGTTTGGGACAGATTTAAATGTTTGACCATGACAACTGAAAAGGTTGGTGATAGTATTCCTTGGCGACACGATATGACAAGAAAATATTACAACCTTGTGTTGAAATGTCAAGGGAATGAGGAAGCAAGAAGGATTGTTGAAGGAAGTTATAAAAGGGATGTTCTTGCAATAAATGAATTGATGTCTCCGTCAGTGTATACACATTAATCTAAAACATCAAATCAATCAAATATTGTCCACGATCCAGCCCGTTCAATTACAAAAGGACGACGACAGAGGATTAAAGGTCATTTTGAAAGGAATAAGAAGACCAAAAAAGTTAGTTCAACTTCAACAACAACAAAGGAGTTTGGTTCGAAAATACCCAATGTTAGATTATTTTAGTTTAATCATAAC